>VXBI01006900.1:81437-188052 GCA_013397375.1 Toxostoma redivivum
CAAACTTTTGATTGAATTCCAAGAATTCAAAAAAAAAAAAAAAAAAGACAGCATTTGCAGTGAATTTTCACATCAGCCATTTTGTTAACCATAGGCAGTCCATTAGCTAGACTTTGCCCTCCTCTTAAACGTATTATAAAACTTACTTATATTTAGAAATTTTCTTTATAAATTTGTAAATGTAAGTACTTTTAAGGTCAGATTTAAAGAAGCTGACTGAGCATTTGTGGTTAACTTTAGGATGTTGTCCAGTTTTATTGCACAGTCCCAAGCAGTGAAAAGCGATGTCCTTAAGGGTTGTCTGAGCCTGTGGAGGATACTGTGATGGGAAACAAGAAGCTAACCCATGGAATTTGTCTCATTTCATAATGGTTCTCTAGGAAAACCTCTCTGCAGTCCCCCGAGACACTAACATTCCCCAAAACTTTGCTTCTATCACTTCTGTTCCTATCAATAATGTTACCTTCGTCACCTTTTGCAACTGTCCCTCCCACTCATATTTACATAGTGTTGGAGACAGCATTCAGCTTAGATATATCCTTGGTATACTAAAATAATGGAAACTCTATAATTAAATAAAAATAATTCATCCTCAAAATCCAGGATAAATAAGCAGCAGGATAAATATACAGAAAATATATTTTATCACTGAAGTACCAAGTCCTGTGCCAAGGCAGTTGCAATAAAGTATTTGAAGGTTCATTTATTTAGTAAAGCCATTTTTGTTGCTATTTGGATTTACAAGAATTGTTCATCCACTGAAAAATTTTGCCAGTATTTATCTAGATTTTACATAAAGGTGTCCATAAAACCATTATTTGCTTCTGGTTTACTGTCTCTTCTTTTTAGCTCTTCATTCCATTCAAAACATAATTTTGATCCATTTAGTTATTTTTAAAAAATTCTAAGGCACTCCACATGAAAGTACAGAATATTCTAATTAAAATACAATTTTTAAAAAATTGTAGAGGCTTATTAAGTGCAACAGGTAAATTAATAAATTTGCTCACTTTTAGCTACTCTTTATCTTTTTGGACTCATTTCTCATGATGTATTGGTATGCTCAAATGTACCGTTTTCATTCTTGCATGTTTCCAATCTCAGACACACTGATGGCACTTCTTAACTACCAGTTAATAAGGTTGGCTCCTAAACTATCTGGTATTCAGCCCAGCAGTGAAGCCAGGCCATGATTCTGTCCCATCAATAACAGAAATAGTATGGAGTTGTGTCAATTGCTATGTCTTTTAATCTGCACTTTTCTGTGCCAGAGCCCTTTTGTTTGACAGGAAATTTGAATACATCATAAACATGGTATTGGTACAGATTGTTTTAAGAGCACTTGCTCTCACCTTGAGTTCATTCCTGGCTCTAGTGGATTGCCTTACTTGTGTATTTTCACAATCTCTATCCATTTTGCTACCTATCCTAAAGCCCCACAGTGCTCGCATCTCATGATAAAAACGCATCAATGAAACACTCATCTTGCTGATTTGGCACTGTAATAAACCTACCCCAAAGCCAGTCCAAAGACTTAAATATATCTCCAAGTCTCTTGTGTGAGTGTAGAGTAGCAATTTCCTTTTATTGCCTTAGTATGCAATATATCCCCAAAGTAAAGCTAGTTTGGGAACAAAGAAAGAGTCATTCTCTCCTACGACTTTCTTTAATAAATAGGATCTAATGATAACATCCCTGCTGAAAAAGACAAACCACTGATCAAAAACAATAACAAAAAACAGTAACAAAAAAGAATGCATAAATGCACTATTAGTCAGTGACAACAGATGTGTCAGGGTGCAGGATTATTTATACCAGTCTTGAAAATAACTGATGTGTAATAGCCTTGATGTTTCTTGTTCTGCAGCCAACACACCCCAACCATTTTATGTGCAATTATCATGAAATAATACACCAGACCTGACCAACTGTTTGAAATATTCTTAGTCACAGATTTACAATTTAAGTCAATTAGTTAAAGATTTTTTTAATAAGTTGATTTCTAAACCATAGATCTGTGATTAGTTTATGATTATTAATAAAGAATGTATTAGGACAAAATGTGTGTCTTAATTAATTTTTTTTTTTAATTTACATTTACACTGTCTGGAATTATTTATGTCCAATTTCCACTCCTGGAACCAACCCTGCTGTGAAATTGCAGCCTTCTGAAGCATTTAGCAACTGAAAAACCTAGCTATGAAATTTTGCTCATCATTACATTTTTTTCCTTTTCAATTTTACACTTAATTATAGACCATTAAATCAGTCCTCCATAAATGTATAAGATTATCTGTCTTATGCAGAGTTGTTCTTTATTTACCATCATTGGCAGAATGTTGGAACACTCAGAAAGAATTCCTTTAAACATTTATTTGTCATACTGCGTACTGTCGAAAATGCAGAAATCCTTAAAATAGATTTACAGTCGCAATGCTTGGCAATAACACTCAATCCAAAATTGCCCAGTGTCCTGTATTTGTTGCAGGTTCTCTTCAGTCCCATATATAACACTTTTCTTTCCTCTTTCTTCACTCTCTATCCCTCATCTTTTCAATGTAAGAATATCTTTCAGTTCATTCTAATAAGTTCCTTTAAAATCTTTTTTTCAGTAATTTTTCAGACCACTGAGCTTGGAAGTTATGGTTCACTGCTAGAACTACAACCCTGACTGTGGTTTCAGTCAACATGAAAAAGAAATAGATAAGAAGCAGAAACATAAGAACAAGATAGGAAAGAAATCCTGTTTCCTGTGCCTATTAAAATATGGGAGAGAGATTTTAAATTGCTATTCTCTCAAATATTCTAACAATTCTCAAGCCAACATTTTATACATACCCCTCCCTTCTAAACTTAATTGTAATCCAGAGAGTGCAGAGAACTTGAGCCTCTGAAAGCATACTGGGAGCATAGAAAATCACACAAACAGCACTACATCCATCAGTTAGCACAGCATCTTGTTGCTATTCAGAACCAATATAGAGAGGTGCCTATTTCTGTGGGTAATCCATTAATCAGCATAGGGAAATTTAAATCTATGTCTCCTGTTCCCAAGGAAAGGGGGGTTTGTACCACTGACCTAAAGACTCTGAACAGAAGTGCCTGTCCTCATCCTGTATAAGTGGTGCAAAGACACCAGTAACACACAAACAGTATAATATGTTAAATTTAGTGATCAGGTTAATAAACAACAGACCAGGGCAGAATATCTGGATGAGAGTTCCAGCTACGACATCTTCTTATGCTTTTAAAGTGAGACATTCCTTGGAAAAAACACAGAAATAGTGATTAAGGTCGGCAGTAATGAGCTGTGTCCATTTTAGTTTGGTTTTGTTTATAGAGACTTTATATACTTCCTATTTCTCTACCTCAGTCAAAATCCATTTATCTCTACAGGAATACGTTGGCAAGGTCAGAGATTTGAACCCAAGTTCAAGAATGTTTCTGAATAGATTTTGTTTTGAGCAGGGTAGTACCCCTGAGGACTGTGGAGGTCAAACTCAGTATGTAGTAAAATGTGAACAACACTACATACACTTTATTTACTTTGAAATCAGAGAGAAGCAAGTATTAGTTTGATTTTATTTCTGTTAGGCTGACCAATGCAGCACCAAATAGATGCAAGGAAGTGGGCTTTCTTCCAAACTGACTGCCTTCAGTGGGACAGAGGCTGTGTCTGGGCCACCCTGTGCAGCCAGGGTGTGCAGCACCACTTGTAGCCCAGCAGGTAGAGGGTGACACAATACATGGAGGTGATGAAGTGGCAAATGATTCACCAGAAGTATTGCTGCAGTTACAGAGATTTGTTATGTGCAGATAAGCAAAGACAAAAGACCATCTTAAACTTCCAGCTCCAACTTCCAGTCATATTAAACACAATAGGATGAGCAGAAAGAGAATTAATCTTTTTTAATGAATTGAGCATGGTGGAGACTTGAGAGAATGTATATCTAAACCTCACAGAAGACCTATTCCAAAGACTTTTACAGAGCAGTGGTTCAGTTAATGACACAGAATATATGAAGGAAAAAATGACACATTATAATGAAACAGTAATGGCCTACCTGCATAATGTAAAAATATCCCTGTGATACAGAATAGATGGAATCAGTCACCTGAATAAGTCTCACCTCCACTGTGCTGATAAAGCACAAAAAACAGCAACTGAAGAGCACGAATGGTGGGGCAACCAGGGGGAAAAAAATTAAATTAAATTAATCAGGAAATAAAGTGTCTGAGGGTTTTTATCTTTTTTCAATAACAGATTAGTGGACTAGAAAGCCAACTCTTCAGCAATGAGAGGTTCATTTCTGTTTAGGAGCTTCTGCTGCTTATAGCGGCTCAAAGCCAGAATTCCCAACCAAGACCACCAGCATTCCAATAACTTAGAGAATGCCTGTATTGGATGGTGTTGGACAGCAATGGATCACCATTTTCAGTAAGTGCTGGGTGGTGCTCCAAACATTTACTAAGGCAGCATCCCTAGTTCCCTACACCCTCCAGTGAGTATGGTGATATTTTACATAACAGCCAAAAGACAACTGTTTTTCATTGGCTTGTATTTCACATCTCCATTATTTTTTGTCTTATTTTTTTCCTAAATCTATTGTTTTATCATACAGGAAACAATCTGTACTTTAAATAACTTCTCAAGAGGACATTTGAGGGAGATAATTGAATTGGTATGCCCTGATGTTTCTTCATAACAATTCTTGTTATGGTATTATCAAACTCCTGCTTCCCACAACTGTAGGCTGTAGCTGAATTAACTGCTCATCATTTACAATTAGCTGCTCAAAAAATACCTTTATATCTCTGTTCATAGAATTCTCAGACAATTAAGCTGCTTATTTTTCTTCAGTACTGGGGTGTTTTCATACTACATCTTTGTGAAAAATAATTCTGCCTTACATGTTTTCAATTGGGAATAAAATCCTCATAAAATTACAAAAAAATTCTTCTATAACTAGAAATTCTCTTAATTCTGTAAATGTCAAGGTACAGTACAGTACACTCTAAGAAAGATATAAACCTAAATATTTCTTCCCAATAATTTCAATTCATTGCTTCATTTATTTGTGAGAAAAGACAACACTTATTTCCCAAGAAGACATTATTATAGTCTTATAATGATTATCAAAGAAACATACAGGCTCAGAAGTGCAGTCATTGATAGTTTTCTAGCCAGGGAACCAGACTGAAAGATTCTCAGTCTGTTCTCAGATATTCAGAAAGCATTTTCTGTGATATTGAGCAAGGATTTGTGCCTTTGCATTTCCTTTGGAAGAAATTAATAAATTTCTTTTATTTTCATATTATGTTTTTCCTATACAGTGCTATCTAGTCTGTGTAATAAAAATAACTCTTCTCTTCACTTTTTGGTGAAACTTCTCTCAGTTATCTGACTAATAACCTGGCCAATAATAAGAAGAAATATCTAAATCATTCCATGTTTTAATCTTTTGAAGATCCCACAGGAGCATATAAATAAAATAAATACTAATTACTATAATTCATATCAGGACTATGATCAGTGCTGATTACAAAAGTAAACCTAGTGACATTTTCTCAAAGTACCTCATTCTCATGAAACAGAATTCTTATCCCTCTAATGGGAGTTTTAAATCCCATCAGGAATCCACCATTGTAGCTTTTGTGTAAACCAAATTGCAGTAGAGCTAAAAACCCTCTAATTTTCAAAGTTTAGCAAGAGTAGAGATATAACCCCCAAATGTGCTTGTGACTTTCCTGATAGCTTACAGCTGTCAAAACTAAACTTTAACTTAAAGAAAAACAGGTTTAGAAGTGAGGAATTGTAGCTGATCTGTGAATTATATATTAGTGAATGTCAAAAGCATTGATTAAAATAATAAATTAAAGTAGAAATATTTCTAAATTAATCTTGTGTAAAAGGAAGAACCAGTCTGTCTTCTTAAATGAAAAATCCTGCTTCTTTGATAAATCATGATTTTTCTAGGTATCAAAAAATCTACAGGGGAATTGTTTGAACTTTCATTTATTACTTCTTTGAACTTTCAGATAATTATTGGCAATATTCCTCAATGGTCAAGAAAATGAATAGGTTAAGAATTTTTGTGTGTAACAAATAGTTTCCAGGGCTGAAAGAAAAACCAGGGAAACCTCATCAAATTCTGAGTGATAAGAGGGAGTAACAAAGGTCTGTTTAACACCAATCCCAGATTTAATACTTACCTGAAAACTGTAACTTCTCCTCTGTCTTTCTCCATTTTTAACACTGATAATATTCACCTGAGAACAATGGCAAGGTTGGTTGCTTGTCCTTTATTTGAGGAAGTGCTTTTGCACATAAATAAACTAATTAATTAAAAGTCACAACTATGGAATCTCTGCACAACTGTGAGATTGATTTCTTAGGTTGTCTATACATGATGTTGTTTTTCTTCTCAAACGTGTACAAGCAGACATTATTTATCTTCAAATACAGAGAAAAGGTGTATAGACAATATCTAAACATTCTTCTCCAGTAATATTTGAAGTAGAGATAATTTCCTTTAACATTTTTTATTTTTTCCAGGAAAGACCATGTCCCCTCCCTTATTTTCCCCTTCTCACCCACATTCCCCAAGAGAGGAGATTTAAAGGACTGAAGGACCTACTTATGTAGAAACAGCAGATCAGCAAAGTATAAAACAAAACGTTGGAACATTTCTGTGAGAAATATGCTATTTGGTGTAAAGAAAGATACAAGCATTTCACAAAATAAAAATCACAAGGAAAATGTCCCTAGCTCTTTTTTTTGCTATTAAGTATCTTTCCACAGAGAAGCTGGAATGCTATCTATCAGCATGTCACTCTATTTCAAAGTGCTTTAAAGTCAAGTGCTGCATGCAGCACTTTTCTAACTGACCAAATGCAACCTGTGCTATTATAAAAGTTCTGTCTGCCTTCTTCTCAGTGGGTCTCGAAGTTGATTTTTTTTCACAGAAGTCTCAGGAGAAACCAAAGATGTCTACAGATGCTTGTGTCCTGAGCTGCAATGTTAAACAATTCTTACTGGTTTTCTGTTGTATCAGTCCCATGATACCTTCCCAGGGAAGTTGCATTCAATCAGTGTAAGCTGTTTTTAGTGATGTGACTCCTAGTAACTTAACAGTTTTGTGCTATCTTTGGGAAACAAACCAAGAACAAACCCAAAACTTTACAGTCACAAAAACTCCCGAGTTAAAGATGCCAAAACTCTGGAGAGAAAAAAAAGAGTGGATGAGAAAGAAGACTAGAATTTCTGTGTTTTTTTGAACCAGATTGATGGCACATGCAATTACTGAAAAAGTTGTCTTCAGAAAAAATCATTCCTGGGAGAAAAATTATCCAGTTTCTGTGACAGAACTCCATGTATTGTTTTAGCTCAGACCAGAAGTGAATTTTGCCAAGCTAATTTCCAATTCTCCTAACAGATTGTTCAGGCAAATTTCAGCCTTCTCAGATGAAACAAAACTAGAAGGTGAATTTCAGGAATGCCAACTTGACTCTTATCTGTCATTAAGGGATACAGTCCCTGGGTCAGATGAGAGCTCATCACAACCAAAGTCCCCCAGGTGAGGCACTACTTAGCACCTGAAGTTTCACTGTCTGGGTCCTCTCCTGTACTCACCAACCAGTCTCCTGCCCACTTTACACCCAAACTATATCTCATAATTTTGGATGTAAAGATGCCACAGAAGATTACATCAAAAGCATTTCATCAGAAATCAATTACATTAGCTCGTGGTGAAGAATTGCTGGTCATTCCCAGACATCCTCTTGGGCCATCTGCGACCTCTTCTGATCATGATACAATTAAGTTTAAAAAATAAATTAAACATATTAAAATGGTAAAATGTATCTACTGGTTCCTTTAGAAATATCTAGAAAGTGCAAATTAATATTTGAGGAGGTATAAATATTATATGCAGAAAACCTTAGTAGAAAGAGCCAGAAAATCTGGAGGGAAACTTAAGAAATATAAAAAATTATCCAAATTTATATGGAAAATTGCCTTATTCCATTAAAAAAATATTCTTTTTCAATAGAAGAAGATACTTAGCATTTCTCTAGAAAGCCCTTAAAAGAAAAGTCACCAACACTAAAATTCCATAATTATTGAAGACAAGCATAGTGCATTAATGACCCTCTTTGGAATATTATCATTCTACAGAAATAATTTATCCCTGTACTAAAGAGTACCAGAAAGTAACAGCATATATGAGAGTATAATCAGACCTCTGGGACAGGGCTGCAGATAGAAAACAGGATAGAAAGAGATCAAATAGACAAAGATTCAGTCCAAGATCAGGATATCCACCTGGGGGATTTATATATGGCCAAAGCATCTAAGCACCATTATAGTTGATGAATATCTTCTCAATACAGTCTGTGGTACCTAAAGAGCCCTCAGCTGATTAGCAGCTGGAAATGTTCCTGGAGGATGAGCTGGTGGCCCTCAGCCCAGCAGAAGAGGTGCCTTGAGGTGGCACTGCTGCAGTTCAACTGCATGGCACTGGCTCAGCCTTACCACGAAGAATTTCTTGCAAAGGTGTGAGAAAGTGTGTGAACTGAAACTCTGCAAGACAGGCTAAATGGAAACATGGAAGGTAATTGCTGAGGTAGTAAAAGCTGCTTTAGAGTCTAAGTGGAACCAATACTGATGTGAAGAAGGATAAATTCCGGGGGCAATAAAAGAGGCAGAGAAAAGTAAGACAGCCAAATATTACCAAGCAGTCTGTTCCAAGGAGCAAAGCAGAGCCACCTCTCCCCACAAGGCTGGTGACCAGAAACAACCTGCTGGGTGCTGTGGGTGACCAGCATATTCCTGCCCAGTCTGGTACACCACAAGTCCCAGATATGTTGCCCATGAATAGTACATCGTGAAAAGATGGATGAGGGTAAAATTAGAGGAAACTGAGAAGTTATATTCACATCTTAACAGAAGTTACAACAGCACAGAAATTATAGGGTAAATTACAGTTGTTGCTGCCTGGATGGAATGCAGTTGCCATGCTCCTAATCTATTCCATGGTGATTCCCCACACCCAAAATCTGCAGCCACAGCACCTGCTGAAGGGGATGGAACAGAGAGTGGAGCAGAGTAGAGACACCACGCCCAGGCTCTGCTGAAATACTCACAGGGAGGGGAATTCAATGATACTTTGCAGCTGGAAAACCACAGAGCACCTGTCAGCCAGGGGAGAGAGGAGGAGATGTCCTGCTGCTGGGCCAACAGCTGGGGTGAAATTGCTCTCTTCAAATGGACTTGGTTCATTATAACCCAATTGTAATATTTACACACATCTCCAACCCAAAGGTACCCCCTCCAAGGCACAGCCACTCCTCACTGGGCTGTGCTCTGGATTTTATTGACTGTACCTTTCAAAGTGAAGCAAGAGAATCTTACACAATCCTTAACAAAGGTGTGTATGACTAGAATCACACAAACACGTAAACACAAAAAAATAGTAAGATGAGGATGGAGAGAATTTAAGCAAGGCTCCATCATAGCTGCCAGGATCAGTCAAGGGGCTGAACCTGTCTTCTCCCTTGTAGGGACACCTATTGGGTAAGAACCACACTCTGTGTGTGCTGAATGCTTTTATTGGGGATTACAGCTTGTCTGTGTGTTGCCTTCAATACGTTTTTGCAGTCAGATACTGTGAACAGCTGTCCTTGAACCCTAACCTGTCACAATTTTATATTAATAAATTAAGAGTGTTATTCCATAAATTGTTGTGAGCCTTTCACAGATGCTTGCAGTCACTGGCAGCAGGGAACAGACCCAAATGAAAAGGAAGGCCTGGTGAGGGGTCCTCTTTATGCTGTTGCCATATTTCCCTGAACAAGTCAGTCAAGCCACCCCTCGATCCATCAGGACTGTTCAGTGAAGGGTCCCCACAATGGGGCAGTGACAGACTGGTCAGGCACAAGGATCTGTTTTCTGAGATGGGGTGCTGACAGACAAATCAAACATTAATGGTCAAGTCCATCTCCCCACATTAAGGCTTGAGGAAAACTCCCTTTTTCATGTGATGCACAAAAATAATCTGCTTCAAAAGTAATTTAAGGCATGGCAAAAGGCACCCAAAGACCAGTAACACAGCAAGGGAGGCTTACCAGTTCAACAACTATAAGAGAACTTAAATATTCTGTGCATGTCAGCCCCTGAGTAAAATTGAGTTGCCTCAGAAGGGTCATCTGTTTTCGTTTTAAGACACAGATTTTACAGGGCCTAACCTCCAGCTGCTAGTTCAGAGGGGTGACTGCATTTGGTTTTTATCATGGTAGGACATACCTTCCTCTGATGCCTTCAGTAAAACCTCCCCAGCTATCAGGTACAGACCTGCCTGTTCTGGAAGTGAGCTGTTGTGATTTGACAAATTAAAAAAATTATAAAACTGTAAAAGCTCTGGTTCCCATCTTCATATCTTACTTATATTTTTCCTCTCCTCCCTGCATGTTCTTTCTCAGTTCAAAATATTTCTTTTTTAAATCGTAGCAGATTGATTAAATTGATTACTGTGTTGTCCTTTACCCTTTCTCCAGTGGAAAGGAGACCACACTCTTTATGTGGTTGTAAACAATAAGATCTATTTTTTTCTCACTTTCCCCTCATGAAAGCTTATTTTCTCATTCCCTCAGCTTCTGCACGACAATGCAATATAGCAAAACAGGGCACAACCCAGGAAGTCTTCCTCTCTTTAAGAAACTATTTTGTGCATTTAACATTTCCAAACCTGGCTTAACTATAGTCTACTAAAGATGCAAAAGTAAAAGTTCATTTTGAGAGCTACTTTCAGATTAATGAGTACTCTATCCTTATAGGGATGCTTTTTCTGTAAGCATCTACATATGGGCCAAGTCTGATGCCACAGAAAGGTAAATTAGAAGCAAACTCTGTTTCACTTCCCACTGCCTGCAATAACTTGTTTTAAGGGAATGTCTGCCAGAGGATGGAGTCATGCCTCCTTCATGGGCTAAGCTTGATGCATTTAGCACAGACACAGATTAACAATCCTTACCTCTACCACAGTTCTATTTTATTTCAGGGTACCACACCACTGTTGCCTGTAAAACAACTGGAAAATGCAACGATTTGCTGTGATAACATCACCTTTGCATTTTTGTAAATTGTGAAAACCAAGATTTTCCAAATGTTGAAGTTTTACACACTTCAAGTGATGCATGCATTTTCTTTAAAAAACAAAACAAAATTACATTTTCCACAGTCTTCTATCTGTTGATCTAATTTGGGAGGTCTGTTTCGGACTGATAAATTTGGAAACATTGCTAAGTGTGAGCAAACATTTTTGTTCAAAATTATCAAAGACTCATAGCATATCTTCTGGAACTTTTGACGTTTTCTATGTAGGGCAGACCGAGCTCAGAAATCAGGAAAGCATTTCTTTGGGTCACATCTAAGCCAAATAAGTATAGAACTTTGTTAGTTTTGATTAGGCTTCTATACTGATAGCAAAAATATTCCTGGCAGCCAAAAAATTATTTTTTCCTTTAATCTCCTACTCAAAAATAGACCAAATTATTAAATAAAAAGAAAACGAAATTATTGATTCATTAGGTAATTTTGGCTCCTGAAAAAAGTCTTGAGGTAAGTAAATCTGAATTGTCATTTATAGAAATATATTAGTAAATTGATTCACTTGAGTAGCAAGGAGGAAGATGGGTTGTGAGGATAATAGTATATAACTATATTTAACTATATATAACTTCATGTAAAATAATTCCTGGCAACATCTAATTTGAGGAAAAGGCAGAATTAGGAGGAACAAGGTTACCTTATTCAGCATCTAATTTCAAGATGACTGCATTTTCAGATAAACTATAGGTCAATGAAAAAAAGGTCAAAAAACAAGAGTTCCTGATTTGAAACTTTTTGAAGTGACTTCACCTTAAAAAGAGAACATAAAACAGCACACTGCTGAAGTCTGAATACATGTATAGAGAGGAATTTGAATAGGTAGTTAACAGCTATTATTGATTAAATTGTATGCAAAAATTAAAAAGCATTTAAAAAAAAAATTGTCCTTAAAAACCTGAAACCTAGCACACTGTGTAATGATAGATGAAATATATCAAGACCCCTGAAAAATGTTATGTGTATTAAACCCATTTTTTATACAAGGCTAGAAAAGCAGTGAGCTGAATCTCATATGGTTCCTGCCTAAGCTTCTCTTCAAAAACATCTTTAAACATTTTCTTAGCTTCAAATACTTTTATAGAATTCATTATATTGTGTGACTCACGCATGTGCTTAAGAGTCTGAATAAAAATCACTTTAAATATATGCTGTGTTTGACAAAACTGGACTGTAAATGTCTCTGGTGCTTTTCCCAGTGGGAAACAGAACCTGGCAAGATTGTTAATTAGGGTCTAAATTAAACTAGTCATCTACGTTTCCTTGTCACTGGAGACATGATTGCTCTCCAGAGGTGATTTTTTTCCTCAGCACAGAGCTGTTCCATCTGGACAAGTTTAGACAGACACATCATTTTGAGATGGCTCCCATGAAGACTGTGCAGAGCCAGGACTGATTTAAACATTGTGCCTCAGGGTCCAGCTGGACACTGCCAATACCAGCATGGGCAATGTCCCTGCTTGTGTCACTCACACTGCTCCTGATCCTTCAGCAAGACCAGGAAATTCTTCCATCTGCTTGCATACACAAAAACCAACACTGCCCCTCCAAAAATACATACTCTTAATTGCTTTTTTTAGCACAGATTGATTCTCTGAAATATTTTGGAAAAGAGGACAGCAGGCAGCACGTCATGACTAGAAAGAAGCTGGAAATAAGAAATTACAGAAGTATTTCAATGCAAAAAAACTTGGGAGTTATCTTCATCCTCAGCAGACTACCTGCTCAGTCTGCCACTTTTCATGGAATCCCATCTGAAAAGTAAATTTTCCTCCTATCCATTGTTCAGGAAACCAAACTGTTCAATCCAGGTGTGATTACAGTGCTGAGAGAAAGCAATCTAAAAGCTATCCCCAGCAGTGACTAAGTGAGATGTCAGTGTTGCACCAATGAAACAGCTGTGACAGTGGTAGAGCCCAGAACCAGGACTGTCCCACAGAAAATACAAACTTTCTATATTTTGGCTGAATCCTGAATTAGATAAATCAAAATATACCATTCACTTCTTCACAAGAGAGGGAATAATAAATACATTTCAAGATTGTAAAATTGGGATTTTATGAGAGGATTTATGTAGAGATTGGAGCTCACAGTGAGCAGGAACAGTCTTCCCTCTACTCAGCACTGGTGATATCAGACCTGGAATACTGTGTTCAGTTATGGGCTCCCCAGCACCAGAGAGAAATGGACACACTGCAGAGTCCAGTGAAGGGCTGCTAAAGTGACTGTACTGGGGCATCTCCCCTATGAAAAAAGGCTGAGAGAGCTTGGACTGTTTGTTCAGCCTGAAGAAGGCTCGGGGAGATCTCATCAATGTTTGTAAATACTTGGAGGGGGATGCAAAGAAGGCAGAGCCAGGCTCTTTCCAGTGTGCCCAGAGACAAGCCCAGAGGCAATAGGCACAAAATGAAACACAGGAGGTTCTGTGTAGTGGTCTGCTCATCCTGAGACCAAGCAGTGCAGTTTACTTCATCCTATACAGATCAACTCTGCTCTTCCTGAAATAAGGTGGTTTCATCTATTCTGTCTTACAGGTCCATGATTTTATTAAGTCAAAAACTAGCATTATTTGGGCTAGTGCTAAGCAGCAAAACCAAAAAATGTGCCAAGGAATGCACTAATGATTAAGGACTATGATCCTATGCTAATGCTGGAACAATGTCCTGGACTTGTTCAATTAAATGGCATAGATATAGCTTCTATATTATAACAAAATAATGGAAATAAAATAGAGCTCTAATTTCACTGTATTAATATTTAGCATCAATTTCCTTAGCAACACCTTATCTAGTGCTAAATCTTATAATGATGCCCTTGGTTTGATATCTAACCATTACTTCCTTTGTTAATAAGATTATGGTCTTCCTACTCTGCTTTTGGTGTGAGATGCCTCCAAGAAAATAAAGAAAAATTTTTAAAAATATATTGTTTGTCTCTGTTGTCATCAGATTTGCACCTATAAATGCACATAGGGCAGAAATCTCTAGAAATTTATTTTACTTTCAAGTACTTTGTAGCTTAAATTTAAGGAATAAAAAGCTTCTTTCTGTTTCTGATGTCTACTATTGAAAATGAAAACACCATTTAGAAAGCTACAACTATTTTTGCCTGAAATCTCTACACATTTGTAACATTAAATATTTTTATAGGAAGAGGTTTTTTTATGTATTTCAATAAGCATGCCTGAAAAGCACATTTATCAGCATGCCAAAATAAATTATGCACCACTGATTAAAGGGAAATACATGTTATAATCAGGTATGAGCAATATCAGAAATGCTGGTTGAAAAACAGAGATAGAAGGCTTTGTATATTTTAAGGCAGAGATTTGTAACTCTCATATTTGTCAATGGAAAGTAGTCACTCCTATGTTATTTCTTAGTCTGAAAATGTATTACAATTCTTTGCTTTCCTTCTGGCTGCACTGGTATCAAATTTAAAGATCCATGTTCTTACTAAAATTAGCCATAGTTTTGACAAATCAAGTCTCTTTGTTTCTCCGTGTCAAACAATAGTAAATTTTCTACAAATATTCAAATACATGAATAATTACAACTTCTTCAAATATAATTTAATATATACAGTTCTTGGTTTTGAATATGGACAATGTATGATACAAAGCTTAAGATAATGCAAAAATATTTTTACTACACTTTCAGTTCAGACAGTGTAATAAAATACTGATATATCATTCTTTGATGAGCTTATCTTTCTAAGAATTAATGGATGTGAACCTTTTCTCAGATGTAGCAAATTGTCCTTCAAAACAATAATGCTAACAGGAAAGGTCGACTTCAGCTGTATAAGTACAATTTCATTATTTCTTTGATTACATCCTAATTTATATAAGTTGATTTTGAACAGAGGAGTTATGGTTTGGTGTCTGCATGAGCAGGAATTTGTCTCTCAAAATATACAGGATAGTCAGAAATTCTTCTTTTTAACAAGTACGTGTTAACACTTTACAACTTTTAACCTTTAAACAAGGAATGAACCTCAAATTAAAATTAATAGCTTCTTTCTTACAGTTTCTGTTCATCTCCAAGCCTCCATTTCTCCTCTCTTCCTCTGCCTTAATTGTTTCAGTACAGACACTGGTTTTGCAAGGAATATAAGATTTCATCTTATTTGTCCAGTGTACATGCTTTTGAAAACAAGGAGCCATGGTCAAGGTATAGATCACTGAAGGGGAAAGCTGGATTCTCGTCTTAGCTTTGCCTTGACAGTTTGTGAAATCTGTGTAGGATTCACTGAAGTTTATTTTCTGAAGGTATAAAGGGAAGAAAAATAACCCCTGTTTTTTTCTCAAATGCTTTGGGGATTTAGAAATGTGAAATGGAATGTTAGACTGTGACATCCACAAAAAATATTCTTGATATTTCTGTAATCTCTGTAGATACACTTAATAAGATGTATTTTGATATGAAAAAATATCAACAGATCAGACACACCTTATATTATATGCATATAATTTAACAAAGCAATTAATGTTTAATGCTGATAAGTATTGAAGACATTTTTAAAATTGGAGTTATCTTTAATTTGAGATTCTTCCACTAACCAGAAAATTTGAATTTGCTAGTCATTAATGGAATTTTTTAAAAATCTTTCTAGATTTTACTTTGCTTTCATTGCTTTCATTTTGTCATAGACTTTCTGTTTATACTGCAGGCTGATAAACATCATGTTATCTTGTTCAGCCTTATATGCTCATTACACAGATAATTATTTCAAATGTTCATGTCAAACTCTAGATTTCTTATTTTTCAAAACCTAGGAAAGGGAATGTAGTATGCCTAAAAAATTATTCCCCAGTCTGGACTCTGTGTAGCTTCTGATTGTCCTAAGCTATGACATCTGGCCTGTCGTCCCTTATGAAAAGATGGTCTAAGTTCTTGAACTGGGACGTGATTCTTCTCCAAACTGTAAGAAACCCCAAGAATCTCCATCCAACATTCATCAATGCTCTTTTCTATTTCAGATCTCTCTCACTGGATCACTCTGTTGGCTGGAAGTTTTTCACTTGTGACTTTCTACTGTGACTTCCATAGGAAGAGCCCGTTATTTAACTAAAGACAACAGGCACTGGGACAAGGATGTGAGTAGGGACTAAAGCATCTCCAATTAATCATCATCTCCTCCATCTGACCCACCACAGTAAGATGAGAAGACATCAAAAATGTTATTTCTCTTTTTCTGGTGTAACCAGTTTTAAGTTTCCTGGCTAGGAGAAAACAGTTTTGGTGCAAGGCTGCAAGAAGCTGCAGGAGTCAGAGAAATTGCTGGAAACAGGGCTGCAGAGGAGGTGTACATATAGAGTCCTTGAAAAAAGTGTTCCTCCCCAAATATAGACTGAATGTGCTATGGATGTAGCTTGAGTAGCAGAACAGAAAGTAACCAAGAGGAGACACTGGGAGCTGGACTGAGAATTCTCAGGGGACTGTACTACACTGAGGGCACAGCCAGATGTGCCAGAGGTCAGGCCCAGGTCAGTTCTGTGAGGGAACAGGGAGCAGGAACCACTCCAGAGGAGGCTGGATGTCANCGGTATATTTCCATTTCGAAAAAGGTAAAAGCATCAAACAAGGTACTGATTTAATGTTCATTCAAGTGACTTAACAGAATCCCAGAATACCAGGTTGGAATAGGTCCTCAAGAGCCATCTGGTCCAACCTTTTTTGGTAACAGCATAGTAAAATACTGGTCTAGACAAGATGCCTCAGCACCTGTCTAGGTGTCCAATATGGATCCACCACTTCCCTGGAGAGATTATTACAAGGGCTGATTGTTCTCACTGTGAAAACTTTCCCTTTGTGTCCAATCAGAAACTCACCAGAATTTGTACCCATTGCCCCTAATCTTTTCCATGTGACTCCTTCTAGAAAGGAAGTCTCCATCTTCTTTGTAGCCACCTTTTAAACACTGGAACATGGTGCCAAGGCCTCCTCTAAGTCTTCACCCTTCAGGGGTGAGCACACCCAGATCTCTCAGCCTTTCCTCACACGTCAGGCTTCCCAGTCCTTGGATTATCTCTGGACCTTCTGCATTCTGTCCACACCATTTTTATACAGGGGGACCAAAACTGAACACAGTGCACCAGGTGTGGCCTGACAAGCACTGAGCAGAGTGGGATAATGCCTTAATCTCTGCTGGTGACAGCCCTGTTGATGCATCCTGTTGGCTTTCTTTGCTCCAGAAACAAATAGGTTTTCTTGCACTTATTTTCCAAAGTTTGTTAGGTACTAAGATGATGTTTTNAGGAACCACTCCAGAGGAGGCTGGATGTCAGCCCCTAGCAATGTTGGAGGTCCAGGGAGGGGCAGCAGGAGGGAGGATGACCTAGGTAAAAACAGGAAAGAAGCCCAACAATGACATCTGAGAACAATGGCTCTGAGAGGTGCTAAGTTATGGCTGAAGCTGTCCTGTTGGAAAGATTCATTAACCTTCATCACAAATTATTCACTTAGCCCTGAATTTAATCAGTAACCTTTTACTACACCATAATATAGGAATAATAACGTTTAAATTCTGTTATGAAGTCATATTCTGGTGTGATCCTAAGCAAAGTAGAGGGGATATTTAGGAATATCACTGGGTAAGTATTCAAAATTTCAAGATATAAGCTTTTAACAGCTGACACTCATAAAAATATATAAAATAAAAATATATATCTGTNCCCTTTGTGTCCAATCAGAAACTCCCCAGAATTTGTACCCATTGCCCCTAATCTTTTCCATGTGACTCCTTCTAGAAAGGAAGTCTCCATCTTCTTTGTAGCCACCTTTTAAACACTGGAACATGGTGCCAAGGCCTCCTCTAAGTCTTCACCCTTCAGGGGTGAGCACACCCAGATCTCTCAGCCTTTCCTCACACGTCAGGCTTCCCAGTCCTTGGATTATCTCTGGACCTTCTGCATTCTGTCCACACCATTTTTATACAGGGGGACCAAAACTGAACACAGTGCACCAGGTGTGGCCTGACAAGCACTGAGCAGAGTGGGATAATGCCTTAATCTCTGCTGGTGACAGCCCTGTTGATGCATCCTGTTGGCTTTCTTTGCTCCAGAAACAAATAGGTTTTCTTGCACTTATTTTCCAAAGTTTGTTAGGTACTAAGATGATGTTTTCAAGACATAAATCTTCCTCTATGTCGTATAATCAGATCTTTATCTTCTCCTCCTTCCAGCTTATAATGGGAAGTCATAACCTCTTTTTTATAAGACCATCAAGGCAATTACATGACAAAACTTGCAGCCACTACTAATCATACTCTTTGTAAAATGTAAAACATTTGACTATAGGTAGAATTGACTTTAATTAATTCTTGTCAAAGGAATAAATTTTCAAAGCACAAACCCCACAGCATGCAAGGAAATACAATCATGCTCTTCTAAACAAAGGCACTTCATGTCAAATTAATTTCTTTCCAAATAAATTAATAACTGTCTCTTCTGTACCCTATTATATATCCCCAACTATGCATAGGGGAAATACAAACAGAACAACACAAAGAAAAAAAACAACAGCAAACAAACACAAACAAAAGCAAACTAACAAAAACCAACAAAAAACCCCCTAAGAAAATAAAGAGAAGGGATAAAGCTAACCAACTACTTTCATAAAAATTAATGATTATAAAAACTGAACAATAATCCCATTGTGCCAAGATGGATATACTATCAAGAGATTAATGAGACATAAACTCTTTCTCTATGAAATCTGTTTCAGAGCTGGTTGTCATGACACTGGACCATCTAAAAAGCAACTGAAAACCTTTATTTAAAACATCAGATTACTTATGTGAATAGAGTTGGAGCCTCAGTTCATTCCCTAATGGACTTGTTACTCACAATACATAGAAAATATGTGAAAAATCAGGTGTAATTCTCTCTCATCCAAAAGCATATCTCATACTATTCTAAACTTTAAACAGTTCCTCTTCTTCCATCAGTAGCTCACTGTTTGATTTTATTCGAGATGTGCCAAACCCAAAACCAGAGTGTTTATTACATATATAAATATTTATGCCATTATTCACACAAGCTCCTCATTTTCTTCTTTATGCTATTCTTTTACACTGTACATAAAACAGAAAAAAAAAAACCAAGCCCCAAAGCTGTCCAAGCTAAAGGCAAAGAACTATAAAACATAAGTAGGGTGGAGACCTTCTACATCCCAGGTGCACTATGGAGTTCTGTTCTTTAGGAACAGGGCAAAGAAACAGGAAAGAAAATATGTTTCACTTTGGGGAACACAGGAAGTCCCAGAGATGTCTACAGCAGCTATCAAAAGTAGCCCATAAATCCCTGGTAAATTATTGTGTTCTCTGCACAGATCCCTTCCTATATACAGTCACTCCTTTCCTTAGTACTACATGCTTGTTTACATAGCTAAAACTAATGTTAATGAAAAACAGTTGTTCATGTTCTCGGGTGACTAAAAAGAAATGTCAGATTTGTGTTAACCTGCACAATCTCAGTTCTTTCCCTTTACATTTCTATTCTTTTCATTGAGGCAGGTATTTTGTAAGGGAAAAAAGACTGGTGAGTGTATATGTAGAGTTTATAACACACTGTATACCCACACAGCTTCTGAATTGAAACTGGGAAAGGGACAAAAAGATAGGTTCACTTTCTAATTTTTGGCTACTTGTTTTTACAATTGACAAGTCTTCCATCTGTGGCAAGGAGGTTCTTGAAGAGAGGATGTGGTTCTGGTTCTAGGTATAAGTAAGAGAACCCAACCCAGTTTCAAGGAGTTTCTGCTGTGATGAGGAACATCATTCCCGGAGAACTCCTGTAAGAGAACTGGAGCTGGGTATGAACTTCAGGAACAGATTCCATTTTTTTTTGCTTTGTCCACTGAAACCTCAGTCCCATGACAACTGTTCTGACAAAGTTCCAGTGCAATAAGTTTTGTTACTACTGCTTTTGAAATGTTCTGTTTCAGGCCTATAAATGTCGTCTTTCTTCACTATTGTTCCATTAAACTGCTAAACCTTTCCTAGAAAATGCAAATGAGGACAGAATTGCCAATTTCTAAAGGTTGAAAGAATGCAAGGCAATGAAAATATATATGAAAGAAACTACAGAATAAAGCTTGAGAGCTTTCTCCCTTACAAATGTCAAAAATTCAAAAATCTCTTAACAGATGTCAGCTTCTAGAAAGACACCAAAATATATGCAGGAAATATTAATAAAAAGGCACAGAAATCAAATGTAAATTATTAAATTAAAAATAAGTAGATGAAAGTAGAAAATTTCCTTGTTTATGCTCTAAAGCTTCAAAACAGTCTTCAATTTCATTCTAAAACTCAGGTTGTCTGCCTTACAAAATGATGGATTGCATTACATGTGATGAGGTGCTGAGCAGCTGTATCATTCACAGATAGACAAGAAAACATCTGATCACCATCTAGAAAAGATATATCAGCATGTTAAGAATATGTAAAGGCATAAAAGACAATCAGGAATGCCAGTTTTCATCCAAGGTGGATCAACATCTTTCTTCATACAAACCCATAGGAAAAATAAAAACATACTAAAAACATTCCAGGTTTTTTTCCCTTCTTTTTTTTTTCAATCCAAACACACAAAAAAGCAAACAACCCCCCACCAATATCCTTTTGTAACCTATTTTTAATTCAGATAGGCATAAAAATAGCTGTTATTCACCATCTCAGATGCAATGGATAAGAGCAGGATCCTATACTGAAACCAAGATCTGTAGGCCTGCTGGGGATCAGTATGAAAGGCTAATAAGGATTTATCACTGAGTAAATGAGCACTTGTGAAATATCTTAAAGAAATGTGTTTTGGCTTTTTAATAAATAGATCCTGCTTACCCCACAAAATATTGCCATACATTATTTATCTTTTAAAAAACTTTTAGCTGTATTTCTTTCATCCTGTATTCTTCATATTTCATTTTATTTACTCCCTGTGCTAGTGAAGCAGCAAAAATATTCTTTGGTCAAAAAAATACTGAGAGAGACATTCACTCTTACTGAAAATAAAATTGAACCATAGGTTATTTCCAGCCTACAAGAAGCTGATAAAAAAATACTGTATTAGGGAAGATAGCAGGATATAAGTGTGATCCTAAAATTTAAAGTGCTAAAAAAATCTGGTAGCAAGTCAACCACCTGCTACCTTGTAAGCAACAAATGAGCATTTCTAAAACCCAGCTTGTAATTCAACTAATGTAAATTATTGGCTTGGACCAGGAAACATATTCCAATTAGGAACTGTCACATGGGATTTTATAACTACTCTTGATTTTTTTTTCAATATTACTCATAAAAACAATAGATTAAAAAAAGGAACAAGCATTTTTCAAGAAAGCACATATCCACAGCTCTTGCTACCTAGTCTTTCCTATGGAAATAAGGAGTGAAAATTGGCCAACGCTGAAAGTTATGTTCAGTCAGTAATGAAGCCAAGCAATTCACATATACTCAGCAAATCTTCAAATTATGCTTCCCACAGAAAACACAATCCACCAAATTCACAGACTTTAGTTAAAATAGTGCAAAAATGAACCTGAAAAACTTATCTAACCTGACAACTCTCAAATGTTTTCTTTTGTTAAAGTTATTCAGTGGCAGGAAATCTCCAAAGTTCCCAGGAGATTTATTCCAGTATTACATTATGGTTATAGTTCAAATATTTTTCCAAATGTGTAAACTGATTTTTTTCCTGCTGCAACTCACATAGATTACTTCATGTCTTATCTACCCTGAATCTGTAGAAAAGGTCACCTCCTCTTCTTTACAACAAGACTGTGTACCTGTGAGCAGTAACTGCATCCCCATTCACAGCCTCAGTCATTCCTGTACATATCACATTGCCTTAATCACCTCCTCTTGGTCTCTGTCTTTCCTGAAGTCCAGAAGAGAACCATTCCCTGGAAAGGCTTTTGAGTAACAGACAGTGCAATTATATCATTTTACTGATTCATATCTGTACTTAGTTGTTCCCATTAAGACCTGTTAAATTCTCATCTGTAACTCAAAATAATTTCATTATCTCCCTGTTTCAGGTAATCTGAAACAGCAATAATTTAAGTGGTTAATAGAAGTACTTAAAAATACAGTATCTAGATATCTTGCATTTCCATTAAAAAAAAAAAAAGCAAACAAAAAAACCCACCATGAAATTTCTCTCTCTGTATATTTGTACAACCCCTTTTTCACCCATGCTATAGTACTTTCCTCAAGAACATCTCAGCAGCTTTTCTTGTAAGAAAGATGGGTGAAACAGTGCCAAAAGCCTTTCTGAAGCTAAGATGAATAATATCTACAATTTATTTCTGTAGAAGGGCCTCTCACCTTCCAGAATTATTGAGGAAATTGAAGATAAGTGTCAGGTTTATAATTTCCTTTTCCTTTTCCTTTTCCTACTTCTTCAAATTTGCACACTATATTTGTCTGGTTTCAGTCTTCTGGCATTTCATAGACCTTTCAGATACTATAAATGAGAACACTTCTGAAATTACCACAGACAGTGCTCTACAAATACTCAAATGAGTTTTCCAAGGGATTGATTATTTATTTTTAGGGTCAATATGATAAATTACACTTTAACACAAAAACCACCCCACCATAAACTGCCATTCTGCATCCCTACATTCCAGGGGAGAAGGGCTTAGTGTCCACTTTATGACAGTCAGGCACTGATCATAGCAGCATGTCAGGACCATGGCAGCTCATAGACAGCTCTCCACTTGCAGTCTGGGTTACACAGGAAATGCAATGGAATACAGGAAAAACTCAGGGAAAAATATGTGTTAAGCTAAATGTCACATTCATCAAGTCATATATTTTTCTAATCCAAACATGCTGGTAGGACTGAATAAGCACATTTTAAACCATGATGTTTAATTTTCAACACTTCCTTTTCAGCTCATCTCAATCACAGACTTTTTTTAATAAAACAAATAGTTCCATGATCACGTGGTGCTAATTAAACTTGGTTTATCTGGATTCATGCCTGTTGTTGACTGATTGTATCTTTTCTAAAAATTTTGGGTACTTTAAAGGATTGCCTCACATGTGAATTCTCTACTGCCTGTGCTGAAGAGCAGCCCCACAGAAAGGGACCTGGGTGTCCTGGTCACTGTCAAGTTGAACATGAGCCAGCAGTGCCCTGGCAGCCAGGAGGGCCAGCCCTGTCCTGGGGACATCAGGCACAGCATCACCAGCCAGGCAAGGGAGGGATTGTCCTGCTCTGCTCTGCTCTGCTCTGGGGCAGCCTCACCTTGAGTGCTGGGGCAGTTTTGGGGGCCACAATGTAAGAAAGGCTTTAAACTATTGCAGAGTGTCCAAAGGAGGGCAACAGAGATGGGGAAGGGCCCTGAGGGGAAGCCTGTGAGGAGTGGCTGAGGGCACTTGGTCTGTTCAGCCTGGAGGAGACTGAGGGGAGATCCCACTGCTGGCACAACTTCCCTGAGAGGGGAAGAGAGGGACAGGCACTGATCTCTGCTTTGTGGTGACAGGGACAGGACCTGAGGGAATGGCCTGCGTTGTGTCAAGGCAGGTTTGGGCTGGATGTCAGGGAAAGATTCTTCACTCAAAGGGTGTTTGGGCACTGGAACAGCTCCCCAGGGCAGTGGTCACAGCACCAGCCTGACAAGAGTTTAAGAAGGATTCAAGTGATGGTCAGAAGTTAGACTTAGATGATCCTTGTGCATCCCTTAGTATATTCTATGATTCTATAATCAAGAAGTCCATGCTGCAGCCTCTGAAGCAGACAAGATTCTTTGGCAGTTATTCTTTCTCCTGTCCACAGCCTTCACATTATTTTTTATGACTTCATGAATTCTTTTCCTGCTGAAACTCTAAATCAGATCATCTTGTCCTCCATAACTAAAAAGACAACTCGGAGAGAGTGAATCCTGCAATAAAATATCTTAAGATAAGAGGATGCCACCTTTAGAATATTCTTATAATGGACATGGATAGCTTAATATTTTTCCGAACCATCCTTAGCTTTTCTACCTAAATCACTAAGTGTCATTTAATAGGAAAAGTCTTCCTGGCACAAAACTTGAAGACAATGAAAAAGTAAAAATATTACATCCTGGCAGTGAATTTTCCTTGCCCTAGATTTCACCTTCAGTATCAGGAAACACAGAGAGAGAAAAAAAAAGGCTTGGACACCTGAGGACTTGTCAGCTCAAAATCTTCAAACTAAATTCAATCTGCTCCTTCTGTGAGTTAACAACATGAGCTGTGGGAAATACCAGGAACAGGGTTTTGCAGACAAGAGGTAACCCTGGGATGACACAGCAGTGAGTTAGCACAGCAAGACAAGACATTCAGCAGATTCTTTTTGTGAGTACAGGATTCAGCAATGCAAGACAGAGGGCTAGAAAATCAGCCCACAGCTCAAAAATGTTTTCAGGATGTCATGAGCAGAAGTGTGCACATCAGATTTGTGTTCACAGGAAATAACATTTCTTCTTAATTATTTCAGAAATGGAAACTCAACAGAAATGTATCTGCACAATCAAAACAGGGACTAACCAAGTTTTCAAGTTTAAAAACAACAACAACAACAAAATTTAAATAAAAATAAAAATTAAAAAATCAAAATTAAGTAGTGAAATGTGCTGCCTACAAAAGGAAGTGCTTATGGGTTATCACTGCTCATTGGACCTTCTTATCAAAACATCTAAATTACAAAGTAAATTATCTTGTTCCTTTTGACTGTCTAAATAAATAGCCTTTTTACGCTAAGAGAATTGTTCCTAACTTTTACCTCACAAGGGCTTGTATTCACCTAACAGTTCCTCTGCAGAAATTTGGAATGTCAGCTTTGCAGTGGAGTCACTACACTGCTCTACTGTCTCCTGCAAATACACCTGATGCCTCTAAGTGCTTTTATGAAATGCATTTTTCCTTTAATAGTGAAGGAAGGCAGTAGACATGATGTGAGAAAGTGTATGTACATAAGGAAATAAAAGTATAAGCCTCCATTCTTAAGCCCTGGAGATGAGAGGCCAGATGAATTTGTCCCCACCCAATGAGGGAGCCACTCACAGACTGGCACTGGGAATCTCCCCTCACCCCTGGAAACTGCTAAATCATTGCCATCCATTATTTGGAATATTTCTGCTTTAAAACAAAGCCAAGAACATACCAGGGATCATGATAACAGCTCATGAATATGATCAGACAGAGTGCTCACACTGTCCCCTGGTTGTGCTTGGTTTGCTGCCATGGAGCCAGGCAGAGCCTGATGGGGAGCTACTGCAGATACTGGATGCTGGGATTGCAGAGCTTCCCTTTCTGAAAACCAATTTCTCTTTCAAAGGAGCCTCAGCCAAGGAATGGTACCAAAAGCTGGCTTATGGGAGATAAGTAACACTGCTGAATTTTCTGACAGAGAAGCTATGATAAAATTGACTAATGACACAGAACAAAACCTGAGTGTTACATTCAAAACTGACAAAGCTTCAAATCAAAGTCTATCCCTGACATGTCTTTGTTCTGACTAGGTCTGAAAGCTTTAATAATTTACTCATGTAGAATGACTGTATTAATATTTAAGCTCAAAGATGGCTAGGCATGTAGAAAATAACATTAAAAGCACAGAGAATTTTTTTCTTTATTTCCCCTTTAGTCATGTTTTCCAGCTGTAAATATCAATTGAGATGTATTACATTCTGTATTTATATTCTGCCTGGCATACTGGAGAAAACCTAAGTGACATATTCTACATGCTATATCATACAAACCACTGCCTAGCTATTTACACTTAAAATGTGTTTGCCCAAACCCATGTGCAGGCAGAGACACAGGACTGATATTTCCTTACCACACACATATTAACTTTCTCTGTATGCAAAATCGACAGAAATTCTACAAATTCCTTAACATTTGAAATGAGATTTATTTATTCTTTAGCTTACTTATAATCTAGGGAAAGATTTTCTTTTTTTCCTCAAGAGGTAATTTTAAAATCAGAAATATTCATAAAAGCTAATTAGTGATTCTTTCACTGCTTTCCATTTCTTTGTTCAGACAGACACACAGCTCCCAGTCACAGGCACTCTTTTTGCACCAGCCTCTGCAGGACTGGCTTTCAATCACAGACAGTTAGGCAACAGAGCTAGATATTTTGGGTTTCTTCCAATGTCTAATTCAGAAACCAACGTAGCTGTCCTCTTCCCTGAGAGTGATGAAGGCAGTCTCACTGAGCTTAAATGCACCTGTTAGCTGAACTCACTCAGGTGGACTAATTGGCAAAGATAACTGTCATACTATGTTAGGAATTCATTATTCCTGCAGACTGGCTGGTAACAGGTTCAAGCTTTTCTTGGGAGAAGGATTGCATATTTTTTTCATAAAATACAAGGAAGGAAGACAAATTCTGGTGAAAAAACATTCCTTTAATGTATTTAATCCTTTTTTAAACTAAGACTGAGTCATTATAATTTTTATTATGTAACATCTTAAAATGATAAGGAAGTATTTGGGATGAAATGGGAATAATCATCCAAATAAGCCATATCTATTTGCAGAAATAAAAGGCTGAGAGCACAGACTGAAGCAATGGCATACAATTGTTTTTACTTTTTGACATTTAGTGAGCTCTGTGTCACAATCTCAGCACAGGCTTCCCCCTAGTACCTGCATATAGTTCATGGGTTGGCTGAGCCCCAGCAAACAATTTTTGTGCAGTCATCCTGTTCTGGGGTGTCAGAGAATCCAGCTGGAGGGATATATCTGTGCCATGCCAGTTGGCCTCAGGCCACCAAGCAGCCCCTCTATAATTTCATTTATCAGCCTGGCTGTAGCTGTTAGTTTATAGAGGAAAGCACATGAGAAAATGTGATAAATAATGGGATTCCTCCATGTTTCTTCCTTAGGACACAGAAAAGGCTTGATGTCCTAAACAGAAGTAAACAAACCCAGAATTAGACATAACAGAAGGCTCTTTGGGTAATCAGGACCATCAAGCCGTGTGCTTTATATGTTGAACCACAGAATACAACTGAATCCTTCCTTTCAGATTGTCACATCCCACCTGCTTTATCTCAAGAGCACTTTGTTTTTCTGTTTACTTCATACTCAGGAAATAGCTATCAAATTGTACTTAATTTTGAATCAGTTGAACATTACCTTGAAAGTTTCTTTCCCCAAAGAGTCTGACAAATCCAAAGAAATTTAATTGTTTATACCACTGGTGAAGGTTTGGAGGGGATGAAGTCTTTCTTCTGAGCCATTGAACTAACAGAGGTACAAAGGCAATTTGCTGCATTCAATAAAGATGGCAAGACATTACCATTGCAGAAATTCTGTAAAACTACAAAGAACACATATTAATGTAGAACAGCTTATCTACCCATGAGTGAGGTATGAAAGCAATGGTCATAATTGCAAATGAAGGTAGGAGCTGGCATTTGGAGGGGAAGGTGCCACGCCACACCTGGTCCCGCAGGATTAGTCTCTGGTCAGGCACATGGAATTGTCCTGCTGCCACTTGTGGATGTGCAGAGTGGGTGACAAAGTCTGCAACTACTGAAAGAGGTAAGAGCTCTGAAAAAGTGTGTAGGAGCTGTATCACCAGCCCAGGACTTAATGACTTGTGAATGACCTCAGCATTTTCTCAGCAGTGTAAAAGCACAGGCTATAAAGAGCAGATGTGTCAAGAACCAGTTAAACCTGGAGATTCATTTTCACATATAAAGGCTTTTATGTCAAGGTCATCAGCTCAAATCCAGCTAATAGTGGGTCATCCATCTACAGCAGTTCTTGTAGGCACTCATGGGAGGTGAGGCTTCCCCAGTTACTACCGAGGAAAATGCCTAACACTGATCTTCTCAGAGTGAAACACACTTTGCCATCCTCTTGCAGACCCCCTGAGCTCTAAGGATGACATCATGACACACAAATTTGTGTACACATGGAGACTGTTTTACCCAGCTGACATGGCAGATCTCATATATATTCCATTTGTCTTAGAAACAAAGTATGTGCAAGCTTCTGTAAAGCCCATCCCAGGCATCAGTAACTTGGAAGCTGTTTAAACTGCGATAGCAGAGCTCCGTGATGGAAGTCCACAAGGAAATAGATATGCAAACACGGTGGTGTGTGCACTGTTGCAGAAGATGAGAACTACACAGCCTTAAGCTGCATGTGAAATTCATCCTAGACTGCAGAAAGGCCCTTTTATTAACCTGCATATTGAAATGTTTAATACTCCCTCCAAATGTTTTAGCCCCTATATGCAAGGCTCAGTCAAATCTTATGGGTGGATAAAGTCTGAAGGCAATTGCAACTAAACAAATGCACAATAATCCAGAAGGGTGCAGTAAGTCACAGAAGAAAACTGACCCAAAATGATGGTGATGGTTTTTTGTCTATATTGTTTAATTATATACGTACAGTAATAGAAGGTTTAACTCTCTGCTTAAGAAACACAACAGTATCTTTGGACAGCAAATTAAAATATGGCTAAAAGTCATAATTAGAAATTATTGGAAAAAATTTTGGAATAGGAAAAGGGAGTAATTTATATCTATATAATGTATTTATAATTTAAATTAGGATCTTTTAAAAATATATGTGTCATTATTATGTTGAAATTTTAGAAAAGATGGCAAATGGAACCAACACTACTGAAGATAGACACAAACCCCAGAGTCACAACAATTCAAGTCTTTGTTAGTTCTAGTTAATATAATTTTCATTATTTGTAAGTGAAATAATACCTGACTATCTGTTCACTGCTGAATCATCTGGCAGCAAAACCAAAATAAACACTTAAAAATACCAGCCAGAAGTGAAGCTGCTTCTCTATCATCTTCCTCAAAGTGATACAAATTTTTAACTAAGCATCCAGCCATCACTTTACACATTTTACTATAAATAATTCTGGGATTCTGCACAAATCAGTGAACATAATGTGGTTCTTTATGCTACAGACATTCTTACTTCAGATCTATCACTTCATCATCTGTCCTCTCTAGATGTATTGCTCTTGACTGAAAAAAAACCCAAATCCTAAACAGAAAGGAAAGCGTAGTGTCTTAAATTTCTCAGTTTATACATAAGATTTTTGTAAAAGAAGATAAAAATTAAAGTTCTAAAATGATAGAAAGATAATAAAAACGCAAAAGACATCTTCAGAAGACCTGTTGTTCAGTTTTATATATTCATGTTATATATTCATTCTATTTTATATATTCATGCTCTTACACTATACGAAAAAAGATAAATGAAGAGGTGTTCTAATGTCTCAAGCACTGATAAAAGCAACAATAAAAATTCAATTTCTTTAAATCTTATTTATAGTCAGTAAACATTTGGCAAAGAAATCACTTAGTGCCCAATTATAAATTCACTAAACATCTGCTAGAATTAACAAATATAAGAATTTAAAAACAAATCCTTATTGAAAAATATGAAATTTCTCAACAGGTCAGATAGTTATTTTAACATTATCAGTTTTTAACTTTCATGTGACAAAATAATTAATGATCAGTAATATATTTTTAAAAATTGTTTAGATAGAAAATCAATGCCATGATATCTCATCTAGAAAATGATACCACTATTGTTTTCTTGTTTCCTACTATTTTCTTTAAAATTGGAATTTTCCTATTTTAAAGCCCAATCTATCTATATTTCTCTTTACTTCCCAATTTTCTCGCTTATTTTACTGCTATGACTGAGAGATACAAGAAGAAACTGAGTTTATGAAAAACAGGGCTTTTTAAGGCAGAATATGGAAAGTTTTAACATCTGTATATTTTTACAGGGTTATCATACACCTCACTTTGCAAGTCAATTTTCAATATTTTTCTCTGTCTTGGCATTACTGGCTGACTGCTAAATCCAAATTAGAACAAAGTCTGTCTTTTATTTCTTCTCCGAGCTGCACAGAGGTGCTTGGCTGTACAAACTTCAAGGAGGAACTTCCATACAGGAAACTCAAAGTGTGATGCTACAGATGCAGTGAAAAGCTGTAAACAAACTGGCCAGGAAGAAAGACAAATAGCATCATCTTATGCCTTTGGTATCAAATTTTCTTAACACTGAAGCAGAAGGAGTGAACCACATAACCCATTTTAGTCAAATTATTTGAATTACAATATGCCATGCTGCATAAAGATTTATATTTCTCAGATTTGGCAGAATCCCAATGTCAAAGTCACATATTTAAAGAGTGTCAATGTTACACTCTATGTATTTATGTTTAAAATTACCTGACTGTATTTGGAAGTACTTCCAATTTGCAGTAAAACATGCCACAAGAAGTGAAACCATCTGCTTATGAAAACAAGTATACAGCTGTCTTATATTCCATATGACAAGAACAAACCACTCTTATTTTTCTCCATTTAATCTTCTTTCCAGCATTGTCTCCTGGCTCATTTCTTCTTTCTCCTTGCATTCACACACCTTCAGCTTTTATAAATTAAATTTTCAAGTCCATGTATTATACAGCTACTCAGCCATCCATTTCTCTGCCTTTTACCTCATCATTTGTTTATAAATCTGGGAACTCATCTCTGACACCCCAAAACAGGCAGCCTAAGCACTTTCTTTAGCATGGAGTTTCTGTTGCTCACCTCTCTATTGCAGTCTTTCTTTGGAGGAGAAGGCATCAGGTTCACCAAGAAGATTTATTCAGCAGAGAACACAGAAAAATAAAAAAAAAAGGAGTTGGGAGAAATTAGTGGACTGGAATGGAAGAAACAGCCCTTGACAAATGCAGTCAAAATGTTTATTAGAATAGGCCATAGTCCAGTTTTTTAGGTAAATTCACAGTCCCACAATATTTACAACTCCTAATCCTAGACTACAGCGCCTCCTAGTCTGGAGTCTGAAATTTCTGAATAACCCTAAATCACAGACAATAATATATTTTAAGCCACCTCTATCATAGAGCCTAAACTCAAGGCAATGTTTTTCACAATGAGTGGCTGAGTGCTGGGATATGATTCCCCTAAAGGTTATGGAATCAGTGTTTCTGGAAATATTCATATCTCAACTGGAAAAAGCTCCAAATAAACTGATCCAGTTTTGGGAATGGCTCTACTTTGAGCAATGGGTTAAACAAGATGACCCTTGAAGGTATCCTCCAACCTAAATCATAATTCTTTTATAACTGAGAGATTGTTAAGAAGTGACCATAAGCATGTCTTTATTCTTACCTGCTTCTGCTTGGAGACAGGGCAAGGAGGACTGAATACTACAAGCTTGTGGATTCTAAACATTCATCTTCTAAAATGGATGGAGGACTATATTTACTTCCTCTGCCAAAAAGCAGAACAATACATAAAGTGAGACATTGGAGCATGGAAGTGTCATCCTGGAAGATCAACAAACCCACACCAGAACACTCAAATAACTATTTTTATCACAGATGGCTTTAGCCCCTGAGGACTGCAGGGATTTGGTAGCCTTTTTGTCTGAGATTGGAGCACACAAAATCTTAAGAGCCCAAAGCAAGTTAAATACAAATGTTAAGGCTGGAAAAGACCTTTGAGATCATCAAGTCCAAACATCAACACAGCACCACCACCATGTTAGACATCAGGGAAAAATTCTTCGCTGAAAGAGAGATTGGGCCCTGGAATCGTCTGCCCAGGGAGGTTGTGGAGTCACCATTTCTGGACATGTTTAAAGAAAGACTGAGTGTGGCACTCAGTGCCATGGTTTAGTTAATGAGGAGGTGTTAGGTTGGACTTGATGATCTCAAAGGTCTTTTCTAATCTAGTTCATTCTTTGATTCTGAAAACCATGTCTTCCAGTGCCACATCCATACATTTTCCCAACACTTCCAGGGATGGTGACTCCACTACTTCTCTGGGCAGAAAATTCCAATGCTTTACAACCCTTCCAGTGAAGAAATTTTTGCTAATACTAATCTAGACCTCCCTTGTCACAACTTGAGGCCACCTCCTCTTGTCCTGCTGCCTGGGAGAAGAGCCCTACCTCCACCATACTACAGCTTCCTTCCTGGGAGTTGCAGAGTGATAAGGTCTCCCTTGAGTCTCTTTCTCCAGGATAAACACCCCCAGCTCCCTCTGCTGCTCCTCACACAAATCCTCTCAACAAAATATGAAGTTATTTTCATGAAGGCCTCATTTCATACCAGATAAAGATCAGCTCAACAATAGCGTCAACAACTGAAGCTCTCTGAGCTGTAACTGTACTAGTTTGAGCATTTAGCTATTGAAACCAATATATGGAGCACAGTAAGAGCACAGTTTGATCTGCTCACTTCCAAGTACATATAGGATGGTCAAATATACGTGGGAAAAGAATCTTCTAATGAGTTTTAGACTACCACTTGTAAAGTTTCATTTGTAGAAGCCCTTATTCAATCATTTCTTGAGAAAAAAAGGTATTGAAATGAAGTCTGCTGACTCTGAAATGTCCCCTAAGGAATTCGATTACCAGAGCCTGCTTATTGAGATATCTTTTGGGATTATGATTTATGCTGGCAGTTTTGAATTGGAGGGTGCAGTTGACTGAAATGAGCTAATTCAATTTATAAATGCAAACTGCAGGAAAGAAATAGCTTTTTTCAGGTCCAAAATGAATTTTATTTTACCTTAATTAGGAGAATTTGGGGAAACAGCTCCTAATTTACAGTAAAAAAGTAAAAAGTAGTTTTCAAGATCAGTCTTTAAAACAAGAAATAGACAGTTTGAGACTATCGTTCATTATTCAGTATGTATGCTTCTGTATTTATCATGCAAATTCTCCAGAATTAGATTAGAAAGCTCAGTTCATTTTCAACTGCTTAAGCAGCAGAAAAAAAAGCTAAACTAAGGTCAATGCATATGACATGGACATGAATTATTTTTTTATGCTTTAATATTGATATTTAGGGAAATATTAATCCTCATGGCAAGATTCAGTCTGACAGATTATTTCTCAGCAAGTAGCAAAAAATCTTGCACAGAAAAGAAGCATTAAATCCTCTTAAATACTAGTAAATTGTTAATACTAGATATTGTTTGTGGGATGATCCCCTGCTTCATTGACAGAAGAGTCTTTGAAAGGACAGAACATGAGCAGTCAGAGTTAACAAATCAGACTGTGCATGCAGAATATGCAGAAGATTTATATTCTCTGTGATGAGAAGAAGAACATATCTCATATATACTAACTTGTAAATTATACCCAGTGCTTGTCATAACTGTGGTAATAGATTCAACCTCCATCAACAGATCTATGACCAGGAGATATACGTACACTAATAGAAATAAATGCAGATGCTAGAAACAGCAGTTTATGTTCTAGAAGCAACATTAAATTAGAGGATATTGTTCTCATGACACCTAGTCTGGAGTTTTGCATCCACCTCTGGGGTTCTGAGCTCAGGAAGGACATGGACCTGTCAGAGAAAGTCCCAAGGAGGCCACCAAGATGATTAGAGGGATGGAGCACCTCTGCTACGAGGAAACACTGGGAGAATTGGGATTGTCCAGCCTGGAGAAGAGAAGGCTCCAGAGTGACCTAGTCTCACCTTCCAGCACCTGAAGGGAGCCTAGAAGAAAGATGGTAGAGAGGCTCTTTACAAGAGCCTGTAGTTACAGGACAAGCAGGAATAACTTCAAGATGGTATAGAGTAGGTTTAGATAAGCTATTAGGAAGAAAGTATTTACTTTGAGGATGGTAAGGCACTGGAAAAGGTTGCCCAAATAAGTTGTGAATGCCCCATCCCTAGAAGTGCTCAAGGCCAGGCTGGATGGGGCTCTGAAAAACCTGGTCCAGTGGAAACTGTCTCTGTCCATGGTAGAGGAGTTGGAAATAGTTCATATTTAAGGTCCCTTCCAAACCAAGCCGTTCTATGATTCTGTGACATCATACTTTCAACTGCTTTTCTATTCCACTATAACCTATATAGAGGAATAATACTAAACTGGGCTTAATTCCCTAAAGTAATGGGAATTGGAATGGCACTCTGATTAAGCCAGATTCTTTGACTAAGAGGTTTCTTTAGTAACAGATTTTATTTTTTTTAATTTTATCTCAAACAGCATCACAAATACAAAAAGTAAAATCAACATAGATATGTTGAGTGTGCCTCCATCCCAGGAAGAAGAGAGCTATTCCCTTCCATCAGCCTGGCAGATAGTGTTAAATCATAAAAGATATTTCCCAAAATATATAATAGAAATAAAATAACTATGATGCAAAATTAGGTCTTTGAAGAGGATTAAGAAATGGCAGTGAACCTGGTGAGGAACCATGATTTCAAAACCTGCTACATGGAAACTTGGAGCCTTGCCCTTCCTTCACTGAGCTGAGACACATTTATTGGTTTGGTTCACTTGGCCCTGACGCTGTCGGAATTGAGGAGCAGTCAAGCTGAGATTTACAAGGAAAATGGAATAAATACAAAAGTCTGCACTATATAAAAATATTCAGCCATGTCTACAAAAGTTCATACTGAAAACTACACTGCTGATGTTACCAATGGCTTTGTGACCTCCTTTGAAGCTGTGCTTGTGAGTTGGTTATGGCAGTTTGGGGCTGGAGGCAAACTGGAAGTCTGTAGCCAAGGACAGGATAAACCATAACTGTTCTCCAGTGCTCTGTCTTTGTCATCAGCAGATGTTTTTCATTAAAAATCTTTTTTTTTCAAGGCAACAGCAAGGATGAATGTCATGCATTTGTATGCATGTAACTCTTACAAAGGAAATAGCTTGCTCCTGAAGCTCATATCTTTCCCAATCTCATAGAAACTAAGATAGCAATGTTTTTTTCCTTAAATAAAAAGACAAGCAATGATAATAGCTGCTAAAAATTACTATAGGGAGATTATAAACATGAGAAGAAAGCATTCCTGTTATCAAAGAATTTCATAGGAGAAATAACAATCTCAGAAGTATTACAGATCAAAAATCATGTTATTTGTTTGCCTTTATTATCGAGAAATGCAAGTTTTACAGCATTTCCCCACAGCCAGAGGTTATTAGAAGGTTGCTAAATTATAAAAAACCCTCTGGAATTTCCACCACCTCCCTCTACCTTAATGAAAGCACGTACCTCAACTTCCAGGGCAAGAGGTAAGGTTGCACTTCTTCCCCCAGGGATTCTGTGAGGGAAGCTGAAGAGGTGCCAGAGTGAATAGAGCAGAAGAAAACTAATTTTGCACATTCTGGGACTTTGCAATGCCAATATATGCTCTTCTAAATATACATTTCAAAAATCCACAGGATCCACTTTAAACCACAATAGAATCAGGACCAAAGCCATGCAGCAGCAAGACCTGCATGAAGCTAGAATGTGACATACAGAACCATGAGAAACAAGCATCCAGAGCTGAGACATATTGCAGAAAGTTGACTCTTGGCCTGGAAAAGAGAATGAAGAGCAGCTTGTGGGGCTCTGCAGCATCTCTCTGTAACTGTGGGGCTTCCTTGCACTGTTTGGTGCTCATAGTTTTCAGAATTCATATTTTTTCATACACAATGCAGTCTATGGCAGTTGCAGGAGTGTACATATTTGTCATCATGTCTGCTGAACACAATTAAGTCTCCATTGTATTGTCATGTTCAGGTAGGTCCAGGTCAAACAACACACTCATTTCACATTTTTGTGTAGGACGACAGAAGTGTACTCTGACACCACCAAAAATAAGGACCTTTCATTATCAAACTATTTTGGCAGCCAAAAGTCATTAGTTTTGCCCTACAGTGACATTATATAAAAATACCCAAACCAAACAAAAAAACAATCCTACCACTCCTAAAAAAACCAAACCAACCACATACCGGGGAAGGTGCATGAGCTGGCAGTAACAGATTGTTGCCAGCCACAAGATCACAGCCACCCTTCTCCTCAGTCAGAGAAATAGTGATGTATAGACAAGAGGCAGAACAGATTCAACCATCTGGGGACATTCAACAATGTTGTTCTGGAGTGTGCTTTTACAGTAGTTGCAGACTTCTTGATTATTAATCATCTTTCCCAATTTATTTGTTTTGCATCCTTCCTTTTAAAATGAAAGTCAGAAATATATCAAATTTACTTCAGAAACAGTTAAACCTATGGAATAGCTTCCAGGACCCATAATTTTTTAAGAAATCCCCACATTATCAGTGAGTTTACCAAGTGAGCTTGGTATTTTTCAAAGGAAAAAGACAGAAAAAAGCATTGCAATGGACACATGAGACAAGAGGAAAGCCACTATTCAGCCATCACAGGGACTCCTTCAGAATCATATCTTTAATGATATGTGTGTATTAGCTATAATTAAGAGCTATTTTAATGCCAGATTACCAGGTACAATGCAGTTTTCGGTTTGCAAAAACTGTCATAGAACAATGCCATTATTTGCTATGTAAATTTTTTATTCATGTAATGTTCAGCATGAAATATTTAAGATTCCTAGTAAGTTAACATTTTGAGAAAACACCTCTTATGTTTTCTCATTTTTCTGGAAATATTCCTGTATTTTAGTAATTTATTACAATTTTAGATATTTAAGATTTCTACCTTTTCTTCTCCAGCTGATTCAGCTCTGAGGATCAACCTTTGGTGCCGTTCCCAGGTAAGGTGGAATCCATTTCATTCTAGAATGTAAAAACTTCCCCAGGAGTTTCAAGTAGCAAATGCTCCAAAAGTAAAAACACACAACAGTATTAAGACTTTGTGCTTAACAGATCAAAATTCAATTTAGGCAACCAGGTAAGAGGAGACCGCAATTATAACTCTTTTGAATTTTTTATATCCCTGGACTATTGGTATTGATATGATATGCTAATCTTCCTAATATCTGTAGCATGGGCAAGTTTGTAGGAAGATAGAATTTGAGAATGTTATTTTATTTTTTTAAAAAATGGAGAGAAAATTAAATATTTAGTAAATAGTCATCTTAAGAACAAAAAAGCTCACTACTGCCTGTAGAGTCCTTAAAAACAGTGTTTTCAGAAATTTGCAGCTTACTTATTATCAGAAATTATTGAATACTCATTTGCAAATAAATTGAAATGAAAATTGGAATTTATTTGCTACAGTATTAAATAAGTTTTTTTCAAGTCTATCCTAATCAAAAGTTTAAAGATGAAATGTAAATTACTACAATAAAAATACTGAGAACTTACAGTATTTCTCATCCACAGTTCTAAAAGTATTTGAAAAAATGCTTTTTACAGCTTCAATTTATCAAGCAACTTACTAGAAGCAAAACCTTGAATTGAATTCACTTGTGTCTAACTAATGCCTACACAGATATGCTATCATATATTTGATATATATATACATATGTAGTGTTTATTATTGATCCACAAAATTGAATATATTCATTTTACCAGGGAGCCCATATTATTAATTATACAAAAAACAAAATAGCATTAGACAAGTCAAGGGGAGGCAAACATCAACTTCTTTTTCCCCCAGACTCTCATCTTTTCTAATACTGAACTTTAAACACCAGCTTGTCTGTCAGTTTTTTAAATACTCCGAAGAAAATTTCTTTAGTGTGAAAAGACTTTGCTTGAATCCAAATAAAATAATGATAGTCACAGTAACTGGTTTTACTGAAGTGCTTTTCATCAGAAAAGGGAGATTTTACTTTATTTTTAGGAGGCTGATACAGATTTGGTTAAGCACATATGAAATGGAAAATACAATTTCCTTCTGATCACAGAGTAAACTTCAAAAGCAGAATCCTCATTTTTTTTTCTTATTCTTCTTTAATGCTGCTAAGATTTTTTAAAATCATAAAACTAATTTTGAAGGTACCATGAAGATATTCCTCCCCTCAGAAATTAACTAATTGTTCACACAAGTAACAAAGATCCATCACAAAATTAGTTAGAGGTTAAAACACAGACCAAGATCCATTATCTGTTCTGGGTCTGCCTTGTCAGTGCCAGTGCTCAGTCACCCTCACTGAGAGAAGTGTTTCCTGATGTTCAGGGGAGCCATCCTGTGTTTCAGTTTGTGTCTCTTGGTATGCACACACCCTCCAGTGCACCCTCTGTCCTTCTGTCCCTGGTCCAACCTGTAACTGGACACGGTGACAACTTTGGGTGTTGCCCCATCAGTGCTGAGTCCAGGGAAGGCCACCTCCCTCATCCCACCTGAGTGGGATGCACTCCTCATCACTCCTGGGTGCAGCCAGGGGGACCCTCTGCTGCCTTTGGTGTTGGCTCATGCTCAGTCTGGGATCCATGAACACTCCCAAGTCCTTTGCTGCAAAGTTCTTTCCAGATGATCACCTTTCCTGTCAGCACAGGACATGCCAACAATTCCCAGTTCTCATTTGTAGGATTTTCTACTTAAACAAAGAGAAAAGTGGGGGATTATCTGTACATTGTATCTTTTGAATTTTGCAAATAGGCATTTAAATTCTTAGGAAAGGCAAAGGAGAGAAAATAACAACACAACTCTGCAGCAAACTGTAAATCCAAAATAATTCAAGAGGCAAAGATGGTTAATGACATAAAATTGACCACTTCAGATAAAACCACCTCTTATTCCTTATGAGTAATATTTACTGATATAGCAATGAGGATTACCCCAACTCAGTTTTACCCTAAAGAGGGTGTCCCTATGATATTTATCCAAGCCTAAATCATTGTAACATTGATGCCTGGCACAAGGGCTGGACCAGGGGATGCGTGGGAGGCTGTGCTGCTGAGGCAGACAGGTCTGATGCTGTGCTGCCAGTCAGCTCACACTGCAGCCAGCTTGGGCTCAGCCTGCTGGGCCTCCTCTCACAGAAACCCAGCAGCACATTTAATTCCTTTAGAAGGCATGACATTACCTACAAGATTCACACACTGAACGCCACAAAAAACAGTTGGCAAACAGCAGGTTTCTAAATCGATCCCTTCTCTTTCCTTTGAAACAATCTTTATGTGTCTTGCCTGTGTACTCTTCCTTCCAAGGCTCCTGCCTTGATGGGCAGGCATGCTTACACAAACTAGATGAGTTTTTAAAGCTTTACCCAACATGTTTGCAATTATTACAGCTCTCTCCCGTTTACAACACAGCTTTTTTAACAGAAACAGACACCAATGTTATAAACCAGATGTGCAAGGCAGAGTGGTCCTACCTTCTCACTCCAGGCAGATGCCAGGATAGTGCTGCTATCTAGTTCATTAGACAGCCCCCAGTAGGTAGCCCCAGGACAGTGCTGCTAGCCCCCTGCCTCGGGAGCAGGGCACAGTGTTCCCCCTCTGCCAGGGGCCAGAGCAGGTGAATCATTTCCTCTCTCCCTGCAATTACATCTCTCTTCTCCTTTCATTTACTTAACGTCTGGAACAAGGATTGTTATTGTGACTTACAAGATACACATTACACACTGTGTCTGGACCTCGAGTGTAGGAAATGGAAGGAGCCATCAGGACTTTCAATATTCCTCCCTTTTCAGTTTCTCAGGGTTGGCCTACGATGCTTACAACCACTTTCTTGTTACAGGTAGGGTTTTTTTACCAGGACACTCTTATTATCACAGCTATGAAGAACAGAATAGTATTCAGCCTTAAGAGACAGTAAAACTTAAAATAGCTCCTCTATATGGGGGGCCCCATGACCAGCCAAAATGACTTTAATTTGATGCTACAGGATTGCTCCAGTATCAACGTAAAGGGTTATTTCTGCTAAATATTAATCAATGCATTTCTTGAAGTTATGGTGGTAGTAATCTTTTTCAGTATCTTAAATCATGTCTCAAAGTAAACCTTATATTCTTGACCTCTCTCTGTTATAAAACTGCAATAACACATCCCAATTTTAGCAAGCAGTGAAATCTTGAATGGAAACAATTATGTAAATAAATCACACAAGTACAGGTAATATAATCTGAAAGCACAGTGAGGATTTTTTCAGCTGATAAAATCATAGGAAGTGGATAAAATATTTCAAAAAGTAGCCTTGAAAACTGTCCATATAAATGAACACCTTCTAACTGACTTAATGCATGAGTAACAGTACCTGGTAAGGTAGAATGGATCTACGTTCCTTAAGCTACATCTATGTGCAGAAGGGCACTTAGTCTAAGATGAGAATAAATAAGTCACATTCTAAAGGAAAGAACTTTTGAGATCAGCTCACCTGACAAGATGTTACTCTATGCATTTAATGCAGAAACTTTTATATGAGTGTCTTGGGGTGACTGTATGATACCTGTATCTTCAAATCATTGGTGTTAAATATTAAATTTTGCAGCTTTAAGACTGGTTCTAGTAGTGAAGGGGGAGGAGAAGAAGTGTAAAATTTGTTACCAGAGACTGCACTGGCTCCCCCACATTCCTGCTCACAGACTGTTGTCTGCAGTGGACATTGGGAGAAAACTCTCTTTTGCTTTTTGGTTAGTTTTTCTAACCAATTGAGGCAAAGAAGTTCCCTGGACTGTGTTTTTCCTCCTTTTTCTTGAAATTGTTCAAACCTGCTCTGGACTGAAAACCCAGAGGAGCACGGGGAGCTCATACCTGTGGCTCCCCAGGCCTGGAGAGGAAATATTTTTCCCTGAACCAATTGGGGGAGGGACTGCTTAAATCTGTTTCCCAGAGAGACCCCATTCAGAGGTTTCCTCCCAAATTTGCCCTAAACCAGGACAAATACTTATTGGTGCCCAATGTGGGGCAAGAAAGTGGGAAAAACAAACCTGTTCTGGTTGCATTTTTGGTTGCACTTACTCTCTATTGGGGTAAAGCAGTCAGTAACCATGTTGTTTGAGTTCATAATGTCTCTCGGGGAGGAGGTCTTTATGTGTCTCAGGTCCCTAGGCTTTTTTAAGGTTTTAATACCTTTCTGGTCCCTAAACTTATTTACTCACACAGAAATGGCTCCAGTAGTGTCCCTAACACAAAGTTTTTACACTAGAGGAGCACGAATTAGAATAACTATTGTGCTGAGCTTAATAGTAATGATTTGTAGAAAGTTTATAGAACTACTGAAGTTTGTTCCAAATATTTCGTCCTACCCTGCATCCCAGTTCCAATAGCATGTTTTAAAAATTCATTAGTAATTACACCCAGTTTGTTAAAGAAAGAGCAGAAAATTAGGCTTTTCAGCCTTTCCTTTCCTTTCCTTCTTCTCCTTTGAATCTGTTAAGTCATTTTTTAAGTGTTCAATTTCTCCTGAATGTTAAGAATACCACCTTCCTAGTATTTAATCTGATAAGCTTCCTCTAGACAGTCTGCAACCTCTCTAGAATGAGAGCTAAAATCTCCAAAAGAGCTGATGAAACCCCTAACCCAGGCACAGGCCCAAGCGTGAAAAATTCTGAGTAGTGTGAGGAAAGGAAAAAAATAAGCCAAACCCTGAAGGAATTTTCTGATTCCCCAGCCTGAGAATTCTCACATAAACAAATTCAAAACCAAAACAATGTGAAAAAACTATCTAAAAGAAAAGTGCCATTATAATTCTAATGAAAGAAAGCTCATTGCAATAAGCTGGGCTCTAGCATATGCTTATCACACACTGCTGAATACTGTAAAGCAGCAGATAAAAGCCAGGAGGCAGGGAGCTAAATCAGCCAGCACCTCAGTTACTCAAGCTGTAGCTTAACCAAATAGTGAACCTAAACCAAACAGTAAGCCTAAGCCACTAGCAGTTTCTGCTAGTATATATAAAAAAAATAAAAATATTTTACCTATTAAATAAACATTTTTTCCCACTTCTCTCCAACAAAATATTTTTCCCCAAACCAATTTAAAAAAAACTACTTAAATCTGTTTCCCAAAAAAACCTCATTCAAAGGTTACTCCCAAATTTGCCCTAAACCAGAACAATGAGTTTTACTAAGGTTGGTCATCTGAGAGAAAATACCAATAAAAATATTAAAAGGTTAAATAAATCACTTTTTAAAAAAAAATATTTTTTCAAGTGGTTAATTATATCTACTCTTTAAAAAAATTCTGACTAATCCAAAGCCTTGGAAGTATTGATAGTTCTACACTTACATGTAAAAATAAAATCTTTTCAGTCCTCCATTTGCTCCATTTAGGAGAGTCTTATCCTCAAATACCAAAACATCTCATAGTCCTCTTTTGCAGAACTTCCATCTGCCTAAGCTGCCACTGTAAGACAGCTATGAATCAATTCTAAGTTCTCAGTAATTTCATTGTATTTGTGAAGACTTAAATGACTAATCCACTGATTCAGAAATGTTAGATGAAAATTACCTTCTTATCCTACTCTCTACTATCCTTATCCAGCACCCAAGGATTAAGCTTACCTTTTCCACCAGGGCAGGAAAGCTAGGAACACATCATCTAGTGAAAAACTAGACATTTTTTGTGAAAAAACATGTTATTAAAAACTTGAAAAACTAAAGAGTTCTAAATATATTTCAGCTTTATTATAACCATAGCAAATATATATTCTAACTAGGTAGAAGAAAGCATTGGTGCCTTGCTTGACTTCATTGCAGGAAACACCTTAGCCCTGGAAACAAGATCTTCCACCCAAATGATTCTTTGTTCCACTTATTCACGGAAGACTGAGTTTGTCTAACACTCACTTTGTCTCCTTTCATGCTGCTATTCTAAGACACTTGAGGCTGTCCCAGATAGTTGCTGCCTGACAGAATTAGTGCCCTCAAGGGAAGATGAACAATTTCAATTTTACAACCATTTTTGGCTGAAGCACCAGACCAGGGTGCTGCCATTTTTCAGAAACAAGACCTTTTGTTTTAAATCATTCACTTAACTGCTGGCTGAGCTCCAGGATTTTCTTTTCTTTATCTACTTTGATTTGTGAAAAAGAATGGATCACCAAGAGGATCCTCTGGATATTCCTTTTGTAAGATCCCTAAAGTCATGTAATTAGTTCCAGCATAAGATTCTTTTTCTTACTACAGATGGCAACTTGAGCTTACAAAGGTCCCTTGCCTCATTTCATTTGCACTGCACTTAAAACAAATGTTGAATACAAGAGTAAATCAGGTTCTTGCTGCATACTTTACCACTGGGTTCACTTTATAGGGAACAGACTCACTTCTTGCTCTTTCAAGAGAATCATTACTTAGATATGTCTGTGCCTGGTCCTAATTACAAAAATATGAGGGATAGTTTTGAGGCAGACTCAACAGTAGTTTGGAATGGTGTCAGATGTCTAGGGAATTTTATTATTATAAATGTTTTGGGCATTCAAAACATAAACAGTGTAAAATTTGCTCTCATTCATGGTAAAGTCATGCTGACCTTTTACTGAAAAGCAGCATGCGTAGTGGCTATTAAATCCATTTTAAGTCTTGAGTCACAGATAAAGTCACTGTGTCTTATCATTTTAATGGGCCCTTTCCCACCCTGATTGTACTGAGGGATTGTCCCACTCTGCTCCTTCTGACTTTGTTTATCAGCCAAGCACACTTGCTGCTGTCACTAAGAAATACTAATAAGAAGTAAAATGGTACGTGATTAGTGCACCTCTCCAACTGAAACCTTTTTCCTCCTGCAAGAGAATCCTCGGGACTGACATCCCGTCTCTGTCATAGTGGTACAGACACCAGCACACAATGGACTTGTGCATGAACCAGTGGAATGGACCTTCAGGTCTGCTGGGACCTCCTGGCACAGCCACACGAAGGTAGTTAATAAGAAGTCCCTGCAAGCCTGTCTTACGTGGTAGGACTGAAAGGGAGCTTGAGGCAGCACAGGCTCATTTGCATGTAGCTTACACTTCATTTTAAAAGAAGTCCAATTCTCTTAAACCTTTCTGAACTAGTAATTCTAAACTGTTGACAACAAAAGTAATTGCTGTATGTAGATTAACCTCAACTGTTTGTAAAGTTCAGCTCCATTTCCAGCTCTGTTTTTCACAACGTAAGCATTCCAGCAGATCTGCATTTCATTGCACAGATGGTCTCTCAAAAAAACCACCACAACAAAAACTATTCATTGTTAATATGTTTCTGGTTCCAAGACACACAGAAGGTTTATATGCCACTATGGAAAGGTAAGACTGAAGTCAAGCTGTTTCTTAGGTAATAAAATAATCTTTTATTTCATCTTCTCTTTCACAAGGGTAGCTGTTAGCCTGGATCTCACTAGGCGTTACACGGACAATATAAAGGAACTTTCTTTCCAGAAGCATCAGCACTTCTAAGTAGTTTGTTAAACCAAACACGTTTCTCATGACCATTCTTGACTTCCCTAACAACCTGTCCAAATTCATGTAAATCACAGCCACAGCAGTCTGATGAGAAACATAGCTGCTAGCTCTGTATTCAGAGAGCTGAGCCAGGTTATTCCCTGCATGGGGCATAGCCCTGTGCTTGGGGACAGGCAGGCTCTAGTCTCAGATATTAAAAGCTCTGATTTTAAACACAATCCTGTCAAGACAGCACATACTTTTATAAATCTAATCGTCATCCAAGTCTGGAATTGAGTGCCACCTGCTCAATGCAGCACTCTTATCTATTGGGACAGGCGAGTTGTCCCAGTAAGTCTGAAAAGATTTTTGTGAATACAAATAAACTTTTGTTTCAGCCAAGACTTGGGAGAGGTTTAAAAGAGGGCTAAGTCATGGAAATCTCTTGTTTCTTCCATGACAGCATCCATGAGTGTGGGTGCTCACTACACAGCAATCTTCTTCATTAATATTGGCAGCCCCACTAGCAGTTTTTGAAAGTGCTTTAGAATCAAAGAAGCACAAAGCCAAACTACCCATTGTGCTGAGGTGTCAGGCAGAAGGGAGACAAAGGATAGAGTGTCATTTCAAGGTGACAGACAGCTGTGGCCTGCTGAAGTCACTTCCTCCTCACCCCCAGCTGTGCAGGCATTGCTGGCACCCTCTCAGCATGCTACCCAGCATCTCCTTTCTATTTCACCAAACCAATTAAAACAGTTAACTTGTAATTGCTTTTGTTCCTTACACACCATGCATATGGAAACTATTCCATAGTGCTCAGCAAGTCCTTGGGGATTTCTTTTTTAGTTTCAGTGTGATTAGCTGTTTCTGTCTTTGTCTGCCTGTGACAAGACCCATTGGTCTTGTGACAAGCATGCTGGCCATGCCATGTCTCCTTACTGTGTGAAGAGTGCACATCAGACACATAGCATCATTCTCCCCTTGGCAAGTGAGTGTGATCCTCTGTACACACAGCAGGGATCACTTACAGCACCCTAACAAACAAACAAAAAAAACCAAAATAAAACAAACAGAAAACTTTCGTAGCCCAGGAAAATTCAGAGTGCAGGCACAAGACACAGTTGCATAAGACAGTCACAAATATCACAGAAGATGCCAGTGGCCTTTCTTAGCTGATCTCATCTCTAACAACAACTGTTCTCATGTCATGTCAGAATCCAAGTATTTCTTGCAATATCTTTATACTGTACACATTTAAGAAAAAAAAAATCAGTAGAAGTACATTCACATAAAGCAGCAGCATAACTATTTCAGAGCCTACCTTGTCAGTTTAAAACTATTACTTCTCTCATTCCCATCTGATGGTCTGAATTCTGCAGGTGCCATAGATAAGATCCTTTTTCATTCATCAAGAAAAATATAGCAGTAAGAAGCCAAATGCTGAACTGTAACTTCTTTGCCACAAAAATTCTATTTGCTGCCTGGAAGAGGTAGTTCAGTCACAAACAGCACGCTGAAATTGCAAGGGGCAGCTGGGTCAAGGTAGTGTTTGTGGATGGTTAATCCACACTCATTTTCTCTGTCTGCTGTGATTCTTTCTAACTTGGCAGACAAGAAAAAAAAAGAAAAAGAAGAAAAAAAATATTAAATGGCATTACCACCCTCCTTACCTCCCTAATCTAATCTAATGTTTATGGATTTTGTGGCTGCAAAAAGAGATATTCAATACAAGTAACAACCATTTCTTTTCCTTGCGAGTACTTAACTTTTGAATCCTGTATTTATTATAGTGTGTGGACTTGCACAGATAGATAAACCATTGTATTCCTGTCTTGGGGTGACTGTATGATGCCTGTATCCCCAAATCGTCTGTTCTGTTGGTGTTGGATATTAAATTCTCCAACTTTAAGACTGGTTCCAGGAGTGAAGCAGGGGGAAAGAAGAAGTGCAGGGTTTGTTATCAGAGACTGCACTGGCTCCCCCGCATTCCTGCTGGCACTGTGTTGTCTGCGGTGGACAGCGAGGGAGAGCTCTCTTTTGCTCTGGGTGGCTTCTTCTGGCTAGCTGAGGCAGAGAAACTCCCTGGATTGCTTTTTTTTCCTCCTTTCCTTTTTTTCCTGGAACTGTTTTGAACCTGCTCTGGACTGAAAACTTAGAAAGAGCACCAGGAGCTCACACCTGTGGCCCACCAGGCCTGGCCTGGGCCGTGGCATTTCCCAGCACCGGAGGGACTGAGAACAGCCTGAGTGAGCCGGGCAGCCCACGGGAAGAACTCTTCTGATCCTGTCATCTCTTCAGAGTGGCAAGAGGTTTTTTTTTCTGTTTGGTATTGTTCAATTTTGTGCTGGGAGGTGTGTTGCCTGTTGAATAAACAGTTCTGTTTCTTTTTCCACTTCTCTCCAAGGAAATTTTTTCCCGAACCGACTGGGGGAGGGATTGCTTGGATTGGTTTTTTTTTCCCTTTCCCTGGAGGGACCCCATTCAGAGGTTTCCTCCCAAATTTGCTCTAAACCAGGACAATTCCACAAAGGAATATATACATAAATCACCACTTTCCACAATTAGCAAGTTCATTTTGGCCTGGAAAATGTTCTGAATCGTTAACTAAATGGTTTTTCAATACATTCCAGCAATACTGTTCTGAGAGTACTGGGGCTGAAATAGAGCAATACATTAAATCCTGCAGAGCTTCTCCTTGATAAAGCAAGAATTAGAATTAATTTTAGAATAATTAATTAATTACTTGTCCAGATCTTGCATCCACTCTACTGGACAATCCTTAAAAAAAAAATAAGATGTTGAAGCAGAGGAAGTTTTAGTGGATGAAAGCAGATATTTTTTAACCCAAATCACACACTGCACCTCTCTGAAAACAAAATTAATTTCAGTGATTAAATAATGACTCAAAAAGCAGATAGCTCTATTTATTTAGAGCAGCACACAGCTCTGACTTTTCACTCAAACTGAAGTTCACAGAATAGCAATACAGACCTGGGAAACACAAGATCCAGTCTTAAAATTCAGTCTTTTCCTGCTCCAGCCAGGGATCATTCTTCCTGGGGTCCTGGACACCCATTGTTGGCTGGGCGTTGTTGTGCTCGTGTCCTCAGCCCTGACACTTCCAGTCAATTAAATATCTGCTGCATACCCAAGAACTGTAAAACTCCTATATTGCCCATATTCTGTAGACAGTTTTAGGGGTTTTTTACCTCCCCTCCACTAAAGGTTCATAGGATATCTTCATTATCACTTGTTCAAAACACAGACATACACAAGAATTCACTTGAAGAGGCATAACTACAGAACAGTCTGAGGTGTATTTCCCACCTCAGTTTTGGGGGTAAATACACCCCTAATCTTATAAGACCTCTCAGTTATTCTGTGCTTGAGGTGTTGAATCTTTCTACAGGTCACCAGGATACATGAGAGGAGAGTCCAGCTTCATCTGCATATCCCAGCCTGGAGTTAGAGGAGAGCAGTGCCATTTTTCCTATTTGCTTAGTGAAAATTGAAAAAGAGCATGGTAACAATCCTTCATTCGAAATCATATCATTATTCCAACATGCAGAGAAAAGCAAACTGGAAAATACAAACAATTTTACTAATACTTCCCTTCACATTAGGAATGCAAGTACTTGATCCTTCAGTTTCCCTCTGGTTTTTGTTTTGTAGGGTACATAGAATATAATTTCTTCATGTAAAATACAAAATAAATTGGTCTATTTAAAAATTTAAAAGAAAAAATTAAAAATCTACAAATTCATAAGTATATCTAAAATTAGGACACTGAATTTCTGTTTCAAATTATGATGAGGAACTAAGCAAAAGAGAAATTCTAAAGGAAAAAAAAGAAACTAATTAAATGCAATAAAGTTGTTTATATCATTGGTGATACCACACTGAATAATTCTTAAAATTTAATGTGGATATAAAATCAGCCAAAATAACCCTTTCAGTGAAGTAGTTTAGAAATTAAGATTATATTAATGTTTAAACTATGATGAAAGCTTGTTTGAAAGAGTTATCAAAATAACACCTCTCAATGATGTTTTTATTTCAATAAATTTGTATTTCATGAACCAGATACAAATGTGGCTCAGCTAGTTGGCTTTATCCAGCATCTGTCTGGATTTCAAAAATCTTCTACTCGGCCATCTTAAAATTCCCATTTTCACAGACAGTTCCTCTCTGTTGCTTTCTCTTATAAATTGATTCTTCAAATTCTGACACCAGGGGTTTAATGTGTGAGGGATTTTTTCCTTTTTTTTTTTGACTGTAAAAAATATTCCTCTTTTACCTAAACCGTATCTTTCACGTTACCAGTACTTCAAATTGTGTATTTTTGTCTTTGTTTAACCCATAATCTTATATATATAATTTTATTAGTTTCAGTTACAAAAAAGCAGATTAGGTTATTTATGTTTGTTTCATAGTATTTATTTTGCATTTTGTTTTGTGGGAATAATAAAACAAATATGAAGCCAGTCTCCTTAAGATAGCACCACTTTTATTGGCAATAATACAACAGGTGCTGATTCACTACACTTTTATTAGTAGAAGCTGGGTAAGACCTAAGTAAAATAAGATTGATTTTCTCCTTGAATCCTCACCGATCATTTCTCTTCATTAGACATTCAAATTTCACTGTGATGAGGGGCATAAAACTAAGACAGATTTGCAGATGGAAAGATCATTATATTCTTTCAATATAATCTCTGTTCAAGACCCCATCACAAAGTAATAAGGACTTTCCTTTCAGGGACATGATGGAGGTATTTTTGTGACAGTACTTAGGAGGTCTGACAGCCCAGCTTCTGCTTCTCCACAGTAAGCTTTTTAAACATTTCATTTAAAGGAATGCAGTTATTTTTCAGGTTTCCTGAAAGACGTGGGAAAAACGAGAGCAACCTGAATGTGCTTAGATCATAAGAAATAATTGGTTTGACTATGAGCTATCAACTTAAGCATAAGGTAGATATGCAAAGATTACGAGGAAGCACAACTAATGAGATGAGATTGCTAAATAGTCAGAGCTGACTTGTGTTCTCAGCCCAGGTAAAGTGATTTGACTTACAACCAGACAAGCAGTTTCAAAGTAATTAAATGCTCGTGCTCTCAGCTGCAAGGTTGCCTCTCCAAACCCACAGCATTTTTACCAGCATCCAGCAAACTGCTAATAAGAATGAGGAATGAAACAGCTGGGGGCTGCAGAATCATGTTGCCATGGAAACCACTGCAGGTGCGTGGTCCAAGGAATAATAAACCCCAGATTTTCAGAGTTTATAAAAAAAAATAAAAAAAAATAAGGAAGAAATGAAAAGAAGACAGAGAGAAATAAATAACACAAACCAAGGACATTGCAAACACTTTTGAGAGAAGGACAGACTAGTATTGTTAAATGGGACCTGTCAGAGAGAACAGTGCAGGGGACAAAGGGACTGAGCTGAAAGCTATCTCAGTGCATAAGTATTCCAGAAAAAGGAAAACAAAATCAGAACTAAACAAAAGAAAATACAAACACCAGAGGCCACTGAAACAGAAATAAAATCTATTACAGGTCACTGTGTTTAGTAAAAAACAACAGAAGAAGAGTTCAGAAATTGATGTGGGAATTAGGACCTCTTGGATTGCCTAACATAGTTCTAGTTCTCTCATGCCAAAAATCATTTGTACATCAAGTCTCCCACTCATATAACTCATGCACCAGCCCTTCCCAAAATAACAGCTCATTCATCTACGTACAGCACATTGCAAATCTGCTGGATCTGATTTTCAAAGGCATTTAGAGTCCCAGTACTGTAGCTGGTGGGATTTGCTTAGCTCCTGAACAGGCTGAGCACTTAATTCACATTCACATCAGTGGAACTGATGTTCCTCATGTTCACCTTGCCTGTCTGAGGACTACTGGCACACTAAAGTTCCTCTACAGCGAGGGGGATGTGCAGCTCTAAGATTTACTGAACCAGGATTTTAGTTGGTTTCTCTCTCTCAAGTGTCTCTATAGGACAATTCATCAGTACCATTTTTATTAAGATTACATTTGTCTATGCAGCTTCCTATTTGTAGAGTTTATGAGCAAAAGGAGGAATGCTGTCTGGAGATGCCATGGAGTGATTTCACTGCAGGCTCACAATACTCATGATGCAAAAGAGAAGTCTCAAGAGGCCACAGTGTCCCCAACCCCATTTGTGGTGATGGCTCCTCCACACACTGAGCACATACTGCCCTGCAATACACTTACCTTTCACAGACAAGGAAAGGTGGGCTATGTAGGTGAAGGATTCAGTCACCAAGACCATCAGTGACAAGTTTTGTTGCTAGAAAGCCTTCTGGTGACTTTTCTGACTAAGAGGAAACAATGTGCTGTTTAAACAGCACCTTTACAGCAAATCCAGAGACAACAGCTATTGTACAGTGACATGCCATAATCCGGAGAACATCAAGAGAGAGGTCCTGCAGGCAATATGCAAGTTAATACATAGAACCCTAAAGAACTCCCTGACAGCACCCCCTGCATTTACCACTTAGTGGAAAAGCAGACAGAAGGTGAAATCACAGTGCAAAAATGACAAATTAAGTCATAATATCTGCATACCTTCGAATACAGACTAGAATAGAGGGTGTCAAAATTCAAACACAGAAATCTTTGGCCAGACTTGAACAAAGAGAGCAGGAAACTAAAAAAACAAAAACAAAACACAAAACAAAACAAAACAAAACCAGGAAAACAAAATCACAAAATAAAAACCAAACCAAACCAAACAAAACAAAACAAAAACAAAAAAGAAGAAGAAAAAAAAAAAGAAAAAAACCCCAGTAAAACAGTAAAATCCCAGAATCTAAACAAAACAAAAACAAGTAAAACCCAAACACAAACCCACCAAAACCAAACCACAGCTATATTAGGCAGCAAAGCTGGTTTTCATACATGCATTCACTCACTCAGCAGGTTAAAAAAATTCAATGTCCTCTCCCCCAAAGCCTTAATGAAGTGGTTTATCTCAAAAGGGATGTCATACAAAAATAAAATTAGGAAAAAAAAAGTTCTTTTCAGATAACACATGAAATCTGAAAGATGCAAAATTTGGAGCTATGACATAAATGGTTTAAATATATCATCCTAACAGCTGAATATATAACCAGCCATTCCTGAAACATAAACTAAGACTAAATTGTCCACAGGGATGAAGCATGAAATTAGAGAAGCTGCTAGAAATAAGATGGTCTTCTGAGTCATGTCCAAATAAAGAAGGAGAAAAGAACTCAAAGAAAAATTAAGGTAAGAAAAAAAAAATTGAGGAAAACGTTGCTAAAGGCATAAAAACAAATAGAAACTTCTCCTTCGTAGAAGTAGAAAGCCTAACAAGAGTGTCCCTAGGGCTACTAGACGATCAAGGTGTAAAAGAAATGTTCAGAACAGATATTGCCCCAGCAGAAAATCTAAAGAAGGTTTTTATGACTGTGCTTATCAGAAACAATCACAGTATCATAGAACATCTGGAGCTTCGAGGGACCAACGAGGATCACTGAAGTCCAACTCCTGGCTCTGCACGAGTCACACCCTGTGCCTGAGAGCATTGTCCAAACACTGCCTGAGCTCTGTCAGGCTGGTGCTGTGGCCACTGCCCTGGGAGCTGTTCCAGTGCCCAAAAACCCTCTGGGGGAAGAACCTTTTCCTGATGTCTAACCTAAACCTCCCCTGACACATCTTCATGCCAAGAAATCAACAGAGACAGAGGTTTTAAGGAGAAATAGACAGTAAGGTTAGTGTTTGCATTGCCCAGACTGCATAACGGAAACTGCTAAAAATAATGCAGTTAACAGATATACAGTTAAGTATCAAGTATCTGAATACATGTCAGAAACATGCCAAACAAGCTCCAAACCATAAATGGCTTCCTGGTCAAGGAGGGTAAGATACATTCCAGAGTAAAAAAGTACTTTACACAAAAAGAAATAAAAATACATTAGTCTCAAGAGAATTGAAGGTCAAATCCAGATATCTGAAAGTGTAAAAAATTTGAAGGAACTCTTTTATAGCTAGAACACTATTATCATGAGAATAAATATGAAAATGGATTTTCAAAAGCTCATGATGACACAATAATGAAATTTACTTCTCTGACAGGGTGAGGTGAGTTGACTTTGGCTTGACTAGGAGCCCACTAAAGCTGCTCCAGCCAGGAGCATTCTCCGGCACAGACTTCCCATGAGGTCACAGCTTCTTTCAGACATCTACCTGTTCTCATGTGGGTCCCCCACGGGCTGCAGGTGGATCTCTGCTCCCCCATGGTCCTCCCTGGGCTGCAGGGGCACAGCTGCCTCTGCATGGGCTGCACCAGGGCTGCAGGGGAATCTCTGCTCCAGCACCTGGAGCAGCTCCTGCCCCTCCTGCTGCTCTGACCTTGGTGTCTGTGGTTGTGCTCTGGTCATATATTCTCCCTCCTCTCTTCTCTGGCCACAATTTCTTCTGCACAATAAATTCTTTTCCCTTACCTCTGTTATCCCAGTGAAGTTGCCACCAGTGCTAATGGGCTTAGCCTTGGCAGGGCTGGGTGAATCTGGGAGCTGGGTGACATTGGGTCTGTTGGACATGGGGCTGCTTCTCACAGAAGCCACCCCTGTGGCCCCTCCCAGCCACCAACAGCTTGCCACAACAAACCCAATCTACAGGGATATCAGGCTGAGGGGAAGAAATTTAACTTATGCATCTTGTCTTTAGTAAAACTTCTGGAATTTGATATTTACATAGGAAAATTAGGGATGTATGGTTTAGGCAAAGTTAATATTAACTGCCTGCTCAACCAAGTGACAATAATAAGAAAACAACATGTTCATAGAATAGTTATTAATAGTTACTTTTAGCTTGGAATGGTGGAAGATTAATCTGGAGATCTGTCATAGGTTTTGAATTATATTCTGAATTTTGTGTAGTGATACAGTTGAAAGCAAAAACAATTTGTGGATGCTGAAAATGCCTTAAAGATTCTCAAGGACATGGTTACAGCCCCTTATCAAAGAAATGACATGAAATTTAACCCAAAAAAATGGTACACCTGATAAAGAAGAATTAAAGTAGTAAATATAAAAATGAGACTGTTTACACAGCAGAACCACTGCAGAAACGTAGCTGAGTCTACAATAAACCACAAATAAAAGGAGTTGAGAGCATGAGTACAGAGCAGAAGTAATTCTCTAATGAAGGTTGAGAAGTATTTCATGAAAGCCATGAAGAGTAGCTGTTCCATTCTGCAAAGTATTGACAAGACCATAACTATGGTACAGTAATTCAAATAAAATTTGGCAACTCAAGGAGAAACCAAAGAAGGTGTTCTAAAAGTAACATGGAATACAATGAAGAAAGAAAAATCAAGCAATATTTGTTAAAACTAAAGACAATGTTTTTAAAGGCCTTTCAAAATATAAAATTCATAATAATGAAAGAGGTACTCCTCAATATGCAAACAGTTAATTTGAGAAAGGGATGTTTTTCTATTACAGTTTTAGGAAAATTAAACAATACAAAGCTTTTCAACATGATGTCACTTAAGTACTAGGAGTAATTAAACTTGGAAAGTACCTAGCACAGCTCCTAACTTGGCCTCTATTATTGTCACACAAGTACTTGAAAAAGAGTGGCAGGGTAAATACCCACCAGTGCAGAGCCCAGCTCCTGTCTGCTGTCCCTGGGTTGACTTTCTTAGCATTGAAGATGTTTGACCTGGTTTCTCTTTGGTTGATGACTGGGATGAAAAAGGATCTTCAGGGAATTTATTTGTACTATATATTTGCAATTGCTTGCTTACAAGAGGATGGGAGTGCTATTTTTAAAATGACAAACTTTAAGGGCAAATAAGCTATTTGCTAAATGCATCAGGCTTTGAGTTCTGATGTTAACATTGAAAACAGCACAGCAGCAGATACAGTGTGCCACTTCCTTCTGACTTTCCAAGGGCATTGTTTTCTCAAGGTTTTTCATTCTAGATAGCAGATTTCATTACCTTAACTACACATTTTGCACTGTTATGTCAAATAAAATACCAGAATATCCATGAAAACATGAATTTGAAGTCAGAGATAATATCTCAAAGTCGAGGATAAGGAAAAGACTCAATTAGAAAAGACAGATGTATCTTACAGTTCAGGACAGAGATCATACTCAAGGATAAAGTGATACTTGACAAAACATAGGCTGAGCTAGAACTTTTTAAATGCATTAAATTTTGCAAAAATCAAAAAAACCCCAAGACTTGTTGCTATGAATTTGGCTAGGGTTTCTAGAGAGATGATGAATATGGGGTGGGTAGTTAGGACAGCTTAACAGGAATGCAAATGCACACACCTGAAACAGGGCAAAATCCCAGGGAACTCCCTGCCTATAGGACAAAGGACTTCACATTCTGTAGTGCAGAAATATGACAGGATGAAAATGTGGACGTGTATGTTCAATATTAAGGTTTTCTAAGAAGTCCCTCCTACATAAATTTATTCCCTGTAAGGGATAAGCTTTTGTATTTGGTAGTATAAGGCAAGAATTGGTAAGGGGAAAAAAAAAGGCTATCTTGGCTTAATAATAATTTTAAGGCTTTTATAATATTTTACAACAGGGCACAAGGTGACACAGGATGTCCTTTCTGTTTGCATCTTGGGAAACCAACCAGGTTAGAAGCTGCCTAATCAAAATATTGTGGGGCAAAACTTGGAAGGACATTAGCTAAGAAGCCACATTAGTAGCCCTAAAGAAAAAACTAAACCTAAGGCATGGGCCAACTCTCTTTCCAATAAATCCAAGACTGGTCCAGTTGAAAAATTTCAGAGGATAAATCTTTTGTCAGTCAACCTATTCCTGCCTAGGACATGAAGCTTCAGACTCACAGGAATCACTAGGTCCAGGTGGGAATAAAGATGTCATACCAGTGTTTAGTTAAACTCAGCCTAACCCCAGGAACAGCTGACACTATGTTCCCCTTTTATGAGCAAGAGCTTTCATCCATCTTTTTGCTGGCAGGCTACAGACAGAAGTTGGACAAGCCCTGTTCCTTCCGACAGGTTAATGAGAAGCACTATATGGAGTTAGTTCCAGGCCAGACAAATCATTGCTAAATCAAAGCAGAGACCTAACACATCTGTGTAACATCACCTGGTTATTGGCAGATAGATTATTTCACAGTACCCTCCCAGGCCCAGCCATAAACTACTCACAACACATTTTGGGATACAAGCCATGAATTCATAGCCCTGGGATCTGAAGATCCTCTCATTTTATTCTAAACATCTGTAAAAGAGATTTCTGCTCTTAGACACAGGGATATCTATGGAATTTACATAACACAGATTCTAATGGACTTCCAGCACCAAAAATTTATAGAGCTTTAGCTAAGTATTCCAGGAATGAAACAATGGCATGTATTGGGCTTTAAAATCCTGTTAGCCAAATAAGCATTAATTAAAAATACTAGAAGCTCATAAAAGTAACAAGTTGTGGTAAGCAATCTGGAGAATAAGACTAGTATAAAAATAGCTACTTGAGTATTTGAAAAATCTAAAATAAAGGAAAAAATCCAAGCTTGTCTGCAAGAAACTCTAACAGGAAAGTAAGGCGATATTCATTCATTTGATTTTCCATCACAGAAGTCTGGGATAGCTCTAAAAAGAGCAAATTTCTTATATTTGTTCAATAGAAATGTTGGTGGTTGAATAATTTCTTTTCCTTTCTGTGGAATTTTTCCCCATTGTTATGCTAAGTACTTGTGGCTACAAGTTAGTTGCCTCTCACCGGAAGGTNGTTGTTTTTATGCTGTTTGCCTGGTTAGATATATTAGTAAAGAACTGTTATTCCTATCCACATATCTTCTGCCTTAAAGCGTCTGATTTCAAATTATAGCGATTAAAAAGGAGCGAGTTGCTGTCTCCATCTTGGGAAAAGGGGTTCTTGCCTCCTTGGCAAATACCTGTCTCCCAAACTGAGACAAGAAAGATGAGCAAAAGGAACTGTTCTTTCTTCTGGTGAAGTTCTGGAAGAAACATCCATGATCTGACTCAGTGTATATTTCCTAGTGGCTGCTCTAAGAGAGAGGAACAGGCTGGCCAAGCAGCAAAGTTTCTGGACACGTCTGGAAAGCCATCTTCTTCTTACTCATGAACTCTACACATAGAAAGCTGAATATATAAGTAGTATCAAATTTATAAAATTACATTGGTAATGTAATTTTAGTAGTTTTAATAAAAATTTCATTGTTAAAGTATCCTGTAGAGTCACTGGAAAGAGAGAAGACAATTCAAATTTTGGTTGGTTCAATCAGTCTTGAAGTTACATATCCTCTTTGCTGGTCTCTGCAATTAAATTACTCCTCAGAGGATGTTTCAAAATGTGACTACCAAAAAAAATGTTTAAAAAATTACTGTTACAGTTTTGACACATAGACATTGTCTTACTTCAGGCTGCCAAATTTTTGGTAATGCCAGAAGTTGTGACTGTACATCACTGGGGCCACAGCAGTCGTAACAGCTGCTAAAATTCTCCAGGCCAAAAGGGAAAAATCTTGGCATACTGCAAGACAAAAGCAAACACAAAGCCCTCCTTAATCTGCCCCACAGTTCACTTTTTATAGCTCACATGCAAACCAGGAACTGGAAAGAGTGGGGAAGGGCAATTTCACCCTGTAAGGTCAGTGTCTCAAAATTACAAATGTATGCAGCAATGCAAACTGATCCGCAGTGCTCTGGAGCTGGAAAAGCGCCAAGCACTGAAAGCTACCACCCCCAAAAAGCTCTTTTCCACAGAAGTGCTAAATACTAGTTCTTAATTGAAGGGAGAGCTCTCAGGCAAGGGGTTAAGCCAAACTCCTCAGCAAAGCAGGGCTTTGAGATGTTGGCTGTCAACCACCACCTCCCATGCGTGGCTGTGCATCACCTCTCAGTAATCTTCAGTGGCAGCTCTGTAAACACTGGAGGTTGTGTTGCTCAAGCTTATCCTAGGGATGCCAGGAATTATTCCACTCTTTTCTCCACAGTTACAATATTTCTCTGGTTAAGTCTTTGTAGGTTCGAAATTTGATCTGATGGAGCATAGAGCTGTTTTAGGATTACAAAATCCAGCTTGCTGATTTCTGTTCACCTGCAGATGCAATCCTTAATTTTTGAACTGTGATCAAAACCAGAAGCTAAACTAGCAGCTGCAATAACTAATATGGTAATGAAAGAAAATCTTACCAACTAATTTTAGTTGTTGGTACCAATTGGTTTTCTCTTGGGACACATTACATCCAGGGGACAATAGATCAGATCAGAAAGAACATTTACTCAGTGCTGTCAGAGGAAATTCTCAACAGCATAGAATTAAAATCAAATCCTTACTGAAAATCTCAAATGTCACAAAATGCTGTGAAAAACAAATGAAATACACAGAACATTGCCAGTGCGTTCAGTCACAGCAATAGCAGGGAATTTAACATAGAGATGATTCTGCTCCTTGTTTTATTCCACTGTTGATAGTCCTGAAGACCTTGAGGCTTTTCCAATAGTTGTTAGATACATTGAGATCAGTGAGAACCTGAGTGAGCAAGGAAACACTGTCCAAGGTGCTCCCTGCGTTTCAGGCCTGAAATTTAAGAGATGGAGCTGCAGCTGCTCACACTTTGCTTTGTGTATAAGGCATTGCTCTTCAGTAAAGCTAAAACTAAGACACTGGCATAAACATGACCTGTGCTCTCTTCCCTTACTTCTCTGATTTTTCAGCTTACAGGATGGAAAACCCAGCTTTTAAAGTCAATAATAATTCACCACATTTAAAGCAGAATACAGAGAACTTATCAAAATACCAACTATTTTTAGAGGTCTCATGTAGGCAACTGAAAAGTATTTTAGTGGTATTTCATTGAATTAGTTATAAATATGTTCAAATGCTGCTGTAGCAAGTAAAATGCTAAGTGCAAAAGTTATTTGCTTTATCCTATCTTTTTTCAATGCTGGCAATTTTATACATAAATATGATTATGGAATGTTAAGAAAAACAGTCCTCTGGCTTCAGAAGACTGATGGCTGTACTAAGCCCTCAGCAAACTAACCTATGAGTCAAAACTAGGTCTCTTCCTCTGTTTTTGCTCCTAAAATATTGATACATAGTGAAATCTGAAGAAATATCCTGTTTCTCACATGTCCTCCTGAAAAACCACTGAGAAAAATTCCAAAATAACTTCCTGTTCTTTTTTAAATAGAGATGCTCTTAAAGCTGTTACTGATATTTCTTCATTTCCTCTGAAAGAAATAGAGATGCAGATTGCCCAGATCCAGGGCATAAACAGAGCACTGACATTTAACCAGAGGCAGCATATCCTTCCTAGTCAGTATATTTTTCACTGATTATTGACACATAGGACCAAGCTTCAGTTTAAACTAAGAATCCTTGGATAAAGGTGGTGAAAGAAACAAATCCAATTTGGTGAACAAAACCAAAAAGACATCTTCAAACTGGTAAGGTTCATGTTGGCAAAGCCAAGCAGATGCTGAGCAGAATCTGTGCAAAGATCATTTTGTCACAATGCCTTCACTGTTTGTTTTCTCTAAGCAAATCATTTCTAACATATAATGTAAATATTCTGTTGCATGTAGGTGCAGAGCTTTCACAGTATGAGTCTTTACTGGGGCATCCTGGGAATACTACTATAATAAATACTGCCACCTAAAAGCAAAATAACCTGAAAGAATCAACAATTAAAAAACCTAGAGCTCTAATTACAAATGGTAGCTTGTAGTCCCCTTCATTCATTTACCTTTGCTCATTGCTCATATTTATGAGCAAGATATAATACTGTCAATCCTCTCCAGACCAAGTCCCTCAGAATCCTGAATGTTATAGATGCTTTAGAAAATCCCACAATTAAGCTGAACTGCTTGGTATGGTCATTCCAGGTGTTTCTCCATCATTACGCTCAATTAAAAAAGCAACCATATCACATAAACATTTACCTAGATGTTTTGTTCCTATGGAGACCTATCAAATCATTGAAGAGATACAGATTATACCAGGATATAACTTTAAATATCTTTAATCTTGAACCATCTCAAAATGGACCTACTTAATACAGAAAGCAATATCTCACAATTACTTCTATTTTTTCATCCACTTATGTCTAGAAATTTTGAACAGTCTAAGAAAGTGCCAAAGACTGAAAAAAATCACACCTTAGGAACATTTTTGTTACAGAACAGTTGTGTCATTTTATAGCTCCAAAGTCCAAAATCACCGAGGATTGTTTTCACTCTACTTTTCTCTGCATTGTTTTCAGCAGAAATAACAGAACCACAGAATCATTTAAGTTGGAAAAGACCTCCAAAATCATCAAGTCCAACCTTTGGCCGATCATCATCACAACAACCAGACCATAGCCCCAGGTGCCACATTCAGTCATTTCTTGAACACTCCCAGGGATGGTAACTCCACCACCTCCCTGGGCAGCCCATTCCAAAGCTTAACCACCATTTCAGTGAAGAGATTTTTCCTGATGTCAAACCTGAACCTCCCTGCTACAGCCTGAGTCCCTGCCTTCTTGCCCTGCTGGCTGTTGGTTGGGAGAAAAGACCAACTCCTCCTATCTGGCTACAACCTCCTTCCAGCTACTTGTAGGGAGTTCAAGTAGTTTTCTCCCCTGAGCCTCCATTTCTCCAGGCTAAACACTCCCAGATCCCTCAGCCACTGCACTTAGGACTCGTTCTCTAGACCTCTCACCACTTCACTGTCCTTCTGTGGATGTGTTCCAGCACCTCAACATCTTTCTGGAGGGCCCAGAACTGGGCACAGGACTTGCAGCATGACCTCACCAGTGCAACACTTAAATCATAACTTTGACTAAATAGTCATTCGGTGTCTAATTGAATGGCAAAGGTCACAAAAGAAGCATCCCAGGACTGGACCCTAAACTGAATTTCCATTTCCTTTTCAAGGTTATATAGGATACTGCATGTGTTCACATACATAATATTGAAATTTACATTCAGATACACACATACTCTTGAAATTTACATTTCTGTCCTTGTTCCTCTCTAGCCAGAGCCAGTGCAGATGGTACTATCAGAATAATTAAAATTACCCCCCTGCTTCATTCACAGCTTGTGTTCCTTATTGTTCTCCCATTTAGACTAAACTCCTTCTATTTATTTGTTTTCAAACATTACTTTCTATTTTAAACAGCATATATCTGTTTTTCTCATTAGAATAATTATTTTACATGCACATTAGGCAGATAAAAATTGTCTGTGTGGAGCTGGTTTTCCCATTACTGTGCCCTGAAAGAATGGGAAGCTTAGGAGGGTAGTCTAAAAGGACATTCAGAGACATTCAGTGGGCCAGCACAGTGTGGCAGAAGATGCTGATGTCAGAGTGAGAGGAACACGTTGAGCAGACAATTCCATTTCAGTGGTTATCACTCTTTACGGTAAATTTTATTTATGATGAATTTTCTCTTTCTTCGTTCCCCTGCACCACCAGGAATGAAGAGGAAGAGAATATCAGGAGTGAAACTCAGCCTGGGAAGACAGGAGAAGTGGGTGGAAGATGTTTAAATATTTGGTTTCTATTTCGCATTACCCTATTCTGGTCTGATTGGCAATAAATTAATCTGATTTCCCCAAGTGGAATCTGTTTTGCTTGTGATGGTCAATGCAGGCTGATTTCTCCCTGCCCTTATCTTGACCCAAGAGTCTTTTCATATTTTCTCTCCCCTGCACAGCTGAGGAGGGCAGTGACAAAGCAGCTTTGGTGGGCACCTGCCATCCAACCAAGGTCAACCCACAACATACACCAAAGATTTCCATGTCCTGTATCTGGTACTGAGAAGTGGTACAAGAAGCTGGGGTATGGAAATGACATGGCTGTGCAACAGGGAAGCTGTCAGGTTCTCTGCCATCTGCTCCCAGGAAGCTTCAGAAAGCAGAGTCTCTATTTTTAGGTAGAAATGTTGACCAGGTTGTCAGATCCAGCTATGACTGAGCTGGACATAACATCAAACTTTATCTTCTGTTTGCACAGCTTAGTGTATCCCACAGAGGTTCAACCAACATGATAAAATACCCTGCTTTGTTCAACAGCAGAGTCATCAGCATGAGCACCAAGCCATCCCCTTTGTTAGCCAACCTCAAAGCAAGTAAAGAAAAATGACAAATGAAATTTATCTCTGTAAGAAGAAATCAAAGTAAGTAAGATTTTCATGTTTCTGAATGTCGTATTAGACATAAAGGCTTGGAGAGGGATTTGTTTTTTATAAAGTTTTAGCTGTCATAATTACCTACTGAAAGTTGTAGCTAAACCCCAACTTTCCTAAGCATTATGGAAAGATGAGGTCCTTTTATTGCTAAAATCTTCCTGTAGTGAATGAGACACTCATTCACTCTGCAAACTCAATACTCCATCTCCACCCAGTGCAATAGAGCATTGCTGAGGACAAACACAAAAATTTAAGGCACTGAGCTCTTGTGGAGAATAGAACCACGTCATGTTTTAGCCAAGCTAAAAGAAAGAGCCTATTTCTGACCATCCAGAGGACCTTTATACTTCTGTTTTAATCGTGTGCCTCATCTTCAGAAGAACGAGCTGGTTGTTTTCAAGTGCAGGCAGTAGCCAAAGAGATTCAGGTTTATTATTTTCTGTGTCTACAAAAGGGGACTAATTATAAAGTCATCAAAATGCTGTTGCATTAAGGGTACAAGAACTTACCAGAACATTCCAGCAGGTCCTCAGAGATCAGAGGGGTGGTAATGAAGACAAGTTTTTGAGAACTAGGGCTGGACGAAACACAGTTGAAAGTCTTCATGAACTTTTTGTCTGGGTGATCAACTCCCACTGAGTCACAAGGTTCAGAGTGGACACCCTTGCCAAACTTAGCCTCACACATCACCATTGGTTTGGATCTAAAGTTTTTAACAGCACTTAAACTTAACAGCACTTAATCAATAGCTTAATTTAAACAATCCAATGAAAGATTCTTGTAGAATTTACCATAGTACAATGGTAACTCACAGACCTAATTCGCTTAATGAATCTAATGTACTTAAGAATTTAAGAAACATTCGTAAGACTTTAATGTGTTCATACTTGCACACACAGACTTACAGGAGTATGTACAAGGTATATATATCCCTGTGAAAAATTCCCTATCATTTCAGGGAAGTACTTGCATTGGATGCCTTCAGATCTTCTCAGCAGGTGGAGATTGATCCCTGAGGAGTGGGGGTATCAGCCCAGGCTCTCAGCTTTTGGCAGCAGTCCTCCAAGTTAACTTCAGAGTGCTCTGGCTCACAGTGGTGTCTCACTCAGAGGGAGATGCTGTCACAGCCCACTGTGGTCCAGGAGAGCTCAGTGGGTCTCATTTGGGACCACTGTTTATAGGTCACAAGAGAGTGGGCTTTGGTCACAGTAATTTTTCATCCTGACCACAATTCAGATTAGTATCTTTCTTTAAAAGTTCAACAACAAAAATGTTGTTCCATTTGGGTTGTTATTCAGGCAAGAAAAACAAGTTTCTAAGGCTGTTCATTAAAACCAGGAGCTCATCAGACAGTGTAAGTTCCTGGGAGCAGAGTGTTTCTGATACACTCAAGAGGAGCTGAGCCCAGCTTCTGTTCATCAAGGCTGAGGCCTAATGAGCATTTCTGAGATCATAGTGTGGCCCAAGGAGGAGAGAGCAGTTTTACCACCACAGATATACAAGAGAAATATAATCATAAATGAACCATAACAAATATAGCAATTTCAAATTACTTCTACCACTGTGGAAAGTGAGCTCATTGTCAAACAAAATAATCCTATGCAAATACTACCTCAAGTGTTCAGTAACAGTTAAATAATCAAATTGAGAAACATTTGTAGACCACTAGAGCTTTTGGTGTTTCTGCAACATTTGATACACGGCTCTGCTCCTGCCTTCCATGTCTCAAAAAATACTCTAAAAATACAAAAAAATTACTGTGTTTTTGCAAGTGCAGGAATTCTTACCCCTATGATGCAGGTATCCATATTCATAGAATAGTTTGAGTTTGGGATGGGACCTTTGAAGGTTATCAATGAGCAAGGACATTTTCAACTGAGCCCTATCCAAACCCTGAATGTTTCCAGGCAGCTACCACATTTCTGGGAACCTGTGTCAGTGTTTCTTCATCCTCATTGTAAAAATCTTCTTTCTTATATCTAATCTAAATCGACCCTCTTCTAAACTATCATCCTCTGTCCTGTCACAACAGACCCTACTAAAAACTTTATCCACATATTTCTTACAAGCCCCTTTAAGTACTGGAAGGTGCTGAGAGTGTCCCTGGAGCCTTCTCCTCTCCAGGCTAAACAAGCCCAGCTCTCTCAGCCTGTCTTCGTGGGAGAGGTGCTCCAGCTCCAGCCTCCTGATCATTTCTGTGGCCTCCTCTGGACTCTCTCCAACAGATCCATGTCTTTCCTGTGCTGGAGTTGGCCATGCTCTGCACCAGATGGCCACTCTCAAAGCATCTTCTCACCATGCAGAATGTCACACACAGTAAATCACAAAAACTATTGTTATACATGGAAAATATCCAAATCATATATAGCCACCCTACTCATTGAATTGCATTGTTTTGTATATAAATAGAAGTGTCTACTCTGCATGTATTGCAATGTCATACTGGCTATACTTAGTATTTCCAGCAGAAATTCTGAGTTATAATCTTTCTTCCCTAATCTCTGGTTCTAATTATTCAAAAGAAAGGTGATATATTTAGCTGCTTTGCTCTGTCTCCCAAGCAGCTAAAAGCTCCTTAAAGATCCAAATGCTATCAGTGTCTTTCAGACAAAAGAGGATTAATTGCCCTAGGAAGCACCACTCTTGGAGACAGAACTTTTTATTCACCTGCTTTTGGGAGCAGAAATATCTCCAGAACGTGGAATTGTTTGAGGTGAAAAAAAGAAAAAAAACCCACTTATACTGTATTATGAACAAATCCCAACTGCAAATCATATAAACTGACAGAACTGATCTGTTCAGTGTTCAGTATAACAATAACCTGGCTAAAAGGAATACCAAGGTGAGTTGCTTAACCTTTAAAAGAACAAAAGAAAACAAAAACCAAAATCCAAACCCAACTCAATAGCACCTGCTAGTGTATCCTGCTCAATCCCAAAGTATTAAATCTCATTCTATAATACAGAAGATACTAAAAGGCTGGCACTGGGATACAGGTAGGTCCTTGCTGTGTGCCTTTTTTTTTTCTTAAATTTTATTTGAAACATACACTAATATAGGCTGATCATTCTGAATCTATATACTAAAATAATAATTTTTCTTACAGGTGAAAGTTTTGAATACAGAATAAATCAGGAATAATTCAGGCTGCAAGGAAAGCATTTATCATGGATTTGCAATGCCAGAAAACCAGAAAATGGAGAGATCAGTAACACTCATCAGAGGTTTATCTAAAGTTCAATTTTAGAGTGACACTACACACAAACTTCTCACGATCCTGAATGAGAATGGTCAGAAAATCTAGCACTGGATTTATCAACTTGAAAACAAAACCAGCAGACCAAAATGCTTCCCTGTAAAGCACTGAAATATCTTCTACAGAATAACTCAAGGTTTTTTGCTGGAGGTGTACATGTTTGTCCACATCTACTGATTGCCACTTATATTATCTTTTTTAAATTTTTCCTTTCCTTCCTCTGCAATTCCAATATACTTTCTTTACTAGTCTGGGGCTCTTGAGACTGCTAACATAAGAGAACAGAATTAAGGCAATATAGCTGAATAATAGAAATTGAAATTTGGAATGCATGCTAATACATGGCTGATACAAGCTTCCATAAACACTGAAGGACAGCTGGGACTAGCAAAAACAAAAGGTAAGTTAACAATCTGAAGAATTAATGCATTGTTAAAAGTCTCATTACAAGTCCTGTGCAATGGGGGAAGTAAGGGACATCTGAGCCATTTTCACAGTCAGTAAAAACTGCTAAAACAAAGCAGATCCCAAGAGGACAAACAAAAAGCTTTTCAACATGGGAACAGCCAACACAGTCATCTTTGGAGGTTTTCCAGACACAACTGAGTGTAGGCTGGGGCAACCTACTCCAGCCATACAGGCATCCTGTCTTAAGCAGGAGGTTGCATTGCATTGCCCTAGAGATTGCTTCCAATGTGTATTATGTCCCATGGATCCTGTAACGTGTAATGTTTCTGTACATTATTACATCAAAATTAGAACACAAGATTAGGCAAAAGATTTACAGATAAATTTAAATAAGTGTCTATAAACATGAAATATCAAACCCTTCAGGTAATATAGTGTAATAAACAGACAGTGCCCTTGTTAAAAAACCTCTTTAAAAAAGAAAAAAAAAAGTTTTGTCTTAATAAGCCAGAAAGGTATTTGGAATCAGTGCCTGATAAAGTTAATGGAGTTTATTCTGGGAGATATTTGAGAATGCCTAAAAGTCAATGCAGTCACTGCTCACAGCCAGCATGGCTTCATGAGAACAAAGTCCTGCTTATCCAACCCAATTTCCTTTTATGACAAGGTAACCCACCTTGTTGATGAAAGGATGAGCATTGTAATCTTTTCGGATTTCAGTGGAGCTTTTGGTACTGTCTCTACTACAGGAGAGATCTCTACAGGATCCTTCTGGACAAAATGTCCAGCATTTAGCTGGATAAACTCATCATGGGATGGGTGAGCAACTGGCTCATGGGCTGGTCACGAAGGTTTTCAGTGAATGGGGTGACATCAGACTGGTCACCTGTCACTAGTGGGGTTCACAGGGTTCCATCCTCACCCTGTGCTCTTCAACATCTTCATAAAGCACCGGAATGAAGGACTGGAAGGGACTCTGAGCCAGTTCACAGACGATACAAAACTAGGAGGAGCTGCTGACTTCCTTGAAGGCAGAGAGACCTTGACAAATCAAGAGGGATGGGCAATCACCAACCATCTGGAGTTGAACAAGGAAAACTGATGGACTCTGCACCTGGCACAAGACAACCCTGTACAGACAGACAGATTGGGGAATGAGAGGCTGGAGAGCAGTGTCACAGAAAGGGACCTGGCGATCCTGGTTGATGGCAAGTTGAATCTGAGTCAGCAGTGCCCTGGCATCCAATTGTCCTGGGGGGCATCAGGAACAGCATCACCAGCCAGGCAAAGGAGAAGATTGTCCGGCTCTGGGGCAGTTTTGGGGGCCACAATGTAAGAAAGGCTTTAAACTATTGCAGAGTGTCCAAAGGAGGGCAACAGAGATGGTGAAGGGCCCTGAGGGGAAACCTGTGAGGAGTGGCTGAGGGCACTTGGTCTGTTCAGCCTGGAGGAGACTGAGGGGAGATCTCACTGCAAGTACAACTTTGTTTTGAGGGGAAGAGAGGGACAGGCACTGATCTCTGCTCTGTGGTGACAGGGACAGGACCTGAGAGAATGGCCTGCAGTTGTGTCTGGGCAGGTTTAGGTTGGATATTAGGAAATGGCAGAGGGTGTTTGGGCACAGGAACAGCTCCCCGGGGGCAGTGGTCACAGCACCAGCCTGACAGAGCTCAAGAAGTGTTTGGACAATGCTCTCAGGCACAGGGTGTGATAAATGGGGATGGAGCTGTGCAGGGCCAGTTGGACTCAATGATGCTTGTGGGTCCCTTCCAACTCAGCATATTCCATGCTTCTGCAAATATACACATTTATTCAATTTTTCAGAACTCAGGAAAAATATAAGTAAATACTTTGAAAGTACATTCATGAAAGGTATCAACAAATGTTCAGGATTTGAGATGGGGCTTCCCAAATGGGGAGAAAAATATCTCTTAGACTTTAGCTTGTTCTCATGAATAAACATCGCTAAGGAGAGACAGGAATTTCAGCAAAAGGGCCTGATGAAAGAAAATATTTATCTGTCTAAAAGGCTGAAAGAAGAGACAGTACATAAAATGCAAAATATTTAATTTATTGCAAACAAAAGCTGAGATAACATTGCACATTACTGAATGTTAAGGTTTTGAGATTCTCAAAAATCACTCTTTTGACTTTTTTTTGCTTCATATATATCTTCATAATTATATTTTTACATTAGTTTTACATTATGACAAAAGTAATTACTTACAGAAATTAAAACGAATTGTATATAGCCTGCCACCTTACTAATGTTTCATTTATATGTAACTGAGTGTAACCATTTAACTTCGATCTGAAAGGATGATCAGATTCAATGCTTTGCTAATCATACAACAGAATGATACAGTCTGCACCAATAGATTTTTTAACAATTAGAAGTATATGGGAATTTACTGTGTGCTGTGTGTTTTCTACAAAATGGTAGAAATAACTCACTTTGTTACTTTACTAGAGCAACAATTTCTCCCTTTTGTGTAAGATCTCCAGCAAAAATGCAGACAAATGCATAAATCCAAAATTTTCAGATCCAATGCTGAGCAGCCTGGAGGGCAGTAGTGAAAGTCCTGAGTGCAGGATGGGTCCCTCGATGAGCCATCAGGAGGGACCCAGCCTCTGCACTGAACCCTGCCTCCTTAAGCTGTTGTGCAATTTCCTCCACATCCCAGCCTCCCTGTCCCTGGTTATCTAGGAGGTGGGCAATAAGGCGTGGGCAGAAGGCAGTGGACATGCACTTCACCACCAGCTTGGCGTTGAGGAGCAAGGAGAGTATTTCAGCATCACAAGTGGAATCATCAACCTACAAAGAAAGAAAAGTTCAAAGTGATTAAAAATTAATTACCAGATACAGCCATCAGCCAGAACATGTCACAATGGTTCTGACTGCAGAGTGTGACCTTCAAAGTGAGAGGAGTATTCCCCACGGATTAACTACAGGGATACACGCTTTGCATATGTCAGAATATGTAAAGGTATGTCTTTAACAGTCTACCACATTAATATAAATATCTGACCTGCACAAAGTTAAGGAATAAGAATGCTTAACAGCCTGGGATTACAGCACCAGCTTTATATACTTTTCACAGGTTTTCAGTCCCAGTGCAACACAGATCACACCACTTAGCTCCATATCAAGAATGACACTCTGAGGAAGGTCAGAGCAAAGTATATTAAATTTTGGTCACTTTATATTAATATATTACATTACATTTCACATGTTAATATGACAGGCAACATTCACAGACTCAATCAGCACCCACAGCAAGGATGAGATTTTCAAAAGAATGTATCATATAAAAAGATGTGAAAAACAGAGCTGCTACCTCTGAGAGACACACTGGATGCCTCAAAAAATGTGGTTACTTTATATATGAGAGCATAACACTCTCTTGAGAATCCTATCTGTAGCTTTACAAATAACTCCACAGAATACTTTACATTCTATTTCACTTAATTTTGGTATGTCCTTCCTGGGTTCTTTGAAATACAGTGCTGTGTTAACTTACCACTTAATGAAGCATAATTGAACAACTATATACAACCAAAAAAGGGAAGGGACCCCACCCAGAGGAACCTTGACAAGTTTGAGAGGGAACCCTGAGCAATCTTCATGAAGATGCAAGGACCTGCATCTGGGCTGGTGCAATCCCAAGCACAAGTACAGGCTGAGCAGAGAATGGACTGAGTGCAGCCCTGAGGAGAAGCATGTGGGATGCTGGGGACAAAAATTTCAACATGATCCATCCATGTGCTCTCAGATCCCAGAAAGCAAATCACATCCTATGCTGCATCTCAAGCAGTGTGGGCAGCAGGGCATGGGAGGGATTCTGTCCCTTTGCTCTCCCAGCCTGGAGTGCTACATTCAGCTCTGAGATCCCCAACATAAAGACATGGACATTTTGAAAGGAGTGCTGAGGAGGCCACCAGGATGATCAGAGGGCTGGAGCACCTCTCCTATGAAGACAGAGGGAGATGCTGAGTTTGGAGACATTAAGGCCCCAGAGACATCTCACAGCACCTTCCAGTAACTAAAGGAGCTACAAGAGAGCTGGAGAAGGACTTTTTACAAGGGCATGGAGTGACAGGACAAGAGGGAATTGATGGAACTGAAAAAGGGCAGGTTTAGATTAGGTATTAGCAAGGAATTCTTCACTGTGGCGAGGCACTGACACACATTGTCCAGAGAAGCTAGAGGTGTCCCATCCCTGGGAGTGTTTTAAGGCTAGGTTGAATGGGACTTTGAGCTACCTGGTCTAGTGGAAAGTGTCTCTGTCCATGGCAGGGGGATTGGAACAAGATGATCTCTAAGGTCCCTTCCAACCCAAACCATTCTGTGACTCTACAACAAAAAAGGATCAAAGGAGGGCTAGACAATAATCAGTTTTCAATTATTGCACCTTACCAAGTTACAAATAAATAATCAAATTATGATACACTTCCAAAACAACTTCCCAGTTTAAAAGGAAAAAGAAAATGGTCTGGTTACCTTCTGCTTAATTTTCTATTAAACTTATGTACCAACATACATGACTGGTACCAGGATACCAGCAAGTAGTAAACACCCTATGATAGCAGTTACTTAGCACCCTTGAAGAGCAATTCAACTGCTACATAGGACCACAGGACATGACTACTGCATACACAGTGATTGATAGTGACACTTTACAGATGTAATCAAGCAATTTTTAATCTAATTAGCACAGCAGAAGGTCCAGTTTACAAAACAGTTCTAAGAACCAGAGGGAAGTCCAGCCTTTAGGCTATCCAACCTTAGTCTTTAATTATTTAATAACTGCCAAAAGTTAACTACAGGAATGTTTTCCTATTGAAGACAGGTTGATCATTAAATAAAATGGGTCAACAGATGAACATGAGCCAGAGTGTGCCCAGGTGGCCATGAAGGCCAGTGGCATCCTGGCTTGTATCAGCAACAGTGTGGTCTGAAGGACCAGGGCAGAGATTGTCCCCTGCACTTGGCAATGGTGAGGCCACACCTCAAATCTGGTGTCCAGTGGCCTTGCATGAAGGACACCAAGGTGCTGGAGAATGTCCAGAGAAGGGCAATGGGCAAAGGGGAAGGGTCTAGAGACTGAGTCTCTAGAGAGGAGGAGCTGCTGAGGGATCTGGGGCTGTTTATCCTGGAGGAAAGGAGGCTCAGGGGAAACATTATCATTCTCTACAACTGCCTGAAAGGAGGTTACAGTCAGATAGGGGTCAGCCAGTTCTCCTAATTAACATGTGACAGGACAGGAGCAGGCATCCTTGGGTTGTGCCAGGGGAAGTTTAGATTGAATATTAGCAAAGAATTTCTTTATGGAAAGAGTTGTCAAGCATTGAAACAGGGTGCCCAGGGAAGTGGTTGAGACTTGGTTAAAGAGAGAACTTTGCAGTGCTGGGTTAACAGCTGGCCTTGGTGAGATTTCACAGGTATTTTCTATCCTAAACAATTCTGATTCCAAAATTTCTCATCTTGGCATCCTGCAGCACACCATGCAGCATACTAAGCCATTATCCAAACAGCTGCCATCTCTTCTGAAATGGGACTGAAGGGATATTCTCTCCTACCTTGAAGCTCTGTGTGCTCTATTCTTAACTTGCGTGTAGGATGGAACTTTACACAGGGCTTCACTGTTTGATTTCATGAACATAAAATGAAAATAGTAATTATAGTAGTGAGACTGACAGCAGATGCAAGGTTTAATTTAAAACTTTTTAGGCTACTATTCAGTTAAGGACAAGTGCTACAGCTTAGTGATTTCATATGCCGAAAACCTACAAAATTGAGAGAGAAATCTGAAAGAAGATCTTTCCTAGAATAAACCATTAAACATTTCAGCTATATTATGGGGATGAAGATGCCCATGCAGCACAGAAACAGAGAAACCTGTCTGCACTCACGAAGAAATGAGATCAGTGCGGTTTCACATAGAACAGCTCACAAAAAAGCTCTTGGGTTGTACCCTCTAACTCATTCTTAGGCCCAAACAGATCAGTAGGTTCAAATTGATTAACATGTCCCATTTTCTGACTTGCAAACTGTCTGAAGACCTGGTAAGGAAGAGGAAACGTTTATAATTTAGTTGTCTCCAGCAACTAGATGGAGACACATGCTGGCAACCAGACCCTGTGAATGCATTTCATGCAGTCAAGGCCATTGTCTGTTCACCATTCTTTGGCCAGCCTATGTAGAGTCTGGCAGGTGTGGGAAGAACACAGATACACCAAGGTTTAATGAGAACTGCATTTAAAAACAGGCAGCAAAGAAAGCTCAACTGACTATGTATCAATTTTACAGCTCCAGATCATGTCAATTTTTTAGGTATCAATTGCATATGTAGAGACATTTCTAGTCGTTAGATTAAATAAAAATAACAACCTACAGAGATTGTCAGTGAATTGATACATGTTTACAAACCTGAATTAAGACAGCTTATACACTGAACAGCTCTGTTTAAATAGAACTGTAAGACTTTTTAAAATTAAATCAATATAAATGTATCTTAAGACTATATTTATTTAAAATTAATTTCAAATCAGAACAACAAGCATTAAAGTAAAAACAAAACACCTACTAAAACAATATAAAAGGCAAACACACAAAGCATGTATTTTTTTTAAATACACCATAGAGAGCATAGTAGCATGTATTTTTTTAAAAATACACCATAGAGATCATAGTAAGTTTTTTATACAGGAAATTGCTCAGCATAACTATGGGTTCTGCTCTCCAATCTAAAAAAGAGATGGCTTAGAGGGCATAGGGCAGATAGCAACGTCACTAAAATTATAAAGGGATTAATTAAAAACATTATCTCATTAAGAAAGTAAAAAAATATGGAGCATTAAATTATCTAGTGGGATCAGATTAAGAGAAAATTTTAAAAATAGGGTTTTTTTCACTATTGAATTCTTTGTCAAATGATACTGCAAGATGTAAAAGCTCATCCTAATTTGAGGAGGAATTGCACAAAACCAAGAAAGAAAACCACTGGCAATTACTTAGAGGATATATACAGATGAAAATAACCAAAAGTTTGGAAAGCAGTGTTTCAGAGAAAGAATCTGTACATCTGCCCTATTCTTACTCCTCTCTAGACTTGTAATTCTTCCATCTGTTCGAGCCAGGATGCTACTCCAGATAGATTTTTGATCATCAAAATTTTACATCTTAAAAAATATTAACGGAAATCAACCTCCAGAGTTATTTTTGCTTGCCATACATAGCAAATATTAGCCTATAGTAGATACAAACTCCTAAATGCACTTCATTTTCATTTTCAAAATCACTCTTTTGAGTCTGTAAGACAGTAAAACCCAGCAAGTAAGAAACAATCACCTTACTATCCTAATTTTAAAAAGCTGTTTTTTTTCTGGGCAGACAGCTCAGTCAGGATCTTACTAATGAATCACTTCTGATCTGCCTGCAGATGCAGAGCCCTTGCTATCCCCCAAGTTGCTAACTAGGCCATAAAACTAAGAGTATTGCTAATCCCAGAATCACTGTTCCAGTGATATGGAATGCAGCTGACTGCAGTCTAAGCAGGTCTCGGAGGTGCAGGTATCTTCTGCAGAAATTAACACCCAACCTCTTCCCATATTGTGTGAATAAACTATGACCCACAATAATGACAGAGTGTATATGTTAGAGAAAAATCACTACACCTGTCTAGAACTCCATGCTAAGGGTGATACATTTTTCACTACAGTAAAATCTGGAAAGTTTAAATGGGAGCAGCTTTCACTTTTCATACCCATCTCTCCTTCAGCAGAATTTGACAGTGTAGATTTAGCATGATTCCCGCACACAATGTCCATGATTACAGGTAAAAGATCTAATGGGGATAATTACATTCAGGAGAACTGACTTTTTTTCCTTGACTCTCCTGTTTAGGTATTGGCTAATACCTGCTTTCAAGCACTGAAGTGTAGGCATTCAAGTGGTACCTTTGCTCTTACGAGAGCACTTGGAAGTACCTCATCCAGGTGTGGGGCCTCCAGCACAAGAAAGACATGGACTTGTTGGAATGGGTCCAGAGAAGGTCATCTTAGGAGGGCTGGAGACCTCTCCTATGAAGACCAGCTGATAGAGTTGGGGTTTTCAGCCTGGGGAAGAAAAGGCTCTGAGGAAACCATACAACAGCACAACAGCTCTCTCTGTACAAGAGAGCTGGAGAGGGATAATTTACAAGTGCATGGAGTGACAGGACAAGAGGAATTATCCAATCTAAACCAACTCTCTTACTAAATGGTTTAGATTGGATATTAAGAAGAAATTCTTCACTGTGAAGGTGGAACAGGTTGTCCACAAAAGTTGTGGATGCCCCAACCCTGGAATTGTTCAAGGCCAGAACAGGTTTTGAGCAGTCTCCTTTAGTGGAAGTGGAAGGTGTCCCTGCCCACACAGGGTTTGGAACTAGATGACCCAATTCCCCATCAGCATTGTTTGTGTAGACATCCAGAGGTTCTGGTATTATCAACAGGCAACATTTCACCCATAGCTTCCGAATTAGAAAATCCACAAGTTATAAAAAGTAAGAGGTGCTGATGACCTAACAGCAGTAAAGAACTCAAACTGCTGTTTCCCAGGGTAGTCCCTGCTCCAATACCATTCAAGGTAAAAATGCTTTTCATTTTGTTCCTTCCTGAAGTATACATCTATAGAACAAATAAATAAGGGAAAAAGTAACCAGTGACATAAAAAATCCTGGAAAAATAAACTGGAGAAAGGTATTTTATCATAATCACCACTAGCTAATAATTGAACTATTTCTTTTAAAGATTAAGTTCCATTAAGTGAGTAACCATAAATGGCATAACTGGAGAACATTAGAAATTCCATTATTCCACACAAAATTTGTGATTTTTCATATTACATTTTTCAGTAAAAAATGTTATAAAGGTAGATTCAGTACCTCATCACTGGAATTATAATATGCAAATGGAGCCAAGGTATTTTTTCAGACTACATTTTTCTTGTTCCAGTTTCTATTAACTATTGACAGAACAAGTATTTGCACTGCTTATATTAACCCTCACTTGTTTGCTGTTTTAACATTATAGGTACCAACAGGCAACAGAATATTTACTTGCTCTCTCAGATGTATAAAAATCAGTTTTTATCTCCAAAAGATAACCCAGTGCACAGACAACACTGAAATCTCTCTCAAAAACAATCTGACTTCTAAGGACTCTATTGGCAGTTATTTAGGTAAATGGATTTTTTTAGATTACTCACACAATACACAACATAGGGGAAGAACAGTTATTTCTGTTACTCAGAAAAGACAAGTGGCAGTTCATTAAAAGATACACAATAAAAAGAGGGGTCTGCAATTTCAAAAAAAGCTTACACAAAAGCTTGGTTGGTTTATTACAGGCAAAAGCTGTACAATTCCTAGTATCAGCACTTCAGCATCATCCTAAACTGTAAACATCCATAAAGCTGTCAGCAACATACAACAAATGGCTATCTAATACATCCTATCAGCAAGCAAGTGCTGTATTTTTCTTGCAGCCATCTTTGTGAGCTGTGTTAGCACTGGATCAGGGAATCAATAGCTATGATTCCCCTCTGCCAGATGTTATTTGTCTGTTTCCTGTTTAAGCAGAAATGACCTTCCTATAAAAAATTAATTCAAGAATTTAACAAAAACCCTTAACAGTATGAATACTTTTTTTTTAAAAAAGCAAGAAGTAGGCATAGAAAATTATACTGAATAAACAACACTGCCATAGCTAAGTAATATATGCACTTTCAGTACAACAGCAAATAATGTAATCATAAGAGATGCATATAAAGCAAGGAGTAAGAGGTACTTTTGATACAATATAAGAACAGCTTTTACATTTAGCACAGCACTATTCTGTACTAACTGCTTTTCTAACACTGTCACATTCAAGGTACTGGCTAAGCTCTATGCCTGATGTAATAAAGTCAACAGTTAAATCTTCATTGACTTAAAGTAAAACATTAGACCAAAGCTAACTGCTTCGAAAATTCTAGGTTACTCAGCATTCTTACAGAACTATGTGCTCAAATTAATACTGAATTTAGAAGGAAAAATTAGAAACAGCTCATCAAGCTGCTTCTTGTATAAAAAAGCCAAAGAAAGTATTATATTGGGCCTGCACAGGTATACAAAGTGCTTTACACTATCAAGAAGCTAATAAGGTTCCTGGCCCTAAAACTCCAATACAATGTAATCAGCCTAGAGTGTAGGAAACTGAAAGCTGGAGCACACTAGAAAGAAATGGCCAGTTTAAAGAGCAATACAATTAGTAACCATTCACAAAATGCTACTGCGCAGCATTATGCTTTAAAAATATTTAAATAAAATGTACTTGGACACTTATTCCTGCTGACAAGCTTCAAAATTAGTCACTTATACAGCAACTTTCATCTGTTAACAAAAAAGTCAAATTTAAAAAGCTAACAAGACTACAGAGATGAAAAAGTGCATGCATATATCAGATTTGTGCTTGCTTTTCAATGACATCATCTTGTTTAAAAGTTACCAAAAAGCCTTGTTTTGTAGAAATAAAATCTAAAATTGCAGGTAATAAAAGAAAACAATCAATGTACTATTGTTTTGGTGGTTAATATTTATACAATTGTTTTGTAAAAAACATAGAAAATTTGTGGTTTATTGGTATAAAAGAAGGGGAATAGGAACACCTATGTGTTCTTAGCTTAGATACCAAACTCAAGTAGCAAACACTCCAAATTCAAACTGGGTGCTAACAATGGCATTACAATTTTGGTAGAAGCAGATATATATTACTTGTAATGTCTTGCTACCTTCCATTCTACTGTTTCAAATTTTCACAGAGAACACATGAAAAAAGCTGGTGCTTCTTCCATTTTGGTAACAAAGTCCTTTTGAAGGAAAATCAGCAATGAAATGGAGCCTATGCTTCCAGATCCACTGCTTCTCTGGCTAGTCTTCATCAGTTCTGGAAAGGAGATGGATCATTTCTCAAACTTTAGAAAGGATGCAAAAAGAGAAAGCTTCTGGAATACAATATGCATAAGAAAGACACAGCTCATGAGGAAGAGAGACTTAAGGGAGAGCTCTGGGAAGAGCAGGATGGAGAATATCTTTCCTAGGTAACAGAGAATGGTGTAAAAATAGGGGATATGATTTGCACATTTTGTTAAAACCAAGGAACCTGAAAATTTTGGGGCAATCAGTATAACTAGAACAGAGGGTATCCCTAGAAGGAAGTTATAATTTCAATCTGAATTCCTACAAATCACATTTTTAAAGCCTTTGTGTTTGGGGGATGTTTAATTAAAAAGACACATGGTTTCATTTGTTTCCATGTGGGCAGTTTTACTGTGAAGTACCACATGGAAAATATAACATAAATTATTATTTTGTATCAGAATACACAAGCAAAAGCTCCCTAAGACACAGTGCAGAATTCAGAAATATTACAGATGAGGCTTTCCTACCTAAATATTGTAATTCTGTAAAATGGTCAGTGCAGTTAATTCAGTCAGAGGAGAAAGCCATTCTCTTTCATGAACAGGTCAGACACAATTGGTTCCTTCTCTTTTGCAGCAGAATGTTAGACTGCAGACCATAGCTAACATAAAACCCAAGAAAGTTAGGCTGTACATGCACAAGTTCAGTTACGAGCTTAAAAAAATTTTAAACTTAGCTCAGTTTTCAGACAAAAGATAAAAGATGACATAATGCTTTTGCCTAGGAGACTAACTTTCATATTTTTGGGTGTTCCTTCGTATTTGCTGAAAAGCAAATACACAGGGAAAAGACAGTAATGCAATGTTATATATATGGAAATTGACAAATATGCATTAATGTCTTTCAGTTCTTGTCCAAAGAAAAAGACAGTGTTTATGTTTCTTCTACAGAAAGTTTGCTACAGTACGGAAACAAGTCTGTTTAGAATGGCATGAAAGTCCCTGAACATACCATCATAACAAAAGCAGTGACATAACAGCTCTCCAAGCATATATAAATAGCACCCACATTTATCAGAAACAAGCTAAGTCATACTATGATCACTTAAAAAATGTCAAAGTGAGGGAATATGAACACAGAAGTAACAATCTACTTCACATATCAGATCAGTTTCTGTTCCACCATACTGACTTAAAACAGCATACTAAGTAATTTACAGGAAGTGCTATGAGGTTTAATCACCTCAAGAGTGTATAAAAGCTCTTATCAGCCCTGTGTTACTGCTCACTGTGGACACAATAGCTGTGGAAAACCTTAATAATGGTAAGTGTCTCAGTAGTCTCTGCTTACAACATGAAGATAAAAGACCTAACTTATTACCTCAGCCTCTGAAAGGGGGTTCATTCAACTGTTCATACCTTAGCAACAGCTGTTATCTGCTCCAGTGCCACAGCATGAAGGTCTCGGTCTTTGCTTTCTACCAGCAGTTTCAGGGATGGCAGCAGGAGGGACTGGTTAAGCAGCAGCAAACACAATTCTTTTATACACTGAAATAAAAAGTAAATTCTCTCAGTGTGATCTCTGAAGATACTAACATCATCATTCACAACAAAATTTATGAAAATTTTATGTCAAATACAAAATGAAAACCACACTTCCACAAATAAATTCCCTGTTGGAAACACCTCCTTGGAAACGAAAGAACAAATTTTAAAAATGGGGAATACTGGTTAAACTGCAACATTGTTTAAAGACAAGGCAGGTTCTGAATCACCATTACAACTAGGAGTTTTACTGAAAAAAATACAGGGCAATCACAGCTCTCTGTAAGACTAATGTATTTGTGCTTACTGAAATACTGCAAAACTCAGGAAGAAACATAGACACGTGTGACAATTCTGTAACTCAATTATGCAATCAGAAAAATAGAACGAAATAAGGAGCAAATAAGAGTACATACCAGTGTTCAATAATGCTTCTGTTGCAAAAAGCCTCAAAATATTATACAATATTTTATACACAATTAAAGTTTAGCAAATTAACTTTCTGTCATTCATCTAGTTTCCTATACTTGATAACACAGCATAAATTTAGCATCACACAACTTCAAGACAAAACTGGTCAGAAAATATCTTCTAATATAAAAACAAAAACATCCCTCAACAAGTCTACTATGTACTTCCAAAACTTTACCTTGGTCCCTTACTTAAACAACCAAACAGCATGTCCTATATGTGAGCTGTTCTATTTTCCTCAATATTGTAGTGGTTTGTTCATTTATATATCAAAAAGTATTTCAACCTACAAATTATATTATAAACCAAATTATAATTTCTCTTTCATTTTCTGTCATTTCTGAGAATTTAGGTTGCTTGTTACAACCACCTCCCAACGAGGCCCATCAGATATGTCCCATTTTCCAATGTACTTTACACTAGGGACTGTGGATATTGTATGGTAGTTACATTGAAAATGGTATCCATCTTTTAAGATATGCTCTCTGTTTCACTCCAACAATTTGATAGCAATTGTCAGAGGAGCTCATCAGCTAAATATTAAGTTGAGAGAATGTAAGTCATGTATTTTTTGTGTCTTTTGAACTTTAATGATAACTGTAACAATTTAATGACCAAGATGATCAACACATTTAGTAGCATAGCTTCAGTAGCTGTGAGTCTAAAAGCCTAAATATTATTTGAAGATGAGGAGACATTAAATACTCCAAATGTAATGTACTGCACAGGCGCCTGGCTTTCCTTGGGACAGGGAGCTCTCTGGCTGTACTAGCTCAGTCTTGTCTAAATTTACACCTTAAAGAAAAACAGCCTAGAAGAATATATTCCATCACAGTAAGCTCTTAGTCACTAGGGTAAGCTTTGTTCTCTTATTCAAACTTGTTACTTTAAAGTTGTATTCAGTATTGCTACTGATTGTCAATGCTAAGAATCACACAATATGCTGAGCTGGAAGGAACCCAGAAGGATCATCCACTTCAACTCCTGGCCCTGCACAGCACCATCCCCAAGAGTCACACCATATACTGAGAGCATTGTCCAAACACTTCTTGAGCTCTGTCAGGCTGGTGCTGTGACCACTGCCCTGGGGAGCTGTTCCAGTGTCCAACCACGCTCTGGGGGAAGAACTTTTGTCTAATATCCAACCTAAACCTGCCTGACACAATTTCAGGCCATTCCCTCAGGTCTTGTCCCTGTCACCACAGAGCAGAGATCAGTGCCTTCTGCCTGATGGTAGCATGTCTAGCAGACATACTGAGTCTTAACTACCATGCCCAAGTACAGAAGAAGCCATGATCTCTTTCAAAGAAGAAACACACATTCCAACAATTGCATTTCTTTTTCTACAGGAAGGGACTGGACAGCCTGCCAGCCACTGAAGACTGTCCGAACAGTACAAGTATCAACTTGTATCACTGCCACTAATGACTGCAGTGCTGCTCTGGACAGGAATTGAAAACCCAAGCCCAGGAAAGAAGTCATCACCCACAGCACTTCTCAGAGCAACGTAAGTGGGTTTCTGTTCTGCAGTGAGCACTTGAGAGCATTGAAGAGTCTGCCCTGAGAGACTCTGCTTAGAGGGGGTTTGATGCTACCTGTGACAGGGTCAAGGGAAGCCCAATTCAAAATCTGAATTACCATGATTTGGTTGAAATTTTTGTAAGACAACTTTTGTCTTCTATCTAGTTATGTGGCTATCAGTAGTTCACTGTGACATCAAACAAGGCAAATAAATTATGTGCCATAGGAGTCTGTTTTGGGTCCAGTATTATTCAGTATTTTCATGGATGGCTTGAAAAACTGGATAATGAATACAAACAGCATTATGTCCAGAGAGATGGAAAAGCAGCATTTAAATTCAACATTATCTGAAGAAAATGAGCAGACACAACTGTATATGAACAAAATCACACAATCTAAAATCATATATAAACCCCAGAAAAACTAGTTAGAAAAATTAGAAAAAAATTGTCTGCTGTATTATTCTAGGAGATAAGTATCTCATAGCCACTAGGACCCCAGGGTGATTACAGATAAGGGACTAGACACATTCTCCTATCTTAACTGACACATGACTAATAGGCTGAGAGAAGAACGTGAGATATTTAGAAAAGTCACATTTTTGACAATTACCAGGGGGAGAAGTATTTATCCTTTTCTAAGGAGATTTATCAGGCAGTGCAAATGTTGGACAGTCCAAGCATGTATCTTCCAGGCAAATAAAACAATGCTTTCTTCCACTAAAAGGAATGGAAGTATCTATCCATTGAATAATGCAAATTAAAACCCAAACAAACAATCCCACAAAAATACCCCGCAAAGCAAACACAGACATAGACACAAAGATTAAAGCTATGTAACTATTCAAAAGACATTAAACAAGTACTTGGCTTAAAAATCTAGACAGACCAATACAATATGGAATGAAAAAAAAAGTCTTAAATCCTTCATTACTATATCCAAAGACAGTTTTTCTAACTTCTAGACTTGAAGTTACATATTTTTCCATTACAACCTTTGAACTTGGCAAGGTTGTAATGGGAAAGAACTTGAATGGCCGATGTTTTTAATGATAATTAACTGGTTTCAGTTTTTAGAATTCTATCATTCCAGATCTGTCATCTTAATCAGTGTATTTACTGAAATGTGAAATCATCTAAACAGGTTGTCAGTGATCATATTTTCATCTTATTCAGCCACATGACTGCAAATCTGTCATTTGAGCACTTAAGTACTGTAGCCATACATACAAATAAATTACTTAAATTCATACATGTCATTCTCTCTCTTCTCAAGTAGTGACTTACAGGAATACAGCCTGTGTTTGCAGGTAACTGTACAATTACACACTTTAGTGCAACTCCTTGTTACTGCACAGTGTTCTAGTACATAAAAATACATAATACATAAAAAAATGTATTTTATGTCAGTAAGGCTCTTTAAACCTTGAAGATCAGAGTAACTTCCTAACAGTACCTGTACAGGTACTTACATGGTGGGCTCTTTCAACATCCTGTACCATTAAATCATGCAAGAGTTTACTCAACTAAGAGAAATGCAAACCATGACCCTTCTTAAACAGAACTCTTGGTGAACTGACTGCTCTATGACAGTGAGATTCAGAGGATTTTTGTCTCCCTGGATCACCAAGGTGAGGCAGAACATTGGACTTTGACAAAGTTCGGTACTCCTATGCACACTAAGATTGTGAGTTTACAACCTATAAGGCATCATTTCAGCACCTTACAAAGAAAAGCTACATATAATTATACCAGTCACAGGGATACAGAGACTTGCCTTCCACCAAAGAGTTTTGGTGGGATGAGTAAATTAATAAATGTACTTCTCACTTCAGCTTACTGCCACCTTCTGGAATCATGTTTTACACAGATTTCTGAACTTGACTCAGATCAGTGTGTTGGACTAGGAAAAAAAAAAACAAACTACAAACAAAAACCCACACACCCACCTGTCTGTATTTTAACAGAATGTATTGGTTTTTTTCTGCTTCTCTTCCTAACATCAGCTGTTTTCTATAACACACTGTGACTGCATAAAGATAATTATAAGAGATTAATCAGTCTACTAAAAATATGCATGACTATTCTGAAATTGTGTGAAGTTTATTAAGAAGTTTATTCTCCAGCCTGTCTTCATTAATATACAGAGTTTATATACAAAACACTTCAATAATTTTATACTTAAGAGATGTTTGTATTGAAGTATGCATACATAGTTAGGGAAGACAAGTTAGAATATCATAGTTACTACTTAGCAATTACTTGCATATTAAGGTTTTTTCAATCACCATGTCTTTCAGGGGTTCCTCACTAAATCTTTATGCATTTATCAGTAAGAGAATTACTGATAATTTAAGTAACAGTTTTTGCAACACTGATTTAAATGATAATAGATTACTAAAGCCTTTCTACAAATACATTAAAGAATAATTTATACTGGCACAGACTTATAAAGATCAGCTAATCCAACCAGCCTCCAACTCAAAGCAAGTCCAACAAGATCAAACTGCCTGTGACATGACCAAGTCCTAAATACCTACAAAGACAGATTCTCCTTGTCTCTTAGAGGCACCCACCTGTTGTAGTGTTTCACTACTTCAAAGATGAAAAATGTTTTCCTTTGGTGCAATGAGTTTTTGATGATGCAACATGTCTCTGTTACCTCTTGTCCTATAACTGAGCACATCTGAAAAGAGACTGACTAATTCCTCTCCTTGTTTACTCATTTGACTACTTAAAGACATGATCTCCCATAGTCATCTCTTTAGACAGACTGAATCCTGTTCTCAGTCTCTCTGTTAGCTCTCCACTGGACTTGATCCAGTATGGAAACATTCTACTTGTAGCTGGGACTTTCAAACAGGACTCATAAACATGACACTCCAAGTAAAAGCTTACCTTGACAGGGAGCCTGTGCTTTGTCTCATACAAAGAACGGCAGATTTTCAAAATTTCATTTCCTGTGCTCTCCTTTTCCTCAGGTGGGCACCTCTGCAGCATGAAAGTCCCCAGTTTCACCCAGGGATTATCATCTGTGCACAATCTGTCCAGTAAAAAAAGAGATGTATATAGAATATAAATATATATAAACCATTTTCTGTGGGTTGTTTCTTGTGTGTGACTTAAAAGTACAACCTCATGAAAGACAGATGGAAGTTTTGAGACAAGTTACTGTCCATAATGCCATCACTCTTTCAATGCAACAAAGAAATTTATTTTATTTTGAATTATGACATGCTTATTACAAACCCTGAGGAACTAGATAAGACTGATCTAATTGGAATAGCACAGATCTTCTCCTGGCTTTACACCAGCTTATTTCCCAAGCAGAGTGGTATCAAGGGAGGGGTGACAGAAATCCAGCATTCCTAATTTTGTTTGCTTTGATCACATTTTAGCAGTTTCTGTTTCTCAAGTATCTCTCTTGCTTCTGAGAGGAAAATATATAGCCAGATTCACATTTTAATTTTCAGATCCCACGAGTACAAACAAAAATAAACTGTTCTCCACAGTCAATCCACCAAAGGGTTAGAAAGTGAAATTACACGCATCTGAATTCTGCTAGTAGATACGGATACAGTTACATTTGTTTTACATATTTAAAATGTTCTTTTGATTCCACACAGAACCTCATGCTATGTCAGCATTACAGAGTCAGACATAAACAGATGGCAGACAGTAGATATAAGTAAATTTCATCACGCAGGATGGCAAAGGCAGTGTTTACTGTGAAGTTTTTTTTTGTTGCTACAATATTTTTTCACCTATAGTCATTGTCTGGTAGATAATGGAAATATTTTGGATGCTTTCGTTAGGTATACTGGCTAGGAGTGGATGCAGTGACAGAAATGGGTAACAGACCACTTTTAATTGATGGCATGAAGCACAACACTGGAACACACCTACACTGCCATTTTTCTAATGTAAATTAAGTTGATGCATTTCAATTCCCACCTACAGTGGGCTAAAATTATGCACAATTATAGCTTATATAATGACTGTATTAAGCCTATGTTCATCTGTGCATAAAAACTTAAGAATGCACAAGAGGCATTTTAAAAATCACCCCATCAATTTCTGTGGTCAGTAATCAGCATCCCAAAGACATGGTAAACTTTCCGCTTTAGCTTAAAAAAAACAGAAACAAGAACAAAAAACCAATGCGCAGCAGGACCAACAGTGGCAGTTTGGTATTACAATTTAGTGAAAATTAAGATACTCATTTAGTACATGTGACAAGAAGCAGTAAAGCGCTGCTTTTCAAAGTTATTATTTTGCAGCAGTTGTTAAAGCAACACATTAATATAATTGTAAATGGAGTCTGTTAAGAGAGTCTGTTGGATTGACATACCAAATGTCTGACAGCTCTGGAGAGGACAACCACCAATATCTACTATTTCATACATAAAAGCTCTCCTGCCCATTGTCTACTTTCAAAAGTACACACTGTAAATAAGTAAAAGCACCTTCACATGCAGCTGTCATTACAGTTCAACAGGAAAACCAGACAGAGAAGCTAGGAGTGGGCAACTTTGAATGCAAATTAAATAGAAGTCATTGTCTTTCTTCCTTCTGACAACTTAATTGAACCTTTCCATCAGTCACAGTCACTGAGCATAGAGCTGTCAGAAGTCTGGCTGGGAACAGCAGAGCTCCTCCTCTCCACTCCTTTCAATGTGATGGGTTGAACCCCAAGATGCCAGATTACTCAACAAAAAGAACATGAGGCACTGAATCTGTGAATCCCAGGCAAGGTCAGGAGAAGAAAAAAATCCCTGCAACTCCACCTTTGCCACTGGTTAAAGGGACAGTTGCTGCTCTGTGATCCATTTCTTGCTTAGAGGCACAGAGCCAAATTAATTTCCATTTCTATAGCTGCTGTCCCTGAAGTACATTAAGAAAAATCTCTACGAATTTTCCATTAGAAAAAGGAAATAAAAATCACACTACAAAACACAAAAACAATCAGAAAGCTGTAAGGCCATCAAGGCTTGTCATATGCAAATTTATTTAAGTAAAGTATCAGAGTATATAGTTTACATATATTTCTCATCACAATTCCTTATAACTATTTCAAATACTCCTGTGCACTATTAATAACTATCTGCTATCTCTAATTAAAATCAAAATTAAGTTACTAAAATCTGACACCTACAGGCAGAATTCAGTTTTCTTCTCTCCTGAATTTTACTTTTGTTCAACTGTAAGTTAAAAAAAAATATTTCTCATCATGAAAAAAGCAATTACTTTAAAATCACAGCAGAAACACTTTACATTTTTTTCCCAAAGCCAAAAGAGGAAAATCTGGGATTAGGATTAAAGAACTGAACTAAAGTACTGGGTCTCTAACACTGGGGTTATTTCAGTTCCAAAGTACCTTATCAATATTTATAATAAATATAAAAAATGCCTTTTGAATATAGGCAGCAAGTTCCAAAGGACTGCAGAGCTTCAGGTATTGTCAATAATTTTTTTAAGAAACACCTTTATGAAATGTTTAAAATGACATCTGACTATGAGCCATCTGGGTGGAAAAGCATGTATGCATAACAAGGGTATGAAAATAAAATTTTAATAAGTATATGGCTTTGACTACTGACTGAAACAACCAAGCTACCTCTCTGTTTTCTCAAAGTAAACACAGCATATTATGCCAAGAAGAGAATCATACTTGTGGAAATAAATATTATTTTAACTGTTCTTGTTTTAGAAAACAAGAACTGCAAAACCCATTAAGTATGGATTTACTAACACAGAGGTTACAAAAATTAAAAGCCTACCAAAAGCCCCCCCAAATCTTAATTCTTTTACTTCTCCTTCCTTTTAAACATTTACAGAATGTAAATTGTGTTTTCCAGCTTTATATTAAATTGCATGTATTAGATATTTACTACTGATTGAAAACCTAAGTTCTAAGTATTCACATGACTCACACTTAAATTCCTCAGTTCCTGTAAGGATCATTACACTGGCTGTAAACAATAAGTGATAATGACCCTCTTCTGAAGGAGAGGAGGGAAAAAAACCAGTAAAGAGTAAACAAACACGTTAATACATATAGTTTTAACTTGATGTTTTCCTCTTTGCTCAAAAATTTGTTAATACAACTTGCTTTAAAATGAAATTGTTGAAAATACCACTAACAAAGCAGTTCCTGTTCTTTACTCCCAACCATCCTAAATAAAGGCTTTTCAGGAACACACATACACATACATACATAAAACCCTAGGCTGCTAAGCACAGCTGAATGCTGTTAACGTGGAATTATGGCATGGGGGAGAAGAGGGAAGAATTATGACTATGTAATTGCCTAGGAGCCATAGTAACTACTTTAGACTCTAAAAAAGTTATGATACAGGTGACCTAAGTATTTGCAGAAATTTTAACTTCCAAGATGGCTGAAGTTGAAGAGGTATCCCATCTCTGAAATTTGATCCACAGTTGGTTGTGACCACACTTTTTTTTTTATTCTTCACTTTAGGAAGTCAGACTGAAGGAACATAACACTTAGAGGGTGATACAATTAGGTAATTTTTTATGTCCTCTGTAACAGAACAGTAGACAAGAACTGCCCGTATACAAGAAGGGTTCTCCTTTCCACAAACTCTTTAGTCTTTCTGTTCAACACAATGAAAAAGGATTTTGCTAATTGCAGCAGTACTTCACTTGACCTTTTTTCTTTAAGTTTTGTTTTTTTGTTAAAGGTAGTGAGTAGATTAAAAAAAGTCTGACAGCTCCCATGCACTGTGAGGCATCCAATTTTCAAATACAATCAAAATCAAAACTTAAAAATGAAAGTTGAAATGTGAATTTGTGACAGTTTGTACAGCAGTCCTTGTAATTCTTAATGTAGTGAAGACAATTTTTGGCTTGTAAAACTGTCACTAAAGAATTTAGGTTAATGCTTATCTAGAAATTTCAAACAAACAGCAAGCCTGAATGTGATAAACCTTTACAGATTACCTTGTAACCCTCCAGTCTTGTACACATTCGTAAGATAGTTACTTTTTAGAAAAAGATAAGCCTTAACTTTTCTGAAAGATCAATGCACATGAACATTTTGTGTGTGAATGTAGTCCCCAAGTTAAAATAGGCTGTATTCAATACCCCCAAGTAATCCAAAATAAACACCATTTAATGACTCTAACCTAACTACTGTCAGACATGGCTAGCCAAAAATTTGTATTACTGCTCACTGAAAGACGTGACCCTTGCCTCCCCACATGAGTTTATTTAAATCCTTACATCTTAGAAGTGATTAGCAGTTACAGAATACAACAGCTAAATTTTTTGCTTTCAAATGACATTTGAAAGTCACAGACAAAACCCAAAGAACTAATAAAATATAATGTAGTGTGGATGTTCCAAATTACTATTTCCAGTTAATATCCACTTTGATGGGTACAATTCTGAAGTCTTATAATTATTTTAATCTTAAATTGTTTTGGATGCTTTATTCAGAGACAGAAATAATAGGTAGTGGATCTAGACAAGACAAGTGCCATACTGTGGTACCATTACCCTCCCAGACCTCCTGCAGACTGTCTGCCACATCCATCTGAACATCACTTTTCAAAGGCCTTTCTGCGAAGTGTAACCTTGAATACAAAGAACAGTCAGAACTTTCTGTCCTTTTTAATGGACTGTTTATACTGCTAAAAGAAGAGCAAAATACGTAGCTCGAAATTTAAGTAGACAGAACACTCTCCTGTGGAAGAGTTCAGGCACCAAAACGTTCTTCTGCCTTCTTCCATGACACAGACGACATATGTGTATACCCAGGTTTCACAAGAAACTGATTGATTCAATTCTGCTTTAAATAAACTGTTTATTCCACCCAGTATGACCAAAGGACACACTCCTACCAGCCATGTTTGAATTATTTGTCAGAAAACAACATGATATCAAGCATGAAGACTTTGAACTCTTTTCTTACATGGCTGTTTGAAGAAACACTCACCCATTGCTCCTGTCCATTGGTGGCCACGCCTGAAGCAGCAAGACCAAGTGCTGAAACTCAGACAGACTCTGACTGGACTCCAGAAGTCCCAGGAAGAGATGGTATCTCTTTTCTTCATTTTCAATATCAGTTATCTCTACCTGAAGGAGAAAAAAAAAAAACAACCAAACTAATGAACTAAACCAGATTTCCCCCTCCCCAGAATTCAATGATTTAAAAGCAATCGACAAATTATCTGTGAAGAACATCACTGTTCCAAAACAATGCAGGAAACACAGCAAATATAATTTTCCCAGAAACCTATTTTCTTATCTCTTATTTTCAACTATATGCAAATAAAACGGAAGAAGACAGATGATGTGGAATGACTTAGGTGGACATTCCTAGAACAACGTAATCCCACAAAGATATTCTTTGATTAGTTTAGAGGATCAGATCTCTGTCTTCTTCAAACAACTAAAAATTCCTTAAATTTCTTTTTCTCAATGTACAGACATATACACACGCATTTTCAAAGAATTACTATGTCCAGTGCTTTCCTAATATGTACTACTCTCACTCACCCATGAAAATTCAATAGTTTGATCTGAATTTACAGCACCTCATCTTTTCTCACCTAGAAAAAGAGCCTTGAAAGATATTTCTCAATTAATCTATCCAGCAAAGAACATTTGCTAACAAGTAATAGAGTATTTCTCTGCATAGGTGTTTGAACCTCAGAAAAACAAAACCCCACTGTCCTATCACCTCCCACATAATTCTGTCTTGGGACAAGTGCCTATTTCTGTTGAAAACCTACAGCTTTTGCCTGGACTTGAATTCACTCTGGTTGATGACAAGTTCTTTTAAAAATAATTACTGCCTGCAGTTTCATGGTAAAAATGTGCAAGGTAAAAGGTCTGACTGTCGAAGGAAGGTTGCTGTAAATGAGAACCACCTTGCTACTAAATGAGAAGTAACTTCTGTTTAAAAGTTTGGATGTCACACCGGGAGGGCTTTCACAAATGGAATAGCAATTCGCTGCCTACCTGACATACAGAAGTTTTCAGAGTTTAACAACTATTTGTTACAATAACAAAGTAGCTCCCTCTGCATTAGTAACATATTCTGACCCTGAATTTTCTTCCAGAGTCCTGAAACTTCCAGAATATCAAACACTTCAGTTCCATTTTATAATTCTGCTTATGATACACAGCATTAAATGTTAACTTTTCTGTTTCAGTCCAAGTAGTTCTAAGACATCAAACATGGACAAAGTTTTCCTTAGTTCTACAGCTACTGTGAAAGATTAAAGATCTCATCTCAATCTCTTCAAAGTGGCTCTGATACATCAAGGGCAAATTTTCAAAAGAGGCTGGAAAACAAACATTACTGATGCATTTATTGAGTTGCCTACATAATCTGTGACTTTAAAATATTTGGTGTTAAAAAACTGTTGTTTCTGTCTCCAGAGTATATCTGAATGCACCATATACTAAAACATTCCACATACTGAAAAGATGTTTCCTAGATCTGTCCACTTGAAAAATTTTTCTTTACTGAAAATGTCACATAGCAGACATCAGTTCCCCACTTGTAATACATATACTTGATAATATATTATAATCCTAGATATTGAAATGACAAGGCTGAAAAGAGAACAGAGATAAGTAAGAAAGGAAAAAAGGGACAGAAGATGTTACTCTCTAAAGTTCCAAAATATTTACCATCTTAGAAAATTAAGTACTAGCTAGAAAACAGAAGCTCTCATATTGCTTACCCATCCTCAAAGCCCTTTTTCAGAAAACTAGCTTTTTATATACTGAAATCAAGCACATACCCTTCTGGATGGTCCACTGAGGACATATTAGTATATTTTACCAAACAGCATGTTACTTCAAAACACAGACTAAATGTTAAGATCTTTCTAATGATAACCATAAAAATGGCAATGAATGGCAAAGACAATATCAATACATGAGAAAGGCTGTCAGAGAAGGTCCCCTATTAGTAGCAGAGACATCCTACTCAATGTGAACTGAATTCCTATAATTCTGTCTAATAATGCATCTTTTCAGACTTAGGTTTACATTTTTTAATGAGCTTAATTAATCTAGCACCATAATTTTGTGTTTTGGACAGCTGGATCCTTGCAACATGACTGCTCATGACATAACACATACTAATTCAATTGAAGTCAATCAGAAGAATTACCTTTCTATTCTCAAACACAGAGCATTTCTGTAGCACTTCTCTCTACAATGGCTTTTTTTCACATCACCTAAGATGTGAAAGTAAGTGTTTCTCACTAAGAGTAATAAAGTGAACTTTCTACAGTGTTAATGATCTGTGGTTTTTAAGACTAGTGAAAATTCACTCTTTTTATGGCATTTTAGATGCATGTCATTTCCATTTAACATGAAATTAGAGATTTCAGAGAGAGTTCCTTGCTAGAAGGAAGCAATAGATGAAAACAGCACAAAGGAATGAGGTTTTAACTTATATTTACTATGTGTGTGTATGTATATACATACATATATCGAGATAGAGCAATCTATATAAAACACACACAGAGAACTTAAGTTTTGCTCTGTATGTCTTTGCTTTCTGAGTCTGAGGGAAGCAGATATTTCCCACAGCAGAAACAGAGCATATTCTGTGTAAAAATGTAGAAATTTCACCTTTACAAAGTGAAAGCTAGCTGAGATGAGTTGCTGCAGTTAGTCAAGCCTCTTGTTTTGTTGCAATAACAGATTTTTTAAAAAATCCATTTTTAGCTGAACACTCTCTTCGTAGCAATTTCGATGATCTATTCAGATGACTCTGAATGTTGTAACACAATGGAACAATATCACTCTGATTCCCTCCTTTTTTTTTTAAACAAAACCCCAAAACATCTTTCTAAACCACTCCAAGGTTAATCATGCAAAGATAACCTGCCATGAACTGCTCAGACCTCTCTTAACACAAGTGCCTGTATAAACAGAATAATGAGGCCCATAGCCAGGCATGAACTTCAAATGACCCCAAGAAAATATGAAAAACAAGTGGAAAAAAAAATCAAACAAACAAAAGCAAAGAAAAGGAAAGCAAGGGCTTTCACTTTTAACAACAGATTTGCTCAATTCTAAACTTGATTCTCCTCACTTTCAGGCAGTCTCGTTGGCAGTAGAACACAGCTGGCATCATGCTTCTCATTAAAAGGCTGCTCAAATATTTACCACAATGGGGAAGTCAATTAGGGGAATTAATTGTGGAAATTATACTCATGATAGATTATAAAACAAAATACAAATTAAGTAAAGCCAAATCTTATGTTAAACTGTTAAAACACAGTTTTATTACTGAGGGACTACGTATGTTTAGAACTAAGAATATACAAACATCTGCATATATTAATGTTCCTTCCAAAAATCATACAGGAAATTCACAAAACAAAATACTGGCTACACAAACAGCATGAGCTTGCCATAGCCTACGAGAGATCCAGTTTTGAATCAAAAAATCTGTGCACTTAAAATTTCTCCTCAAATAAATCCAACTTTTCTGCTTTATGATCAAATCTTTTAGACTTACCTTAAATCTTATAAGATTAGATGCCCAAAATGTTGAAAGCACTCAGTTTATTAACTTTCAATGCACAAAGTTTTGACTCATCCATGCTGTTCTAAAGATTTGTTATTGCTTCATACTCATCACCTGTGGTATGGATGAACAAGTTCAAATACAAAAAGTTGCCTCTCAAGCTAGTTCTGTAGCTTCTGGAAACCTACAATTTTACAAAAACTGTAACATGATGCACTTGAAGAATTATAAAGTTAATTAAAACTGTGGAAATCATACATGACTGATAAAAAAAGCCTTTGGTGTGGCAGAATCAGTGGTTTTGTTTGCTGCATTCTCTCTCTCCTGAAATCACAGTTACTTTAAAACCAGTATTTACAGCAACTTTGGAATGTTGCTGTATCCGAGCTCCATCCTTAAGTTATAGATATCCACTAATGTAACAGTTGTCTGATCCGACATGACAGACATCTGATAGACTTGTAAATGCTTTATTGCTAAAGCCATTTAATTTGACAATCTGACTGACTTGGCTAATGAGAGTACCTTTTGTTTGAAAAAAATGGAAATGCCAATAAAAAGATCCAGCCAATTCAACCTTCTCCTACCTCTGAGATAAAAGAAAAATGCTATTTTTGTATGAGAATGGTGAGCAGGAAAACTAATGCAGACAGACCTTGACCTTCCTCTGCCTACTGGTTATCTATTCTGCAAATTCCATTTTACTCTGTTTTTGTGTGACAGAGCCACAGCTTTCATCAACAGATTTTGCTGACTACAAAGGAAATAAATGATAAGGATGTTTGTAACTGAAAGCAGAAAAATATTTTCCCTCACTGTAATTGCTTGTTTATTGAGAAAAGCTATATCCATGCTTAAAAGCAGCGCCCCGTACTAAAGGCATGAAAATTTGCCGTTACCAAGGAATGCAACCAAAAAGTTACTGTTTTACATTATTATAAAATTTATTTTATTACCTCTACCAGATGGTAGAGGTAAGTATTTCAAAATGTGTTCATGTTTAACACTGCAGCATAAATTTGAATTAATATGGTGTTGAAAATAAAAAAACTAAGCAGGCATTTGACTGGTCCCTTATTACTACAATAGACATTTGTCAGAACTTCCTTGTAAAATGCACTGCTTTCATGTATCTCCCCACGCCCCTGCCCAAGCTGTAGTGGTAGAGAATTCATCTGTGCTGCACCTCAAAATAATAGGCAGATGTGACATCAAAGGTTTTCTTCAGATTTGAGATAGGGAACACTGATGCTAAAACTTCCTTCCAGTCATTAGACAGGGCTTAACATTTTTAATAAACAATGACTAAAAGGATCAGTAGCAATTTGACTGCATTCCTGCAATTGCCATCCTGGTGTGCTGTTCATGGCTCAAAAATACAACAGCCTTGCTCCAAGGAGTTTACAATCTAATTAAGTAAATCAGCAAAGAAAATACTGTCCTTCTTATACAACAGGCCAGTAAGGTTTGGTCACTGAAGAAAGTAGTCTTGCCACTTTGCAGGTTAGGCTGTAATCTGTCATTCCCTGTTCTGCTGGTATCTGAGCTACTGAAAGTCTACACAAATATAAGTTACTGAAACCAACTTCCTGTGCAAGGCTGCAAAGTTAAATGCTTGTTACAAAAATATAAAATACATATAAAATCACAATAAATGGAAATTTTAAAGTCAATTATTCCCAATATGAACACAAACATCAAAAATCAGTCAAAAAAAACCCCAAACACAATCTGCAACACTGTAAAACTTCCTGAAATTGCATAGCTACTGACTCTGCACATGTAAGATTAGGGGCTTTTAAAGGCTATTATTTATTTCATTCTCTTCAAACTGTTTCAAGATGCTAGAAATCCTATCAGCCTTGATGTTAAACACATTATATACTTGTGAAACAATGCAAAACCACAAGCACATATTAAACATCTTATTCAAGATCTTCACATGCCAGAGCAACAGTAAACCCATTTTAAAGGCAAAACCACAAGTGCTGCAACACACTACCAGCATGCCATCATTTCTGAACTGGTGTTTCTTTAAAAAAAATCCAAATTAAACGACTTTTAAATTGTGATTCAGAGGAAAATCCTCCAGGACACAACAGGGTCAGGCTGGGGAGAGCAGTAACAGGCTTGGAAGAACAAACCACCATATTGTTCAGCCACTGGTCCACCAGCATATGGGCAAGGGCACACAGGATGGAGAAAGTCAAGGGCAAAGGAACCTGTCAGCTTTAAATAGACTGTTTTGATCTTACTTTCTCCATCTACCCTAGTTCACAGTTTGATAATTCCACTTACAACCCATTTTGTTAAGTGGAAACTTATGTGGTAGTAAGTCATAGCTGAGAGATGGCATCTTTATAAAACAGTTCCACTGGCCTCACAAAATGCTCCTGCATAACAGGATTTAGCTCTTGTTTAATGAAAAAACACAACAGTTAAAACATGATCCAGTTTGCTGCAGATTAAATTCCCTTGCTTGAAAGCAGCTTTTTTGAAGCTATGCTTATGGAGTTATTCCAGTTAATACAAAGCAACAGTTTTATTAAGGAACAGTCTCTTGAAAACAACACACCAAAATCAACAAAATATAAAAAAACCCCAACAACACACCAGAATCAACAAAATATAAAAAAACCCCAACTACATTCCAAGGACTGTGTCAGGGAGGTTTAGGTTGAATATTAGGAAATGGTTTTTCACCCAGAGGATGGCTGGGCACTAGAACAGCTCCCCAAGGCAGTGGTCACAGCACCAGCCTGACAGAGCTCAGGCAGTGTTTGGACAATGCTCTGGGGAACATGGTGTGACTCTTGGAGTGTCCTGTGCAGGGTCAGGAGTTGGACTCATTGATCAGGGGATGCTCTCACCTAGACTGGAAGACACAAACACTGTCTGACAGACCAGAAGGAAGTGTCTGCTATCAAAACTACAATCTTAGAGCAATCAATTCAAAATTAAAACTGAAGCCAAGGGTTTTGCACGAATAAACTCAGTGTTTAGAATCATGCCTTATGTCCCAGAGGAGGACGAACTCTGAAGTCAGGCTTTCTTGCACTTTCCTGAGAGCTGGGCTTCACATATTAAAACTATTACTGAATTCTGAGTACATATGCAAGCCTGCTGCATGCAGAAACTAAAGAGAAGCACATAATAGCACAGGTAAAATCCTGCTCAAATTAAAGCCAGTGTACAAGATAAGCAAGTTATGGGATTCAAGTTAAAAAACAAATCAACAAGAAGCCCACCAGTGATGAACCAAACTAAGGCTAAGCCACATGTTAAGTTCTTATAGAAATACCCAAGATCTTTTTTCTTCTGAAGTGGTTTATATATTGTTTAATTCTTTATCTGCTTCATATGCAGCTCACTAAGAAATGCATATAGATTCAATAAACACAAATATGTTGCCTAATGCATAAAACTGAATAACTCATGCAGAAAATAAAATCCATTCATTTGTATTCTGCAGGAGACTATGTCCTAATCTGCAAATACATTTCAGCATAGAGAAAGCCTCTGAGGACTGTACATAGATATTGGTAGGGAGAATAAGAGCAAATAATGAAAAAAAAAAAATGCATTTGAAAGACTCCTATAGCTAGCTAGCTGGAACTGAAAGAGACAGAATTAACATACTTTATTTAAATTGTATATTGACTAGGTGTCTGTTAATAGTAAAAATTTAGATGCATGTATGGCTAAAACTAACACTTGTGCAACATGAGGGACACACAAACATGATAAGTAATCTTCTGTGTATGCACCAACTACTAATCACTTTTTCATAGTTCAGAATTTATGTATTATATAAATACTCAAACAGAGAGCAGACAACAGCATTGGAAGATACACCCTAGAAATGACTTGAATCTTTAAATATTTCTTTTAAGCTGTTAACTCAGCATCAGCCATTTCCCTCCATACCATACACAAGTGGTTTTTAATTTACCCTTGTAATCAAAACTACCATCAAGCAGCAGTGTATCCACAAGCTCAAAGTATTCAACCTTATGTATAACTATTGTCTTGATAACCAAAGTCTGCAGTTCTAGCTAATAAAGCAAAATCCTTTTAAAAGCTGTTTACATATAAATGAAATGTAAAAATTAGTACTTCCAAAATATATTCCTACAGACTAGCAAAGTCAAAGATATATTTCTAAAAAGAAAGATTCCCACTAAACTAAGATACAGTCTTATAGGAACAAGAGGTTGTTCATGTCAGCTCCAATTTTAAGTAATATTTCAGTAATACTCTTTTCAGTTTAAAAAAGGAAATGCCTATTTTTAATGAAAAATTCCATTATTGTTTATCCATCTTTATGATCTAGGCCAGGAGCAATTAAAATACCAGGTGGATGGTTATCACAAAATTATTTAAGCTGTAAAAACTGAAGTGAGTGAGTAGCTCTGTTGCAGCCATTAAAATAATCTGAATATCGTAGGCAGCATCATGCACCTGTCACACCAATGGCATTACAAAAGCACTGAAGTTGGTGGTTTTCTTTTTGATTTGTGTAGTTGATATCCTACCAGTCACAGTCTTGATAGCTGTGTCCCTGGGTAACAAGAGCCGCAATGTGGAAAAAGAACCCCTCACTCTCTCAATTAACACAAAATATCACAAATTACTATAAAGTAAGAACTATTTTAAGAATACCTGAGTGAGAGCCCTCAGATGATACAGAGTTTGCAGACTTCTAAATAAGAATTGTCAACGAGCACAATGGCTGATGGAATAAGAAAACTGAAAAAAAGGACAGCATCTACTATCACAATTATTAATAAAAAATCCTCATTTAAGATACTAAGACAATAATGCCTAAAGAAAACCAGTTTTACAATTTACTTCTTTTTCAAAAATAATTAAAATTTTTCAAAATTTTACTTATATTTCAGATGTTTTAGAACAACATTCCAGACTAGAAACCACTGAAAAACTTGATCTACTAACAGAAAAAAGCCCAAAAAATTTAAACAAAAAAACCCAGTTTATGATTAAATAGTAAAGGTAAAAGGTAGAATTTCTCATGGGTTTATGACTGCTTCTTTGCTTATGTTTTGGGGAGACTGCAAGCCTTGAACAGACAAAAATGCAGACAAATGACTGTCAGGGCTAGTTTATGTCAAAAGAAAGCTCCAACAGACTAAAAAAAGAAAGTCTAGGGTAAATTAGTATATGATGGCAAATAAAATGTAACAATGGTAAAATTAATGCATTTTAAAATATGCTAAATTAGCCTAATCAAGTCAAAGCAGTAACCTGACCCTCACTGAATGAAATCCAGAGAACTCTGGCTGATGTACAGATGAAGTCAAGAGAGCAATCAGGTATTGGGATGCATAACCACGGACTGTTAATTTCCACAAGGACAGCATATTCACTTCTCCAATTACCTTTCTCAGAAGGTGTACTATATATCACAGTGGGCTCTGAGATAGAGGATACTTACAGAGAGAAAAAGCTGTGGAGGAGGTTGTGTGAATTGGTTACTTAAACAACAAAATAAGGGATCAAGGGTAGTGAATACAGAACTTGATTTTCTGGATTTTAATATCCTAAAAAACCACAGAATATAACAAATCACATAAAAAGGTTAAGTCATAGAAACACAGAATATTTTGGGTTGTAAGGGACCTTAGAGTTCATCCAGTTCCAATCCCCCTGCCACGGACAGGGAGACCTTCCAATAGACGAGGTGTCTCAAAGCCCCTTCCACCCAGGCCTTGAAACACTCCCAGGGATGGGGCATCCACAACTTCTATGGGCAACCTGTTCCAGTGCCCCATCACCCTCACAGTAATGATATTTTTTCCACCACCTAGTTTAAACCTACTCTCTTCCAGTTTGAAGTCATTCCCCCTGTCACTTCAGGCTCTTGTAAAAGTTCTTCTCCATCTGTTTTGGTGGCTCCATTCAGGTGCTGGAAGACCACATTTAGGTCACTCCTAAGCCTTTTTTTCCAAGCTGAGCAATCCCAACTCTCTCAGCCCTTCCTCATAGCAGAGGTGCTCCATCCCTCAAATCATCTTGGTGGCCCCTCCTCTGGAGTTGCTCCAACAGGTTCCTGTCCTTCCTGTGCTGGATGCAGCTCTGCAGGTGGGGTCTCAGCAGAGCAGAGCAGAGGGGCAGAATCCCCTCCCTCCCCTGCTGCCCACACTGCTTTGGATGCAGCCCAGGGCACTTTTGTCTTTCTGGGCTGCAAGGGCACATGGCTGGGTCATGTCCATCCTCTCACCACAGCACCCCCAAGTCCTTCTCAGCCAGGCTGCTCTGGATCTGCTCATCCTCCAGCCTGGAGTGATACCGGGGGTTGCCCCAGTCCAGGTGCAGCACCACCACTTGGTCTTGCTGAATCTCATGAGATTCCCATGGGCCCACTTTTTGAGCTCCCAGGTCCCTCTGGATGGCATCCCTCCTTCACAATGTTTCAGCACATTCTGTGCTCAGTGATGCACAGTGTGCACTAATGCTGAAAATTTAGGAAGCGATACCTAGGTTGAATCACAGTTTATCCACCATTTCTTTGAAATGTAGTAATAGAAGTCTGATTCTATCACTAATAAACTCTTAATTTTTCTGAAACTGAGATCAAAACTGAGTATACATTGTTTCAACCATTCTAAACTTACACCTTCATTACAAAAGACCAATTAGAGAAAGTAAATGATCCCTCATGAATCCACTCCAGAGCATTATTTTCTTCCTCTGAAGCAACTGCTATTGGTCACAGAGCACTACAGTGCCCAGGGCTCAATTCAAAACTTCTGTGCACTCAAGCTATAACTGCTTTTCTCTCCACTTTGTCTTATCTGTTATACTTGTGTAGTTAATGGAAAATACTTCATTTACATCTTAAAGTATTTAATTAATCATACATGCTACAATTTATGTTCCCCCCCCCAAAGAAATTCACATGTATTCATATGGATAAATTGCATCTTCAAGGAATGGAAATTAGTGTTTTAAAATATTAATTAAAAACTTAAATTAAATTTCTTAAGCTTAATTTTTATGCATTACCAGCAGAGAAACAATGTCTCCAGAATTATAAACAACATCATAACAAATTTACTCAGAACTGATAGGAACATAAATCTTTCTTCTAATTAAGCATTTTCCACAAATACAAGATGGCTGAGGATGAAACAGATACAGCTTCTTCGCTTGTCTTTTGCCAGATCAAGCTAAATACAGGTAATTGTTATCTGACAAATGGCTTCAGCAAAATTACTTCTCATGTTTAAATCTCTGACATGAGAAGAGGAAATGGGAAAAAGCTGAAAATCACTGGACATTGACATTCCCATTGAGACCATTCTTAACAAACTAGTATGAAGAAGCACCATGGAAAAAGATACACATTTTTCATTAACAGGGAAAAGAGGAACAAAACAGCAATGGAGTCTTGACAGTCACCCCAAGCTCTCAGAAAGTCAATGCAGACATTACTAAGGTTACTGAGACACAAATTTGCAAATGCCATACACTGACTGCTATATAGGCAGGAAGGAAGGAAAATGTGTTGTGCATATCCCACACACAGAACACCAATTAATCTGTCAATTTTTCAAAGCTAAACTTCAGAGAAAAAAAAAAATAAGAGAAATGCCCAAAGTTACAATTGGAAATCCTTAATAGACATTCTTCCAATTTTCAAAAACATTTAGCCCTCAGCAGCTCTCTATACCACAAGATCATGAAACAACGTAATATAACAATGCAAGGGGGAAGGCTAAATGAGATTACCTTCTCTAAATGACAAAGCTATTCGCATTTAAGTGGCATGCAAATACTAATTATATTTTGCATTTGCATAATAATGAAACAATCCTTTTAAGAAAAGGTGTGTCTTGCAGAAGCTTCACAATGAATAACTTCCTTGGTTTACTTACAGAAGCTTTGCTAGTGCCACTGTAACTTCCTGGGGCAAATCCTAACTAATTTCTGTAACTTATGCCTTGTCGCTGAGCTGAACAGCTAAGTACACACACACATACACACAACCTGTTAGCTGACACTTTAGGCTTGTTAGATATTACTGAGTCATTACAGACTATATTTTATATATTATTTGGAAAGAAATGGATTTCCCATCTTAGAAGAATAAATTTTTATATCAACATTCTAAACAATGTCTTTTTTCCCCTCCAACATTTTTTAATATATAAGAAGTCAGTATTTTGACCCATATTTTTCATGCACCAGTTAACTAGAAAATTACAGAACCTGAAGAGCTCAGATAAAATTCATCAAGGGGATTAAAACAAGGCATGCCTCCTCCTCCTCCATAGCGTGGGATGCTACTGGAATGTGAATTAAAGACTCTCAAGCCTTTGAAAAATGAGGACCCCTGAATTTTTAATTTTGTTAACTAATCATTAGAGAGCTGGAAATCATTGTGTTTCAGAGTGTTTGATAGGTAGCTGCTTCCATAAAGTACATTTTTAATTTTGTAAGAGCTGGCCTGTTTCCCAGCACATTGATTTGTGGGACCTCTACTTACAGCACCTAGAGCATAATTAAATATTAAGTCCCTCCTTGATGTATGCAAAGTCTGTCTAAGAGGATTAGTAGACACACTAAGGGTGGCTTTCACACATTTTCTGGTAATTGAACACTGCAATATCATTAAAATTATCTTTATTAAATAGAAATCCACATTCATACTTATTAGTATCTGCTGTCTCTTTTTGTGCCAAGGAATGGTTTAGGAAAAGAGGGATCCCCAAAAAGCATGTAAGAAATGCCAAGCAAGCAATAGTACAACAATCTGGAAGTAGGATAATGAACATATTTTTGTTCTATTTGCAATTTAAAATTCATTAAAAAACCCTGAAAATCAACAAACTTTAAACACATTCCTGTAAAATCTAAAACCAGCATTCAATCCACAGCCCCTTCCTTCCCCACTTATTTTAGATGTGATTTTTTTTTTTAAATTATTTTGCTGGATGAAAAAGGATGACAAAATTAATAGAGGTGTAGTGATGCTAGATAAAGTGATGATCACAGACAAGGCAGGCAGACTGGCATAATTTGAAAGATGATATTCCTCCTGTCTACTTCTTCATCCAGGATTACTCAGCAACCTGATTAAACTTAGTAACTACTCCTTCAATGCTCCCTTCTGCAAAATAGGGCTGCTTTTAAAGGTCTTCGCACCTGAAGCCTGAACTTGCACAGGAAAATTGTGTTTTAACCATAATGCTCTGCCAAAGCTCATACAGAAATTGCTCTCTTTCCTTTTCAGCAGCCAGGTAAGCACTAATTTCTGCAGTGTTCTTGTTCCACTAACATACCTGAAGGACTGGGAAATGTATAGTTTTCAATATGCTATTTTATTATGATATTTTCCTTGTTTGTCAATTCACAAAATATGCAAACAAGGACATCACTTGCTTTTGTAGTATCAGTTTGTAGACCAGCATTTGACATCAGCTGACTAAAAGAGGAAAAAAATCTAAAATAAGTAGTCTAGATCTAAGACCATTTATTTGTTTTCTTGGATATTTGTGAAGAACTCTGAATTTCAGTGACAAGTATCTAATGGACAAACCAACCTGATTCTTCTGTCTAAATAACACACTAGTTACCTAGCAAAAATATTTGAAGAAAGGGCTCTTATAAGCACACTGAACTTGAGCTGATATGAAAATGAGAATAATTTTTAACAGATTCCAATAGGACTCTTATAATTTCACTCTGTAGAAAAAATTGGGGTGCATAAACAATAATTTTTATGTATGTACATTTAAGCACCGCTTTCACTATTGTTAAGCATGAAAGCTATTTCCAAACTTATCTAACTAATAAATAGTATATACAGAGAAATTAGTTATACAGTGTTGCGTACATATTTTCATACAGTTATCTCTGAAAGGTTTGAGCTTATCTAGTGCATTATTCAAGCTTTATTACATGTCTTCTTGTACTTACTTACTCATCAGCAAAAGTGTAAAGCACTGAAGTGATCAGCAGCTCTGTGTTATGAGATGAACTGTTGCTCAGTCAGTACAAACTTCCTCCCTCACAAAAAGAAAACCAGATTTTCCTGCTTGAAACGAAAAGTATTCTAAAAATCCCTTCAGGAAAAAGAAAGTAACTAATTATATGGAGAGGCCTAAACAGGCTGGAAGACTGAGTCAGCAAAATTTGCAGGAGGTTTAACACCTGTGCTGCACCTGGAACAGCACAGCTGTGGCTTTGCTGAGGAGGCCCTGGGGGGTCTGGTGGGCAGTGAGCCAGCAGCATAACAAATTAATTCAATTAAGTCCTAAAATTTGGCTCTGTAACCAAATGGATGGGTGTTTCTTTTTGCAAAGTTATATACATTCCGACTTACGAGATTATAGCAGAAAATAAGTTTGATAAATATTTAAGGTAAAATCACAACTGTAATGAGTCTCATAAGGCTTCTGTCAAATACAGGTTCTTTTTGTCTTCTACAAACATGGCTGAGAGCTATTATCTACCTGTAACTTTTTTCTTCAGACATACTCTAGTTGAATGTTTTATAACTGGAATTGGTTTTGAATTGGAAAGCAAGTCACAGACAACACAAATACTGACAAAGGATTGAACTGAAGATGAAGAATCCAATCACAGATACCTGAATGGTAGCTGAGGAGTTAAATGCTGGTATTACTGTAAATACAGGAGAAAAAGTAATTTCCAAAGAAACCAAGAGATAAGTACTTTCTTTTCCTTTTAAGATTCTTATTAGGATTGTTCCCTTGGATGAATTTAGCACAGCAAGTCAAAGCTGAGATATTGCTTTTGTTTTATATGAATATAAAGTGGGTTTGTTCATAGATTTTTTTTTTGGAGAACTATTAGAAATATTCTATTTTTGTTCTGTAAGGTCTTGGCATGTTCCAAGGAACAAAAAGTAAATCTGCTTCTGAATTAATTCTAAATGCAGCAAGAGCTATTCCTGATTTCAAAACTGCTACACATTCATGCAGTAACATTTAAAGGCTCAAGAAGAAGAAGAGTCAGTGGCCAGTAATTATCATTCAAATTCTGAGTAAAATGTGACACCAAGTGGAATATAAAGAGGGAAGGTAAAATTGACAGGAAAAAAATGGTCAGAAAGTAAAGAAGGCACAAAAACATCCAAGTCAATATTTGACAGGGAGGAAAATCACTAGCTTTCAATCAAGTTCAGTATTACGTACTGATTCCTAAGCAAAAAACAGTGAGGTCCCTTGCCTTTATATTACTTTGTTTTCAGAGAATCAGAATGTATCAGAAACTTGATTTAAAAATGAAAGTAGGATTAGTTTCCAGACAACAGGATGTTTAACAACCATATACAGTAGACCAGCATTTCCTTATGTAATCCTTGCATAAAAACAGTCTAATGCTGCAATTTGCAGCAATCAGTATTAGTACCTTTGCTTCAGGCCAGCAAGCTCTGAGAACAGCTTGTGTCCTGAAGTACACAAGTAGCTTGCTGTCCTCATCACTGAGATGGAAGGCTTGCTCCAGAATTTGCAATACCCTGATACGAGGCTTCACTGCTAGGGAGTCATCACCACAGAAAGGTCTCAACCACTCCAGAAGGTCATCTGAAGAAACTATTTTCTCCCTGTAATTAAACAATACTGCATTAAACAGCCTGAGGTAATAATCCTAATGAAAATACTACACACATTTTAAAACTTAACAAGCACATTCAATATATAAGAAATGCGTAACACCAGGAAATGGAAGATCTGACCTCTGTGAGGCTGCAGGGAAACTGGCCCTTGTAAATCAGAATCCCAAAGCTGTGTGGCATAAGAACTTTTTCCAAACTTCAAACAACCATGTAATACCATAGGAATCCATTTGTACACTTACATATTCTCCCACAAACTACCTTGCTGCCATACAATGGTGCTGTGTTTCAGCATCTGGAAATCCAAGTCTTTTCAGGTGTCTGGGCCTGACTGATGCCTGTACTCCCACATGATCTGACTTTATTGAAAGCCACTGTGAATGGTTGCATTTTTAGTATGACATTTTTATCTCTGCATGCTTATTCATACTGTCATCCTGCATTCTTTTTCTTCCTTTACAAGCCCTTTCTTTTCATTCCACACAAATTATTTTCTCCCAGTTGCAGCTCTAGCCCTTTTTTTTTCTGCACCATCTCTAGCCAGCTTGATAATTTTAAGTTCTTAGCATGACAATGATTGCAAAATGCCCAAAATCCTTAGAAAGAAAAAAAGAGAGATGTTAAACCCCCTAAACTTTGGGGTCAGACTTTGTTAATTATAAAAACTCTTCAGTATATAATTTGATTCAGAAAGTGAGTTATATTAAATACATTCTAACTGTGTGGAAGCTTTCACAGATCACCATGAACTGACCAACCAGTTCACAGCTGGAGACAGAATAATCTGTGATGTCCCTAAGAGGCCATAAACTAACAGGTACCAAATCAGTAAATACTGTTTTAGCTTTCAGTAGTATTTTAAACTCAAGCAAACTTTTTTGTTAAATAAGTCAAGCAAGTGGCTCCTGGTGGAGTGTGATTTGTAACTAATGTTCCCTTATTTGTCTTAACAAGACAGCCTGGAAAGTAATATGAGACAGAAAATACCAAGTTAACCTGTCTTGCAGCTATGAAATAATAAACATTGACATCTGAGGTTTTCATATTACAGGGACTTCAATTTTACTTAGGCTTTATATTGTCTGAATGATGCTGTTAGCTCAGAACTCCAGCTGAATTAGACATGTCTTTGCTGAACAGGTGGCATTCAAAATGTAAATTAGAAGTTTGGGAATTAAAGGTACTTGCTGGAATATTTCACGAGTTTGTAGAGCTTGCACTTGATGCTTATATGTATTTTCCTGAAGAAAAATACTTCTGTTTTGTAAATTGAGTTTTAAGGTAATAAATAAGTATTTAAAGGAATATAAACAACCTCTTGCAATATAATTACTTTCACTCCAGCTTAGTGTTTCAGCAGTTAAATGTTGATGAAGTATACAAATAAAAGACCCCAGAAAGTGCATCTCAGAATAAAATAAGACTGACTCGTCTATTATACCTTAGAGTACTGCAAATTATATTTACTGTAAATTTTTACATCAATTCAGTCTACTTCAGTATGAAACATTCAACTAATTTAATTTCATTGGAGAACCCTCAAAAAACAGTTTAACTGTTTGAGTGTGGCTACCAGGAAGTATGGGATTTTAATATTATTGTACATGAATTCTTTCTTTGTACATCTGGGAAAAAAAAAATGTTGATTTTTTGTTTTTATTTCTTCCTTGTCTTTACAGGGAGTGAAATAGAAAATGTCAGTGAGACGAACAGGCCATTATGAGATCAGAAGTAAGGATGTTCCCAAAAGAGGAGAAAAAATGTGCTGAAGCATCATATAGCATTAGGGAAATTCTTTCTGCACTACACCTTACAAGTATGGACAAACTTGGATATCTAAATTCAGATATCTGAAAGTGAATCATCATTATTTGAAATGTATCAACTAAATTGAAACAAAAGCACTGACATGCTCCTGGTAGACATACAATCAGCAGTAGTCACAGCTGAAAAATTATTTTTTCATTTCACTATAATGCAGTTATCTAAATTTTAGGTACAGCGCTTTCTTCCAAATGATCAAGTAAAGCTTTCTGTCAAGATTCAGATTCTGAACATGAAAAATTATATCCACTTCTAGAATTAAGTCTTAGAAAATTAAGCGCAAAACCATTATATATATATATATCCATGAAGAAAAATCATCCATATTCAGTGCTGTACCTTCAAAGCTTTCATGAGAAGCATCTTGCATAGTCTTACCCAAAGAATACAGGAAGCTCTTACCCTTTCTCAACGCTTGCATGCACTGCAGAAATTATACCTTCGAGGATTTCAAGTGGATCTTTCTCTGTTGTAGATGAGTCATCATTTCCACTATTAAGGGAAGACAAAGTTACCATTAAAATGGTCCTTCATGTTGTATCTCATTTTATGCACCTGTAGGATTTATATTGTAAGAATTTCCCATTTTTGCTTCTTAACTAGTACCTTTGTTTTTATGTCAGAGTAATGAAAAAGCAACAAGAAAGAGTGGGAAAAAATACTAAAATTTTTAAATGAAACTTTAAAGGAAAAGCAAAGTTTAGTTCTTCTAACACAGATCAATTAGGTCAGCAGAATACTCACTTGTAATCTCACTACCTTAAAGATCAACATGAACTAAGCAGATCTAAAGTTATACATAAATGCCACCATCTTCTCTGTCTGAATCCTCTTGCAGTATCTTTGTTGGGTTAAATTAGCTCAACTGTAATCTGAGTCAGTAGTATCCTATCTGCTGATTTCTCTGGGGTCAAGCCACTATGGAACAGCAGCCTCTGTGCACATGTGGAATAGAAAAATGTCCATCACTCCCATCAGATGTTTCAGTTTAAAAATACAGTTTTCTTCTGGAGTTTAAAAGGCTGTAAGAATTGGGTGAAAAAAGAAACAAACAACTCAAAGCCACTCTAGTAAAAAAGCAAACTTTGCTCCTAACTCAGTGAAAATTACATTTTCAGCTAAGGTTTTCCATTAAACAGACTTGGTGCTGAGAGAGGGAGAGATTTTGCCCTGGTACTCCAACAAACACAGTGTCTCCCCACGGAAACCACTGCAGTGGCAAATACGCCTGGATGAACCAGAAAAACAGCAGCTTTGCCTTACTTTGTCAAAGCTGCATTAAAGAAAGAGAAAAAAAGGCAAACAGTTACCAAGTAATCTGACTGCAGATGATTCAAAAAACCCAGAGAAAGAGTGTATTTTTTCCTATAGTTCCTCATCGTATCAAAGCTCTTCTGCCACTAAAAATGTCAGCCTCTTCCTAGATCTGCTCTCACCAATAATGAACACATGCCCAGACTACTTTGTTCTATCTAAAGCCAAAATATGACACAGCTGATAGGAATATGCAAAAATAATCGTGATATTCCAAAATAATTTTTGTCAAAAATTAAAGAATATTTACAGTTTTGTCATTTATTACATCAGTAAGATAAATGTATTTCCTAGACAATGATTATATTGTATGGCATAGAGACCTAAATCTTTATAACCTTCAATGTCTTTCTGCATTCAGAATTCTCATCTTTCCTATTTTTACCTTAGTAAGTGGCCAGCACTCCAGTGAACAACATTGGATTAAAAATCAATATGACTCTATTCAGAACAGATGCAAGATGATTTGCTGCATGATGAAAATTTAGCATACTCATTTTATATTATTATATTGCACTCCTAAAATTTGAAATAGGAGTAGAAGGCTGTTGACACTGGTCTATTTCTCAAAAGATACTGTACATATGACTGATAGAAATGCTGGTCTTAGTACCAGTATTACCGTATGGTAGCTAAATAACTTTTTAAAGAGTGAAGCTTAAATCTAGATATTCTTGTAAACATCTTCAGAAGATCTGGAAGCAATCAAATTATAATTAATAGTACAGAATATATAGAAATACTCAGGGTTTCAAACTCTCAGAGACATGGTATGTCTCCCAGAAATAAAATATAATTTTACCAAAAAAAAAAAAAA
>VXBI01006900.1:188092-282454 GCA_013397375.1 Toxostoma redivivum
AAAAGAAAAAAAAAAGGGTATTTTTACAGACATGACAGAACTGAATGCTCTGTTTACGAAAAAGAAAAAAAAATTACACCTTTAGGACAGATGTGTGGAAATGGTAAAAAGCAGATCAGTATTCAAATAATCATTTTATGCAACTGCCTACATGCAGTAAGAGATAGTTTCAATTTCCTTAAAAAACATAAAAAGCTAAAAAGATTTATTATATTCCTTAGAGGGAAGACAGATAAAAGGCACTTCACTAATGCTATTTTTATAAGCCACTTTGTTAGTGATTTGTTTACAGGCCAGATTTAAATTTTCCATTTTTGTGCCCTTTTTTTCTATTAAGTGTGTAATAAAAACACATTTACAAAGGGGATTAACATGGCACATCAAAAGGAAACTGGAATACTTTAAAACTTGCACATTAAGAAGAGAATGAGTATTTAAACAGAAACAAACAGGACATTTGCAGCCCTTTAATACTTAAAGGGGGATTATAAGAAAAATGGTGACAGATGAGAGACTCAATTCAGACTACACACATATAAGGAAGGAATTTTTTACAGTGAGGCTGGTGAGACACTGGCACAGGTTGCCCAGAGAGGTGGTGGATGCCCTTTTGCTGGAAAATTTCAAGGCTTGGATGGATTGGATGGGCTCTGAGTGCCCTGATCTAGGTGAAGATGTCCCTGCTCATTGCAGGGGGTATTGCACAAGACAACCTTTAAAGGTTCCTTCCAACCCAAACTATTCTATGATTGTACAGTGTACAGAAAGTGAGTTCTTACTGCTCTACTAGCACTTACTTATGTTTAGTGTACATGAACAACGATCATATCAAAGGAGACCAACCAGCAAACCTTTAGGATACTTTAAGTATCCTCAGTTTAGAGTTCTGGACAGTCCTAGCCCTTGCTCTTCAAAAAACCTTCATCTTTCTAAGCAGAAATGAAAGTTGCTAGCTCCTGTCGCAAGCAGGCTCTGAGCTCCTCAAAAGAACCGCAAAACAAAACAAACCCCCCCCAAATAAACAAACCCAAACAAAAATGGGTCAAAAGAAATGTACCTACAAAAGTTAATGGGCATTTCTGAAAACAAAATTCACTATTTCTGACAATATATCTGTGAAGTCGATTTTCAAGAACAGATGTATAACATTTACAGGAAGCTTCGTTTGTCATAGACAGATGTCTTTTACTAAGCACAAGGAAAGGAGAAAAAAATGTTGATCTACACAGTATGCTACAGTTATCTAGAATAAGGAAATATTTTTAAAATCTAGAAAAACTGAAAGTTAGCAATTTTTTAAGCTTAATATTGCCTTTACTGCCTAATGGTTAGAGGAACTAAAAACAGATGACAGTTCATGAGACAAATAATCCTGTCAAATTTCCACAGAACCCTGCCTCGTTCTTTTCTTAATAATTAATGATTAAAAATAAGCATCTACTAACAAAACAAATATAATTAATGAAGGATTAGTCTTCCACACAGATTATATGCTATTTTATACACGTTTTAAACAACAGAACATGATTCAGTGTTCACCTCAAAACTCCTAGGTATGAGTTTGGTGTAATTACACTGATAAAGGCGTATTTCGATTTCAGTTTGGTGTCAGAAAAAGTGATGCATATTTAATCACATTCCTCAAACAGAATAAAGTACAAAGAACGCTTAGAAGAATAAATTAGTTTCATCTAAATTTTTTAATCTAATTACTGTATTCATTGAATATACTCCAGCTTTATTTTCCTCTTTCTGATTGTGCTTTGTCATATTTAAATATGAGGAAAATAAGGAAATAACATACTGATGGTGTGGTATTTCAAAGCTGGGGAAAAATATCTTAATGGCATACCATCATTTCCATCTAAAATACCACAAAATCATTATACTCAAGCTACAAAATTATTCTGTATGATCCCTGCTCAAATGAGATGAGGCAATAAAAAAAATCTGATTTTTCTCCCCGTTAATGTAGCTATTCTTTCTAACAAAGCTGGATTTAACTTCTCCAGAAAACACTGGGCATTAAACAAGGAACTCAAAATTTCACCAAACCTTTCTTGCTCACTGCCTGGTGAATGCTCACAAAATTTCATTAAACACAATATCCCTGTGGACATCTAAGGGAAGAACTCTAGGAGCTGCAGGTGACGGAGACCATGAAGTCTTCAACAGACAAACTGTCTTTCCTGACTGACCAACCACGGACATGACTGCAGTCATGGATCATGGAAAGTTTCCTATCCATCGACTGATCTTAGGCAAGGAATTAAACTGATTCTTAAGTAAGACTAATCAGGCAACCATAGCTGCAAAAATATTTTGTTTTGTTTTCCACAAGTTCATGGCTCCTATCAAAGAGGTAACTTTTTATTTGTAGGCAAACAAGGAAGTGCACAACATGTTAAGTCACATAAAGTACAAAAATATGCTCTGAGAGAGAGCTTTTACACATACCAATTGTTATGAATGTTGTTCTATTTTCCCAATTTATCAAACAACAAGATTAAATGTAACAGCAAATTTTTAATAGTAACAATTATAAATAGATACAATTAAAGTATTGGAAATGAATAAAATCAAAGTGCATATATTTGAGAATATACAAAATTTGGCATTAAGAAATTTAGTATAATTGAGGTTCGTATAAAGCATAAGCAAAACCGACCGGGGAGGGGCCCCGCCTCTGACTGGGAATACAGGGAGGGACTCATCCCTCTTCACGCACCAAAGCATCAAGGCTAACAATCCCACTTATATACTGTATGCTAAAGCAGCTTCTAGAAAACTCCTCCTAGTTTCTATTCCTAAAATCTACGTCACTGTATTGCATGGCGCATGCTCTGCTGATGAGTTAAGGGGTCTCTAATCCTTGTGAGGGTCTCATTTCCGATGAAGGCTCGTCGTCTTCATCAATGACCGAGGTGTGACCCGCAGGTAGTGCAGGCGCACTCTGTAACTGAGCAGATGTTCTCTATAACAAGATTTTAATTACGTCTCATCCTGGAATCATACCATTTTGGCCCATTTCAAGGTCGAAAGTTTCTATTTCTAGATGCTAGTTATCAGACCTACATCCTTCTACTATCCCTTCCAAAATACTTGTTTGGCTCCCAACATCTGGAAGATGTCCTTTGTCCTGTCTCACCCATCTTCCACCCTCACTCTGGAACAATTGCCTTCTATTGATCTAAATACAATTTTGTTAATATAGTTACAATTTAATTAGCACGAATCACATTTATCACACCAATGCCAAGAGTTTCTATTTTGAATTTTGTGTGCCAGAACTAGAGAGTTAAGGGAGACAAAAGTAGCTAAAATAACCGGAGGACAATACTGCTCTTAAAATTGCAATTTAATGATTTACAAATTTACAAATTCCTGAATTAGGCAAATAACTATGCTATATTTAACAAAAAAATCTGTTTCTGAGAAGGTATCAAAGCTGTTAAGCCTGTCATATCATACACTGTTGTAAAATGAAGCTGAAAAGTAACTTAAGCTTTCATGAAGACATTACTTTCTAGAAGGTTCTGCAACAATGACTATATATGCTAATAACAAAAGATATCTTCCTGTGTTTGAAGGGTGGTTGTATTGTATTGTGTATGTTAATGCAACTGAAAGAAAGGATGTGTATTTTCAATCATAGAAATGGTAGACTTGCTTAATTTTCACTGACTCTACCACAATTTTTCACATCCATACAGGCCTCTTTCACTTGTGTCTGCAATACCTTAATTACATTCCTTGTCACCATAGCTATAGAAAATCCAAGTTCAGTGTTACAGCCTTACAACTGCTACTCTGAAGGTCAGTTGTCAAAGAAGGAATTTTCCAACACAATCTCCTTCAAAAGTACTGTATAAAATAATCACACTGTGTGACGTATCAAAGCTACAGTAAATAAACCTAAAAGGGGTTTTCCCTTAAAATGTTGTATTTATTGAGTAAAAGTCTGCTGTTCCAGGTACACTGGCAAGACTACTTTTTTAATTGTAGAAGTGCAAGTACTGAACAAAATGTTGCAATTTGTGCTGTATCTTGAAAGTGAACATCTGAGCACAGGATACAGATGAATCCAATTTTATTCTCAGAAACAATATGAATACCAGCAGGCTTAAGAGATGCCAAGGAACAACCTTTCCTTTAATTCCTCCCTATATTTAGATTATATGTAGTCCTTTATAATATTAACCCTTTCTGAATTTCATCATAGGGAGGATATTATCTCAAATATTTTCTATTTTATTTTATGCTAGGTTTTACCTTCCTTTTTTTATCACTGTAGTAGACAAACTGTCCATAGTTCAGAACCATATGAAATTATCTTTTCTTCTTTTCCCAAAAAAGCAGTGGAGTGGGAGTGGAATATTTCTACTGAACACATTAGGTCACATCACACACCAAACCATTTTAATTCAAACTTCCAACTCATTTGTCCATCTTCACCACTACAGTTTTCTCTATGACAGTCATTCCCCTATTTCCAGTGAAGTGCTGCGCAGGAGTTACTGGAGATGGTCACTGTCCCAGAACTTCAAATCAACTTGCAACCGTTCCAGCCTTGCAATGCATATAAAGACCAAGTAATTCAGTTCACAGAAAAGTGTTGATAAGAAGCAGAGTAGAAATGAGAATTTTGATTGGTTGGTTTCTCATACTCTACATGTTAATGAGACTCATTATAGTCAAAATAACTGGATTTAGTGAGCTTTGTATCCAGATACATCACATTGCTAGTCAGGAACAGCAGGACAGTTATTATCAAAAGCTAAATTATTCTTCTTCAAATGGACAAACCCAGACAAGAAATACTGTATTACTCATGTTGCTGTGCAAAAGCTTTATCATCATTGAGGATGCTGTGAACATTCTTAAAGTGAGTGACAGAAGAAATCAATTTTCTGCCAAAGAGGACTGCAAACAATTTGACAGGCTGCCTTCTTTTCATCTGTGGCACTTCAATCTGCTGTAATATATACATACAAAAAGTAGAGCCATGGAAAATTTTCCATGCTAGACTTGTTTTCCAATTCCTGGTGTGTGCATTCAGATCATCCTGCCCATATAATTTTTCTGCGTGCAGAACAGCAGGATAAATTCTCAAAGTTTTAGCTCTCTAAACTGGTCTTAGAAATCCTAAAGAGTGTTTACCAGGTATCTAACAGCAGAATACTCTTTCATACTTGTTGCATGTATCTCTTTGAAACAGAAATATTTCAGAAGAGTTCTGTATGAATAGTTAATTAAGAAGCATCTGTTCAATTAAAATGGATGATAAAAAACTATCCTCCCCTGCTTCCCTGTGCTCCCTTAAAAAATTGAGAGGGAATAAAGTATTTCTAATGAACCAAACCAACCAGCTCAAAAATCCCCAGCTCCCAGAAATGGCTCATCCAGTTTTTCCAAAGATGGAAATTGTATGCTTTCTGGTAGGACACACTGGTGTGGCAGAAGCTATTACTAGGCCTCTGCTGCCCAAATGCCTGCATGAGTTACCATTTCTAATAAACATGCCTTTTAACTCTGTTTAAGAAGGAAGAATTATGTGCTGTTGTAAATGTTACAAAAATTCACAAGGGCACATACACATAATGGAACAATGCTGTAAAGCCAATGCTTTTTACTAAAAAGCACCAGTGAACAGGATAAGCTCTGTCTTACTTTGTTCAAATTGCCCTGGCTTCCCCAACTTATCAAAATATAACTAAATATGAAATTATAGGTAAACAGAAATATAATCAAAGAACTCCCGTCACTGCAAAATCCAGATATTAAAAGCAAACAAGTACTCACTGCAAATAAACAAAACAAACCAACCAAAAATCACAACAAACCAATACACCAACTCAACCTGCCAAAAAAACCCTTCAAGAATTCCAAAAGAAAGATTTTTGTGCTCAATTAAGGAAGCGTGCTTACCTTAATACACCCACAATTTTTTTAATAGCACATTGGACAATATCCTGGGGAGAAAGGCCTAGATCTCCAACAGCCACTTGTAACAACTGCTGCACCATGTCCAGGGGCTGACCATCTACACACATGGCTACTGCTTGCTCGTGAATTTTTTCTTTCTCCGACCTTGACTGATCATATAAATAGCCGTACTTCTGTAGCATATCCTGTGAACAGATAGTTTTTGGAACACTAATCAGTTTACTCCTTATTTATAGGACTGTATCAGTCTTCCTTTCTGCTAGGAATTAACATATACTGAGAAAAAGGAAGATTGATGGAACTGAATTTTCAAAACCCAGGTCAACAAAAGCAAAGATAGAAAACATTAATATGACAGAAGATTGATGTCTATTACTGCTAGTCATGGCAACACTCAAAGTAAGCACTTGATCAGTAATCATTACCTGTTCGCTGCTTTTCAAATAAGTGACAAAACTGTGAGTGAGTGTTTCCAGATGAGCAAGAGATTGTTGCAAATGATTCAGAGTTTCTTCATAAGTAGCAGATGGGTTTTCAGCATCTTTCATGTCATTATCTGAAGTTTTTTTTCTTGATTTCTCAGAAAGATGTTTGACTGCCTTAATAGCTTTCTTAGTCACTTCTATCCTGGCTTCAACTGGCAGCTGAAAAAGATTGCTCAATTATTTATTCATTCATTACCTGCACACTACTATTTGTAATACAGCAGTGCCAAGAGGTCAGGTGGCTCCACAACACAGCATAGAACTAAATGAAGTATTTAATGGGAAACAATGTTGTTTCTAACTTGTCAGTTATTAAAATGATCAGTATTCCATCACTTTCCTCTGCTGTCCTTCTTTTTACTGACTCATGTCCATTTTAAATCATATGAAGTTCTTTTCCTAATAACATTTATTATTTTTGTAGACTGCCACCTTATAATATTTGATTTTTAATTCTTCATTGAGAGAGGTCTGAGCATTGCTTTACAAGACTGACTGATAATTCACTTAAGGTTAGTTTTGTCAGGTTTAGACCACTGTTTAAAATGTACCTTTAAGACCATAACCATAAGCAAAAACCCCAGAATGATTGAGAATTTTTAAATCAATCTGTTTAAAGCCCAAGTTATACAAAACAGTAACTATACAGTACTTTTAAAGACCTGTACAGCCAGTTATATCTAGGCATTAAACTGACACAAAGTCTGACTTTCCTGTTTTGGGAAAGACACAGCTTCAGCTGAAAGTCCAAGACAAAGTCTGATTTTAGACATTCATGATGATGATTTGTTCATTTGTAACTTCAAGTACAGTTTTAACAATGCTTGCAATACACTTTCTAATGGGCAGGAGTGTCCTCTGCCTGAACTCTAAACCCAAAGCATTAGGTACTTTTACCATCAGGTGTTTTAGTTACTGGAATACTGAACCAAGACATAAACAATTTAAATTTCAAGCTGAAATACACACGAAATAGAAAAAAAATGCTCAAATCTGTATGACACAGTGAATAAGAAATAAGATAAATTATCATAAAAGAGGGCAAATAAATTGCTACAGCATTATTCATACAAAGTCCAAGAGATGTTTACATCATGAATTCAGCTAGCTACTTGTAAAGCTATAAGAAGTTTGATAAGGATTATTTAGTTGAAAGCTTTACAGTTTACATACTCCGTCCCCTAGATAAAAAGTCACAAGTGAAAGATCTAGAATTTGCTCCTGGCTTTTTCTGCTGTTACTGTGAACTACACTAACAGTCTACTGGTTGTTTTTAAGAATGAAAGCAAAACGACTGGACATTATTGTTAGAGCTAAGAATGTTTGCCAGTTTTAACACAATACAAAGGGAATTTTACCATACAGATTCAAACGCAACAGAGCTCCATTTCCACACAAAGTAATTGAGTTTGTTACTGGGAACAAGACCTCAATATCAGATTTTACTCTATGTGAGGAAAAATTCATAGTCTCCATATCACATTAAAATCTAACAACCACAGCTGGATTTATATATCCATTTTGTAAGCACGATAAAAGAAGAAAACAGCTACATATTTCATTTTTCCCTTTTCTAGTGTACATTCTAATGTTCAAAATGCAATTAAGAAAGATGCAAAAGGCAAACAATTTAAGTATTCCATCTAACTTATATCCTAAAGAACAGTGTCAATATGCTGCCAGTTTAGAAGTCATGTTGCCATAAGCACATGCAGAATAAAACATTCAGATTAAAAAAAGGAACAAAGAAAGAAAAGTTTTTCCCAAGCTGGTTTTAATTTTGCATTCACATTTGCATAGTGCCAAAATGCAGTGCTATGAACATATAATTTCTCTGGTTATTTTATTTCAAACCATGTATAGCTCTCCTCCATACTTCTATCAGCTTCAGTAATGAGATTTGGCATCAGAGCCAGTGATAAAAATGTTGCTTAGGGGCTAGTTCAAGCTTTGTTTGCATGTGAAGTAAAGTTTTATATTTAAAAAGCTTTTACAGTTTAAGAAGATTTTTAAATCTATACGCTATAATGGGTAATAAAAAAATCCTAAAAATCTCTTTTCAAACCAAAGAACATCACATACTATTTCACCTCAACAGATTTTACTCCTCAGGGTAAAAACTCATCTCATAAGCCTATTCTCCTCAGAGTACTTCTTAATAAAGTATAGAAGGAGTAACCTTTACTTGGATGTGAAGATGTTGACCCTGCTACTCTTATTGCCAGTGATTAACATGCAAATGTGAGATTATGGAAACGGCTTCAGTCCTTTTAATGGCACAGGAACCTGGGATCCCAGCAACAGAATGGTTGGAATGGGCCTCCAAAGGCATCTGCTTAAACAGAGCCACCTAGAGCCAGTGGCCAAGGACCACATTGAGGTGGGTCTTGAATATCTCCAATGTGGGAGGACTCAACAACCCCTCTGTGCAACTTGTGCCAGTGTTCATTCACACTCATAATGAAAAATGGGTTTTGATGTTCAGATGGAACAGCTGGGTCCAGTTCCTGTGTCTGCTGCCAAATCACAGAAACACAGAATGGCCTGGGTTGGAAGGCAGCTTAGAGATCACCTTGTTCCAACCCTCTTGCCTTGGACAGGGACCCCTTCCACTACATCAGATTGCTCAAAGACCCACCCAACCTGGCCTCGAAAACATCCAGGGATGGGACATCTACAGCTTCTCTGGGCAATCATTTTCCCTAATGTCTAATCTAAACCTACTCTCCAGTTTGAAGCCATTCCCCCTTGTCCTGTCAGTACATGGTCTTGTCTGTCTCCATCTTTCTTGTGGGTTCCCTTCAGGTACTGGAAGGCCACAATTAGGTCACTCCAAAGCCTCCTGTTTTCCAGGCTGAACAATCCCAATTCTCTCAGTTTTTCCACATAGGAGAAGTGCTCCATCCCTCCAATCTTACCCACCTCTTTGTTTGCTCTATCTGAGCATGACATTTGATGGCACAGAACACACCTTTGGCCAGCCCAGGTCATCTGTTCTGCCCGTGTCCCTTAACCATTTTTTGCCTACTTGCAGCCTACTCAGGGCTGAGGTGTTAAGATAAAAATCAAGTCTTGACACCGTACGAGCAGTGGTCAGCAAGTCAAAATCCTAGTGTGGTATCAAAACTGTTTCAGTCACAAATCCAAAGCACAGCCCCACTAAGGCTGCTACGATGAAAGCTAACGTCATTCCTACCAGACCCTGTAAAATTAATCTGGAAAAAGTTTAAATGTATGTAAGGAATCAGATAAAGAAAAGATATTAGTGAAGTTTCCTATTACACACTCTTGAAGCAGATTTAATTAAAATAACTATATAAATGAAAGGCACAAGAAAGTACCTTGCACTGATACTAGAAAAAGAAGTACTGTCAATATCCAGGAAAAAAACAAGGTCAGGCAAGACAAACCAACTGAACTGGAGCACAGTGATAAAAAGTGATAAAATGAAGAAAAGTAATTAAAAAAGTAACATCTGAATGCAGTCACACTATATAAGAACATTTCTCGTACACCTTCAGGCAATGTCATGCCCTCTCTTTTTCCATAGTGTTTTAAACAGCATTAAGTCAATCAGCTAGACAAAAGATAGCGAACAATATTCTGGGCTTTGTTTTCTTGTTTTTTTTTAAACTAAGCTTTTGAAATAGTTATTTTAAACAGCATTTAGTGTCTTTAAAGTCAAGAAAATTATGCAGGTTCATATCCAGTTTTAACAGGTTCCCATTCCACACACCTGTTTAATATGTGGTCAAAATGTACCGTATATTTATTCCTCCTGCTTGAGGAAGCAGAAAGGAAAAGAAAATGGTCAAAAGAGTATTACTGACTCAGAGAAAGTAAGTCAGCCTTTCAACTAAAATCACTAAGCTGCAAGAAAAGTTATTTCAAATATTTTAAATCAGGATTTGGGAAAGAAGTTAAAAAAGACGGAATGTTAAACAAAAAACATCACCAGCTGTAGTCTGAAAGAATGTGGCTGAATCTGTGGAAGGCTGCAATAGAGTACTCATGTAAGGAAAATTTCAGCTTCTCTTTCTCTACAGAAAATTTGACTGAGGATACCACTGCTTTTTATTCTGCTTTTCCTATCTAAAGTGGTAGCCTTTTCTTCCTAATCAACATTTTGTGCCAATCTCCATTTGTAGTGTGTGTTCAATAATGAAAACACAGTGATTAAAAAAGATTGTTTTCACTTATGTTTTTGTTGTGCTAGGCTTTTTTTCTGGAGTACTGTTAATCAAAAAACCATCAGGGCAATGACCTATGAGCTCTGAAACAGATGGTTCTTTGAAGATATAACCAACTCTCTAGCACAATGAACAAAATGCTGGCAATGAAAGAATTAAAAAAAAAATCCCCAAACTATCTAAAATGCTTCACAAAGATCACAGAAACAGGAAAAAATGCAAAATCATCAAGATAAGAAGTTGATATGATCATTGCTATAATTACGACACTATGACATCAGTATTACTTAAAAGCAGAGCTGCTGGAAAAAAAGATGACATATTCAAAATGCATGAAAAAATATAAGCAGTCATTCCAATGAATATTTGGAATACCTCCCATTTAGGAAGAAATTTGTCCCATACACACAAATAGCCTATTCTTAACACTACAGAGATCAAATTATTTATTATTTAGTCAGAAAGACTTAGGCAATTATACAGAGTTAAAAGCATATCTGAGGAGAAGTGCCACAAGCAGGAACCTTCTCAACTGCTTGCAGCAATGGGATTCCGTGGTCAAGGGATCAATACTTCTTCAGTCCTTCAATGTGTGAGGTAGGTACTGACAAAGTGTTAAGGTCTTTGCCTGTTTCATTTACCACAAACACAAAATAATATTGCATACATCTTTAACTTCTTCAGCTACATTAACCATATTACTTTAGGTCCGCAGTTTACTGAAGTCCCAACTATGATGCATCTCTGCACACACAGTTCCTACCACACAATGTCACCACTTCCTGAAACCCTAAGGCCTGGGAACTGAACATCATCTTCCAGGTGGTAACTCATTTCTACTGATTCCAACAAACATGGGAGAAAAGAATCTCTGGCCTCTTGGAGCTAGAAGTACCTAAAATCATGTCACATCCTGAACTACAGTCAGTATAACAATGTTAGTTGCCTTTTCATAAATGCCAACTTCTCATCCATCTCTCCAATTTAGACATTCTCTCAATCCCTTTGCCCAGTCAAGCACTGTTCACTCAGTCACTGCTAGCCCAATTAGTGAGAAAGCTAAAACAAAGAGTTTGTGGAAGGGAACAGGTGAATAAAAGGGCCCCTGTGAAAGCCCATCACATTCCTGTCTTTGTCAGGAATAACAAAGAGTTGCAGAAGCCAGCACTAAACCCGTGTTTTCATTCCCTTCTGCGTAATTACACATTCTGCTCCCAGGTTTTCTGCCATATCCAAGTGACACACAAATAGAAGCAGCTGCCTATTGCTTTGCTGGTCCACCATTGCCTCCCCTTACTTCTACTGACATTCTGGAACAGCAGGAGATTATTCTGATGTCTGTTCCCTAAGTTCCCACATGGTGACAACAGCAGTGCTACCTCTGAAGCTGAACTCGTGTAGCTTACACTGCTATGTAACCAAGGTCCCATTACCCCTTAGCACTTGAGACTTTTCTGGATTGTTTCTCACCAACAGGGGTTTTTAGATGGAGATACTGTTCCACAAGAATAACTGTGGAGTGTATCTCATCACCTCCCAGGAATATTCTTTCTCTCATTTTCCACCTTCCCCTTCTGAATTCTGAAAGAGTGGGAGAGAACTGAGAGGGTACACAACATCTGTTTTTTGGGTTTTTTTGCCAATTCACCGCTCAGCACTCCTAAAAAACTCAATGTAAACTTCCTCTCAAATTTCCTCGATGAGAGAAAGCTCAGTTGTCTCAGCAACAGTACAGATTATTCCATGATAATGACAATGGTTTTCTGCATTTGACTAAGTATCAGACTTCCATGAAATACATAAATATTCATCTGTTGTGGGAATGAGAAACTGATACAGTAAAGGATTTGGCCACAGAACTAGACTGGGAAGAAAGTGCTGAATTAGAGATTAAAAGAGTGAGCACATGATCAGGGCAGCCTCAAAACATAAAAATTAATTAACAGATGCAAGCCAAAAGGCCGTTTTTATGTATGAAGTGTTTTTCAGAAAAAAGGTAGAGGAAACAGACCTCAGAGATAAGTTTCCAGAGCCTACAATGATAATTCCTCATTGTACAATTCTACTTGAGAACAGAACAGGATCCTGAGACAAAACTAGCTGCAAGCTGGTTAAACAGCTGTTTCAATCCCAAAACCTACTGCGTGGCATATTAGATGGTTTGACCAACTGTTTCAAGGTATCTTGGGCATCTTCTTGGGCATCTTTCATGGCTGAAAAGCTAACAGGTCTCTGCTACAAAATTCTGCCTGACCACAAACTACAATCATCTTGCCTTTAGTGTTTCTTTTATGTGATTCCTACTCTCTCCTCTCCAGAAAGTAGAGAAAATGTGTTAGAATCCTGAACAGAAATAAAGGAAAATAATCAGTGTGTTTTAAAACATACACACAGTGGAGGATATCCACTCTCTCCCCATGCCATTCATCTGGAATAAATGAGAAATAACCTTGAAATGCTCCAGAAACATTAACAGCAAGAGTTTCGAGTAGTCAGTTGCAATGACCATATGTACAGACAGTATTTCCCTCTCATTAGACAAGCCATGCCCTTGCTACCTCAGTTCAGATCAAGTCTGTCAATTAAGATCTCAGGAGGAGTCTGAGTCATTGCTCATAAGCATGAAAAAGTACCTTTATGATAAAAAAGGGATCAAAACACTTAAACCAAGACAAAAGTTCTAATAAAAAGGCTTCAGAGACAGCTGATGGAACTAGTGATAAAATGTGCTGGTCTACCATGACAGTCAGATCAAACACAGCATAAATTCTATGCTGACAAAGTTTCTTATTATTCAAGCTAGCAATTTGTTTCACCAAATTCTGATATAGATAGAGGTTACAGGGGTTCTAATAAACCTATACTAATAATGTGGGAACATTAATACAATATTCAAAGAGGGAACAAACTCAAATGCACTTCATTTAACATGATGTAAAAATACCTCAAAAAATTGTCACAAACCAAAAGAAAGAAAATACACACAAAAAACCCTTGGACACTTTATCACCTTTCATTTCTGATAAAGTTAGTAAAGACATCTCTAGATCTTTTAATAAGGTAAAATCTAAGAAATCTCATTTCTCTTTTGTGCGTCACAGTAACGATATGTAAGAAAGCATGTGTAAAACTTTATGCTAGAAATATTCTTGCAAGTAGGTTTCACTGGGCAAAAAGTAACTCCACATCTGTTAATATATGTTACACACATAAAAGTGCATTCTTACAAAACCAGGCTTTCAACCAGATGGAGATTACAAAAGTTTATAATTTACATCATTACAATGCTTAGAAACCACATGCATTGGGCCAGAATATTTTCTCTGTGGAACATCTTATTCTGAATGCAAAAGCGTGGTATTAAGGACAAACCTGTGGCACAATAAATTTTAAGATGAGCACAATTAAATAAATACCACCACCCCAGTATGTGGTGGAGTGACAACCCAACAGGGCACAGGCAATCCAGGAGGTTCCTGGAATGCACTGATGATAACATCCTTCTCCATCTAGGAGAGGTGCTATGCTGGAACTTGTTTTGACCAACAAGGAAGGGCTGGGGAAGAATGTGATGTTCAAGAGCAGCCTGGGCTGGAAGTAGCCATGAAGAGCCTTAATGCAATGAAGAGGGTGCACAGAAAGTTCACTGCTCTGGACTTCAGGAGAGCAGACTGTGGTTTCTTCAGGGATTTGCCTGGTAGAGCCCCATGGGATAAAGCAAAGAAGGACCCAAAAAGGCTGGTTGATATTGAAGGATAGTCTCCTCCAAGTGCAGGAGCAATGTATCACAACGAAGTAGTCCGGCAAAAACACTAGGAGGCCTGCAGAAATGCTCAAGGAGCTCTTGGAAAAACTTAAAACACCAAAATGAAAGCCTACACAGCATGGAAGCAAGGACAGATACCCTGTGAGGCGTACAGAGGAATTGTCCCAGCAGCCAGGGATCAAGTTAGGAAAGCTAAAGCATTGTTAGAACTAGATCTTGCCAGGAACACCAAGGGCTACAAGAAAAGCTTCTGTAGGTATACTGGTGGTAGAAGAAAGACTAGGGAAAATGTGGGTCCCCTCTGAAAGGAAATAAGAAACGCGGTTACCTGAGACATGGGGAAAACAGAGTCACTCAATAACAGTTTTGCATCAATCTTCACCAGCAAGTGTTCCAGCCATACTACTCAAGCTGCAGAAGGCAAATACAGAGACTGGAAGAGTGAATAACAACCAACACCCTGCAGAAAAAGATCATGCTCAAGACCATCTAAGGAACCTGAGGGTGCACAGGTTCTGTGGGTTCTGAGGGAGCCGGTGCACGAAATTGCTAGGGCACTGTCCATCCATTTGAGAAGTTGTGGCACTTTGGTGAAATTCCCACTGACTGGAGAAGGGAAAACATAGGCCCCATTTTTAAAAAATGAAAAAAAAGATGACCTAGGGAACTGCAGGCTGATTAGTTTCACCTTGGTGCCTGGCAAGATCATGTGGCAGATCCTCCTGGAAACTATGGTAAGGCACTGAAAATCAGGAGGCGGCTGGTGACAGCCAACACAGCTTCACTCAGGGCATATCGTGCCTGACAAATCTGGTGGCCTTCTCTGAAAGGGTTACAGAATTGGTGGATGAAGAAAGAGGAAGTGCAACTGGCATCATCTTCCTGGACTGGTGCAAAGCATTTGACATTGTTTTGCACGACATACAAACTGGAGAGATGGGTATGGATAAAGAATTGGCTGGGTTGGCTGCATCCAAGGAGTTGCATCAAGGGATCATCAATGTCCAGATGGATAGCACTGCCAAGTGGCACACCTCAGGGGTCAGTATTGGGTCTGGCACTGTTTAACATCTATGTCAAAGACAGGGACAGTGAGACTGACTGAGCCCAGAGGAGGCCACAAAGATGCTCAGAGGGATGGAACACCTCTCCTATGAAGACAGGCTGAGAGAGTTGGGCTGTTCAGTAAGGAGAGAAGAAGGCTCTGGGAAGACCTTAGAGCAGCCCTCAAGCACCTACAGAAAGCATGGATGAGAGCTTTCCAAAAGGTGTGTAGTGGTAGGACATGAGGGATGGCTTTAATGAAATAGAGCAGGTTTATATTAGATTAGATATATGGAAGAAATGCAGAAACCCTCCATGGCAAGGAGGTTGGAACTAGATGGTCTTTAAGGTCTCTTCCAACTCAAACCACTCTATGACTCTATGAAATACACAGTATCTTATTCTCTCTTGAATAAGCACACAGGGACTTTGAGGTTCCATCAAAACTCTCACATTCACAGATCTAACTCCCATAACTGAATAAAAATCCCTTCTTTTCATACTGGTAATCATAAAAAGTAGGGAGAGCAAAGTAGGTTTACAAATTTATCTTTAAATACTGCAAAATGAAAACTATAACATTTGCTGATACTTTCTTCTTGATACTATATTGAACTCATATACTATATGCTTCAACTGACTAAAATTCTTTGAAAATATCTGCTTACCTTTGTGACAGCTTTGGAAGAAAAAGTAATTTCATCAAGAAAAGTAACAATATCATCTGGATCAAGTCTATCAAAGTATTTTGAACACATATCATATGCATGGAGCCACTCATCCATGGTTTCTGGTACTTTTTTAATGAGATGATTATCACCATTCCAAAAAAGTTTTTGTAACCACACAGCATAAACAGAACTTGGTGACAGCATGCTGCCATCTTGTTTAGGAATTTTGGGAGCCAGTTTGGAAATAGATAAGATATTTTGACTTGTAAGGATGGGTTCCAGTGTTTCCAGTGGGTTTTCATTTTCATCTGTTAGTTTTTTGTAATTAAGACCTAGTGACAAAAGGAGAAAGAGGTAAAAGTTATTGATAATTAAATCTACTCACACTCCACAATTACATGTAAAACAATGAATATACTAGCATCTGCAGAACTAAAAAAGACTCTAGCCCATCCCTTTTTATAAACATATATATTGAAATACTTGGATTTTATGATGTCCTGGTGCATGGGAAATTTCTCAATCAATGGAACATACTTTAACATTATATATCAATCCAACAAGGGGGAATGGGTTCAAACTGAAAGAGAGCAGAGTTAGATCAGATTTATGGAACAAATCCTTTACTGTGAGAGTGGACAGTTACTGGAACAGGCTGCCCAGAGAAGCCAAACTGCTCAAGGTCAGATGGGATGGGGCTCTGAGCAACCTGGCCTAGTGGAAGGTGCCCCTGTCCACAGCAGGGGATATGGAACTGGCTGATCCCTAAGGTCCTGCAGATTCTCAAAGAAGCAAGAGTATATATATATATATAGTATATAGAATCATGCTAGAACTTAAGTGTAAACCCTAGAAAACCTCATGCAAGTCAAGGCATAAGTCTTCATTAATTTAAAATATGTATTCTGATCATGTAACAACTGGTACTTACCACTTAACAAAAATTGCAAGGCACTAACTACAAGTAAACTAAGTAAGACCAGCTAGAGATAGGGCATACAGATCCATTTACATCAATATTTATATAACCAAGAGACATGTTACTATTCTGCTTCCTAGAGGAAGAACATCCTTGCAAATGAATTTACCAACAACAGAAGTATTTCTAGCAGTGATACTATTTTATTTTCTTTGCATATAATTTCTAAGATAACTGACTTTTATTGCCATGTTCTTATTCATACACTTTGGGCCTGCAACCTCTGTAAACACTTAGTTGTTGTTCCTTGACTCCTATCTCTAAACTATTCTGAACAGTGAGAATTTTGATTAGGGGTATAATACAAAGATATAATTTTTTACCACACAAATTGACTAATTTATGTCTGACATATGGTCCCAGGACGTCTCTTGTTTTTGGCAGAATTTTCTTTGGAAAGCATCACAGAACTTGAGTGTTGAACAATATCAATAAGAACTGAAGGTTATCCCTCCTCTCAAAAAAAAATTATTGACTTTTTTCTTCCTGCAATACATGAATTTATATGCACTGTCTCTTCAAATCAGCATAGTTAGTGTTCAATACACATTAGGTTCCAATATTGACCAATTAATTCATCCTCACAGGGGCTAATGCCACACGGTGTGTATTTTTCATTCTGTAGCTCGATTTGGAGTTGTACAACTAATATTCAGTTGTTAGCAACAGTGTATTTTACAGTAATTGTCTGAAAATGTAGGGCTACAAACAATGCTGTAACCTGGGAAAACAAAAGGTAACATCAAGGGTAAACAAAAAATTATCCTCTTTCAGACAAAAAAAACCACAAAATGCATGAAGTTTCTAATATGTTCTGTAATTTAGACTCTTGAAAAGTAAACTTCCTTAAGTCCTTTGAGAATATTCATGTTAAACTTGTGGTGTTAAAAATTATACTCTAGGAACTTGGTATTTTTAATTTAAAATTTCACTGTGAAATATCACCAGTAATTTTAACTTGCATCACTAACAGAAAACTGTTCTTAACTACTTTTTTCTTGCTATGATCAAATAAATTTCCAGTAAAACAAAGAGAAGGAACTTATGGCTATATTAATTATATTCATCTCCTTTGCTCACAGAAAAGATCAATTACATAAAAACACAAACTAGCTAAGCATTGATCATGCCGATACTTACATAACAAAATAATAAATACAGAGATGAAGAAAACAAACAGGTACTCTCCTACCTGATGCAACTGCTTTGAATTTTTTCAGGAGTCGGATGTGAGTTTCAGGTTTAAGAGTATGGTTGACCACGTCTGAGCAGCCGCAGTTTTCCAGGAGTGTAAAATAGTAAAGCAATCGCTGGTGATCTTGGCCTTCAATACTTGGGTAAACATATTTAGCCATGTGTTCATGGAAGCTTTCAGGACTGGTTTTCAAAGTCTCAAACAGTCCAAGACTTTGTGCTCTTTCTTCTATTTCCAGTGTTGATAACCTGTGTTTAGAAACAACTTTTGCTTAAAAGCCTGGATGTGCCATGAAAGACTCTTACAACTGTACACCTGGGAGGCAGGACAATCCTCTCCTCTTTTTAGGCTCTCACTCACAAGCATTTAGATAATTGTACAATCTATAAACAAAAGCTAAGCAACTGTTGTATTTCCTGCTCCTGCTACCTATTAGCTCAGACATGCAGATTAAGGGTTATGAATATTGAAATGGAATTCAAAGCAGGATTTCACATCTTTGAGTATAGGTAAAAGGAAAAATACATCCAGGATATGTGTAAAGGAAGACTTTATTAAAAGACCAACCAACAAACCACTTGTGGCTGAATGACGCACTTAGATCCTATTGCCCAGTTAGAAGCTTTCCCAATGCATTACATTCTGTTTTCTGTAGCTGATGAGTACCTGGACACTACTTGAGAGATATTACCACTGACAACCGGTTCCTGCCCAGCAATTAACTATTTGGCACTATTATTCACGTTAGGATAGTTTACCAAGACTTTGACAGTTAAACAAGTTGCTTCTCAATCTGTCATCCACGAAAGCTTGTGAAAATAACAGTAAACCATGGGTTGACCCCAGTCAGTCTCATTGCTTCAGGAAATTCTTTCCTGAATCTTCTGAAAAGAATACATTAGCTCTTCCACAGGATGAATTCAGACACCTCCAGCTAACTACATGAAAGATAATCACTCCTTTTTGCCTCAGCTGGGAGAAAAACGGGTGCATATCATCTTAAATTTATATCTTCTTCAACAGAAAGTTTTACCTAAATCTGAGGAAAGAAGTAACCTACAGATGATTCCTACCTCGAGTCACCCCACAGTCCAATCACATATAGTATATTTCATTTGGAAATCTGATGTCTTCTAATACCATTTGATTTTCCTCTACCTTTAAAACTGATTAAATTAGAATTTCATCATTTCCCTTCCCAAATATATATGCTGTAAGTTAGCGTTTCGCTTTAATATCCAAGTAAAATATCTCAGTTTCATTCTTAAAGATGATTTTGCTACAGCAAATACCACAAATACAACCTTCTCAGTTTAAAAATTAACTGATTTCTTAGGGAGAATAAGATATTTTTGAGTTATTTTTACATCTACGACCTACCCAAGATTATTAACATTTCAAGCATTCTTTTAATTCTATAGATTCTTATTTGTTAATTTTTCAACAATATTAATGAAAACAAGTATGATATTAATAGAAGTAAAGTACCATTCACTCTTCATATCAAGGAAAGCAGACACTTGGACCTGATGTATCAAGACTTCATATCAAGACTGTGATATCACTATTTTTTTGTGCTCATACCCAAAGTTCAAACTAAAAGCTAGCTGAGCATTAAATGATATGAACAGGATCGGCAGATGTTTGCAGTGTGTTTTTAGGCCAGGGCTGATTGTGGGTAGGAAGAGTTTATACTGTTGTTCAGAAAGATTCTGGAACAAGAGATTCTGTGATAAACAAAATTTTGTATTGATGAAATCATAAATTGCACTTTCTAGAGTTCTGATAACCAAATGTCATCAGATTCCTCAAAAGAAGTAACTAAATTTCCACTTAATTTTTATAAAATGTCATTCTGAACAATTTTCAGACTCATATTCTACAAAAAAGTAGTAATTCTTTGTCATCAAGTAGTCAAAGAAATAGTTAATACAAACTATGCTAATACAAGCTATGAAGCTCTTCCGAGCTTCTCCCTATGTAAAGTGGCTTATAGAAATACTGCATATTTGGTTAGAGAGACTAAGTCTTAGAATAAACTTAATTTCAGTTCAGAATGAATGCATAATTAAACATGTATTATTAATGCCATAATCCCAAGACTCAAATATACTGTAATGGTCATTTGCTGTCAATCAACTTTAAAATGAGATTATGATACAACAAAAATATGCTCAGCAGCATATTATGCTATTATACATCAACTTTTAAGACTTTTTTTTATCTCACTAGGGAAAATATGGTTACTCTGTACTTCTATGATTTCAGAATTCTATGAATACTAACTCAAGGAGGACAAGAACAAAGAAAACGATCAAAAACTGTTTCAAAACACCTTAGGTAATATTTTAGTCCCAGAGAAGGCAGCTGGCTCTTTCACATTCACCCCAGTGTTGCCATGTTTATATCCTGTCTGTTTTGTTTAAAGCAGTAAATAATTCAGCAGCATTGAAATTTAGAGGGTATGACTTCTCTGTTTTCTGAAGGAAGTGAAGAAAACCTCAGAACATTATTTCATCTTCTCCAGATAATTCACCAGGCTTTGCTTTTTATCCCTCATGTTTTATAAAATGTTTTAATGCTTTTTAATTAATAGCTAATGTTAAGAGAGGTACAAACACTGCTGCAAGCTGAAGTTGCTTTAAGAATTTAACACTTGAAACAAACCAAATTAATTTGATAATATCTGTCAGAAGAGTAGATAAGAGCTGCTGCATTACACAGGTAGTTCTACATCACTGTCATCTGCACGTGCTATTCAGTCAAGTGCTTGGTATTCCATCAAATGTGTTTATTCCTCTTTCAGTAGGCAAAAACTGCCTGACATGATGTAAGAGGTTAAAATAAATTAATTAATTAAAAAATAAGGGCCCTGAAGCCACTTTGGAATAGAGACTACAAGCACCCCTCCCTTTATGCCACACCAGTGCCAGGTTTGGTCTGCCATAATCTTGTAGGCTAGCACAGTTTCAGTAAAATATTGTTAAAAGAAAAAGTGTGTTTCTACCAGAAAATGTAACTGAGATGAATAGATGCACAATGTGAATAGGGAGCTCCAATATATTTATTTCCTCTATTATGCAGAATAGATGTAAATAAAGAGCAAAACACTAAAAAATAGAGAAACTATCAGGTTTCAGGATATATTGCAGGCACTGAAAGAGTAACTACAGGATAAGTTGCTACTGGAAGAGAGAACTAAACATTCAAAGCTGTGGACACTTGAACACTGAAACAAAATCCTGGAATACTCTGAAGAACAATAAGACACATATGGACTTTTAATATTGCCTGCAACACCAGTTTCCACAGCTGGCTGCAGAAGCATTATGTGGAAAATACAAAAATTCCCATACTATCCCAACACAAGACAAATGAACACACAGTCCAAACTACACTCCCAAAATAATGAAATTCTGCTGTACGTTAGCATTTATTTCTGTGTAACAGAATTGTATGTGCATTTGCAGAGGAGGTAACTTACCCACTGTCAGTGAATAAAAATTCCAGATGGGTCATGTAAACTTCCCAAAGTGGAACACTGTATCGCTGAGCCAAAGAAATAGCAATTTTATAGACATTTTCTTCAAGTGTCCTGATAGAGGAGAGACATGAGAGAAAACAAGGTAAAGTTATATTAAGCCCTGTCAGACATAACATGAAAATAAATCCTTATGTTAGAAAACTCACTATTTATCTTTAACTTTTTTTTTCATAAAATGACAACACAGAAAAAAATTTAAATAAAAATACATTGGTGTGTCTTCCTGCATTTACTTATACTTGGTGCTCCGTCTGGGAAAAAAAATTGAAGGAAAAAACCTACTGAGATATTTAAAAGACAGGAATCTACTCCACAAACACTGGTTTTCAATGGCAACTTATACTCAACCCTGTGCTAAAGCAAAAATCTCAGTTTTTATTTAATTTCAATTACAATGTGATGAAGGATGTAACTTATCACAGTTAGCATTTATTTGATTTAGTTGCAACACCTAAGGTGTTTAAGCACAACTGGTATATAAATCCTCAAAGCTCTTCCTAGTAGTTCACAGACAGAAACACTCCTAGCATTTGTAGACAAAAAGGTGTGGAGACGTCCAGCTCACTCTGTCCTAAAATATTAAAAACTGCTTTTCTGTTAGTGCATAATTCCTTTGAAAAACAACAGGCAGAGAATATGGTAAAACATGAAAGCCTAAAGTTAACTTCATACTAATCTTTACTAATCCAGTATAGTAAGGTTCAAATAGAGATGAATGGTTCTTGTTTCTAGGCTTTCATAGAATTAAGGCTAATGCTGGGATTTTTGGGTTTTAGTTTCATTTTGATTGGGTTTCAGCAGATTAGGTCTTTTCTCTTCATGATAATTCCAAGAGAAACACAGTGTGTAATCATTTCCAAATAGGCCTGTCATGAATAACTCCTTTAAAATGAATTTAATATGAATGAATACTTGAGATGGTTCTGCTTGACCAGGGAGGTTGGGAAGAGAACCTCCAGAGGCCCCTTCCAAGCTCAGCTATTCTGTGATTCAGTGGAAGAAGAAGATGGTATGACTGCTTTAGCTGCAAAATAATCCAGTCAATCATACAAATCACGAGTGGCTTCAAGAACTAGTGGGATCCGTTCCTCCTGGAACTATAGAAGCCATACCACAATCCTTCCTTCCTGTCTAGGAGCAGCAGCCTAAGGCAATGGTAGTTTAAGGAAATGATACCATATAAATGAAGAACAGTAAAAGTAATGTATTCATTGGCAAGAAAATGGCAAAAACAAGCAGCTGCTGCATAATGAAAAGCTGAAAAAAGGTCCGTTACCTTGCAAAGAATCTTTTAACTTTGTTTTACACACCCCTTCTCATGACCAGCCCCGACTGCCTGTCGGTGTGAGCCCAAGGACTGCCAAAAGGAACCCTCACTGAAGGCTACAGCACAGGCACACTTAGGATGTATTTTAGTTTCACCAATACTGGTGCAAGCCCAATAAAAAACAGCATCCATAGATATACACCAAAAACAGAAGATAAAGCAGACAACTACTGGTTAGGTAGTTTTAGCAAATTGCTCCTTCTAGTACAAAGCTGTTTTGTAAATAAGATGCAATCCTTTCCAGGTGTTGCTTCTTTAAACAGCACTTCATAAAAGATTAAAAAACATGAGGCACTTAATTAAAAAAGAAGAATAAATATGCTACACAATTACACTGAATTTGTGCATTTTTTTCATTAGAAAATGCAGATTAAGACTCCACTGAGAAGATTTAAGAAAGGAAGCTGCAAGCTGAACAAGTAATTAACTGGATCTTTGCAACTGCCCAATATGGCAGTGCCACTCTCATTCACCTCTTACCTCTTCTAACCCTTTCATATTGTGTTTTTACCTCTACTTACTGTAAGGAACCTTCTCTTCATATTTACTTTATTTTACAAGAGACAATACCTATGAACTCTTGGGTGGCAATGTAAGTAACCCTGCTGAAATCAAACTAAGTATCTGTAATAACAGAAGATTACTTGTATTAAAATTGCTGTAGGTAGTCATCAAGATGTAACCTAGTGACACACTAGACATATGTGCTTAATAACAATATATACAAAGCAGGTAATTCTAATGGAAACATTAAAAGATTATTACAAGCTATTTTTATGAATGCAGTGAAAAAATCTGTGCAGGTACAGATTTCACAGATGTAAAGCATCAGCTTAATGTTCAAAAAACTGACCTTACACAACTACTCTTATTCAGTGTATCTTAGTAGCAAATTTCCATTGGAATTGTAGCTATGAGTAGCTACATATGAAAAAACTGAAAACAGTTATGTGTTCCTCAAAAGCTTTATGCAGACAGAGCTGAATATCTGAGATTATATTTAAAGCTTCTTATTGCAGAGAACACTTCCTCTGACAGTCTGTCAACTATTCAGCTGTGACTGTACCTAAAATGTATTTATGGCTTGTTCACAGCTTGAAGTACCTGCATGCAGATATTAATTAAAGGTATTTTTTAAATGAAAAGTACTATCCTTTATATTTCTATTTTTTTCTATTCTGGATTTGTGAAAGGTACGATAAAAGCATGCTAAGTATCAGAACATATGTTGTGAAGTATTTCCAAATGACTACAGTGAAAAAATATAGTGATATACAGCAGTTCTAACTAAAATATTAAGAATAAAATACAGTTTAACAACTTTTTTTTTTTTTTGGCTCTAGTTAATTCCAAACTTTGATGCATGGAATACTCTAATAGATTGCTAGGGAAGGTTTACAGGAGATGAAGAGACCAAACCCTCACCTATGCTCTGCTTTCATTAATCCCTGATTAACTTTAATATTCGCAGTTAGTAAATGAAGAGTTATAGATTCAATATTAGCAGGTAGCAAATGAAGAGTTATAGATTCAATTATAGATCCATTTATTTGAGCAACATTTCATTGAGGTAGAGCAGTTACATAGAAAAAGCTCCAATTGTAGCAGCATTACAGTGTAAATCTCTAAAGCAAGTAAATTATCTCTCTAAAGGTCAGCACTACTTTCAATTTACTCTCTTAATTTAAAGCTTAAAGCAATTCCATTCTAAAATGGAAAAACAAACCTTATAGATATTACTTACTCTGCCAATCCCAGTATTGTTTCTCTCTTGTACTGTGCATCTGCTGTAAATCTTTGCACGTCCACTCCTTCGCCAAGTCCTTGCAGAGTCCGAGCTTGAGTGAAGTCCAGCAGTCGTTCATTGTAGTAATGCAGCTGATTTACCAAAGTGGTGATTTCTTCAGGCCAGTCTGCATGGGCGTACTGAGTAACATGCTTTGTGACCATCTGAATCAACTCTTTTGGATCAGCCTGTGAAAATAATTGACAGAAAATAAAAAAAAAAAATCCCTCTAAATTCTGAACCAAAAAATATCACTATATAGTTGATCTCTGCGTTCAGAACTAGGAGATTCGTTTCCATTTCTGAGAAATTTTGAGTGAACAGAATTTAAAATTTTCTGTAAGGCCTATTTGCTCTGATATTATGATTTATCCTTTTGGAATGTTTTAGACTACTCCATATGATACAAGTATTAAAAAAACCAAACTTACCTCACCAAATTAATAGTAACAAGTGTTTCACTTTGACTGAATTGGTTTTGTTTTAAATTCCTCGTTTTTATTTACGCTGAAGTAGGCAACTGATTGGTCAAACACTGAAGTAAAAGTTAAGTTACTGAATTTCTGATACACTTTTATATAGAATTGAAGAGAGGAATAGCTTTTAAGTGTCAAGCACTAATACCTTCAAAGAAGTATTGCAGGATCCACAAATTACACAAGGCATTGCCTATACTCTGAATCTTCAAAGAATTAAATACTGATCATCTATGGACTACAGCAACCTTCATTTTCAAATACATTCATCACAAATAAAACTTACTTTTCTGTGACAGAAATTACACACAAAGTGCATCTCTTATAAATCATTAACTTCTGTAGCCAAAACCCTCATAGCAAAGCAATAATTTACAACACAAAGCTTGAAAAATGAATGCATGTACTGTGGAGTGTTTCAAATTATCTCAAGACCTGGACAGTGGCTATGTCTAGGTACCTCCACTTGAACAGAGCTCTGTGTAATAAGCAAACACTTGGCTTACTCGATGTCTTGATTTCTCTCTTCCATGAAAAATGAGGGCACCAGCAGCTCAGGGTCAGAGAGAAACACCCTGACTTCTGTGTGGCATCCACTGAGGGAGGACTACTTCCAAAAGAGCCACCAAAAATACATTGGGATGCCAGTGTAGTTGAAATATTTCCTAAGAGAAACAGGTAATGTACCTGCTGTGATCTCAAAAAATGTTGAGTGTGCCAGAGCAATATACTTTGTTTTTTTTACTACAGAATTACTCTGCTACATTATAAGATAAACTTGTAAACATTGACTAGAGTGCACAGCTGGGTAAAACGTGCACCAAAAGTTTAAACCTTGAGGCATGCTTTATTTTTTCCATGACTTGCGGGTCATTCTAAATTGTTTGTTTTTCAAATCTTAACTCACAGGCTGCTTACCAAGTCACATTAAATGCTACAGGGCATCCTTTTTCCTCTCCACTATACACTTCCAAAGCCCTCCAAACATTACAAACCCATTGGTTTTATAAACAACAGTAGTATTTCTTTCAAAGCAGCTTAGAAGATTGGTACTAGAATAATAAAACCTCACAAAAAGAGACAGGCAAGCAGAGCAGTGCCTCTACAACACAATTATATCAGCTGGAAACCCATCCACTGCTTATTATGTACCCTGGTATCTCATTCTATGTGATACACTAGAAAACAGAGCATGGAGATGGGGAAAGCCAGAGCAAGACAAGAAAACATGTTTAACATAACTGCCTAAAACCTCCAGTCCACTGAGAAAGGCAGTAAATTTGCTCTCTTTTGATAGGTTTCCCCTCTCTCCATTAAGGCCCCATTTTTTATATTTCCGTAAAAGCACCTGTGTGTAATCTTCTATGCTGCCTGTTTATGGTCCCAAGGACCTTATTTGGAAATAATGTCCTTGGGGTTTATTGGTCTTACTAATGTCAAATTTTGATAAAAGAATAATACGCTATGTGAATACCCATGTATACATAACTACACATATATACAGCAAAATAAAGTGCAAACTATTCAATCTAGAAGATAAAAATGATACATTTAGATTAAGAAAACAGAACTGAAGTTTTTTTACTGCAAGCAGTTGCCAAAGATTGCTTTATTTTCTTCACCACCAGAAATCTTTCAATCCAGTGCTATCCTGTTATCTCTTAAAAAACCTATAGCCCAAACTATAGCAGCATATGAATCCAAAATTAGTTTCGAAAAATCCCACAGCTGTATCACCAGTGTTCAAAAAATGTTTTAACAAATTTTAATTGAAAAAACTGTAACAACTAGCTAGTAACAGTACCTGGCCATGAAGAAAATCAGCAAAATCAGTCAAGGCTGAATCTTACTGCAGCATTCAGAGTTTATAAATTCTCGGACTTTCTTCAAATTGTAACAGACAGCAATTTGTGCAAATACAAATTAATTTTGACAAGTAAGACCAATAAGATGCCATATTCAACTTGTTCCCTTTCTAACATCACCTGTCAAAAACCACACCAACAACCCCCAAACAGCTTCTACACAATTCTCTCTGTTGGTTTCAGAGTCCTTTGGCCAGTTAGAAATTGTACTAAGGTGTCCAACTCCCTGATTTGCCAGATATTCTCCTCCAGTACTTCCAGACAGACGTTTGAATAAAGCTTTCTTTCCTGTGATCACGTAGGAAAGGCATTTTACATGCATACATTGTAAACACAGGTTAAGTTGCCAGAGAAGTCACAAGAGAAGCCTCAGAAGCCTCCCTAGCATTGCCAGGGGAAATCCCTCAGGAACGCCCTGTCAATGCATTCCACTCTTCTCTTGGGCTAACACTATATTTGTGCTGACAAAGGTGTTACTTAGGAATTAAGGAAAAAAACAAAATGGAGAGAAAAGAAAAAAAGCACACATCACTTTAGCATAAAGCTAATTTCATTTCTTGCTCTCAGCACAGGTCAAATTTCTATCCCTACTGTCCCACTGGTCACTTACCAATAAGCCTCAGCAGGGATTCAGGGTCACTTGAGTAAATGTTTAAAAGCAGTTCTTTTTTTTTGACCACCCTCTGGAAGTGACATTGGTGAAGCCCCTCAATATGTGTGCCAGTGTGTGATAAAAAACTTTGTATAAAAGCAACACTGCTTTTAAAGGGTAATAGGAGATTTTGATCTTGGAATGTCTTCATTCTTATGCCTGAATTAATCTTCAATTTTTGAGGCTTTATTTCCTGGCAAGCTGGTATGTCTTCTTTCCTCTTCCAATCTATTTAAGGCTTAATTCAGTCATACACATCAGAAACAAATAAACAAAACAAAAAAATGTATGAGCTATTATGCTGTTCCTCTCCTGCTCAGGAAGTGGCAATAATTTTACAACTACAGTAATATTAATAAAAAAAAATAAAATAACAAAATAAAAAATAAAACGTTCTACTGTGAACACTTTATGACTGATATAATATTAGATCACTGTAAGGCTATTTGGCTTGTTTACTTCTTTTAAGACCAAGAATCCATCCAATTTTCATAAAGAATATATTATTCTTTTGACTCTGTTTTTAATGTAAATAATCTACAGACTGCAATACAGAAATGATCAGAAAAACTGCTTAGATCAGCAGAGGCCGATCTGCTCATAATCACCTCAAAGACAAAACTGACACTGTAGACCTTTCTGGATTGAGGTTTCAAAGCATTTCCATCATCTTTTGAGCTGTAATCTTTTGGCAATGGTCAAAAGCTGCCACTGCGGTCAGACGCAGAAATCCAAAGGGGAAGGGAGAGGACACATTCCCTTGTGCCCAGATCCCTGTAGCATCAGATTTGTTTTACACCATCTTAAGCGATCCTAAGAAATCATGCTCCAGAGGGAGTCATACACCAAGCAAAATAATCATGGTTAGCAAACCAAGGAGATGACAGGACATGAGCAACCAGAGAGCAGGGTGTAACATTCCTGCTGCAGACACAGTTGTACTTTGCCTATTTCCCTGCCTCTGCAGCTGCTGCCCATGACCAGTGCAGCTGGGAACCAAACCACACCTCTAGAACACACTTGTATTTCAGAGAGGAGAGGAGAGCTCTCCTTAATCCTTGCAGCAACTGCCACAGTCCCTGCTGCAAGAGATTCTGTGAGCTACAAATCTGATGGAGAGGAAGGCAAGGAAAAAAGAAGGAAGTGAAGCACGTAAGACAATAATTTTCCTCACACACTGAAGCAGGAAGAAAGATTTACAGGAACGAAATAGTTCACTCAAGAAGTAAAATCCTGAACGTGCCTGTTCACTCAAGAAATATACTCCATCTCTCCACAGGACAGCTTTTCATTAATTAAATAAATGACACTTGTCTTCAATTTAGGCTTTGTCATGCTGTGAGTAAGAGTACTTTAACTTAGATACAGCACCACATGAATTTGGGGTGGCCAACCCTCCATATCACAGCTGTCTCACACCTGATCTACCCAAAGCAAAAGATAAAACGTATGGCTAAAATGTAAGACCAGAGCATCTCAGAAATAGACCTTTACTGTCACATCACTCAACCATGATGATATCTCAACATTACTGTCCTTCCACTGCTGCAGCTGCATGTACTGTATGACAACAGGTTTGTTCAGGATCAGCTTTCACAACCATTTTTCAAATGGGTACAGGAAGCAGCAGATCTTACCACTCACCAATGAAAACTCACCAGACCAATATAAAAGAATACCTACCAGAATACCTTCTGTAATCTACAAGATGCATTAGGATCAAGTTGTATGAACTTCTTTTAAAAATGAAGTAGAGAATCTATTACTCATCTCTATTATTAAACCTGTAAGTCTTACACATTTAGAGATTAAAACAATATTCTGTTTCAGATTTAAAATCCTAAATCATCTATCAGAAGTTTTTGTAACATACTCTAATGTCTCAGCTATATTTAAGTATAATGATTTTAAAGCCTATCTGGACTCTTAAAAAATGCTTCTGACCACAGTATGGTACATGGTACAAGGTATTTCCTACTGTACTAAAAAATTTGTATCTGGATTATGTAGATCCAGGAATGCAGCTGTGGACTTCAAATTCCCTAGCCTCCCTTCCTACCTTTACCACAGATTTCATGCAGATGTCTCTTTTTTTCCAAAAACTGAATGTTTTAAAGTTTCATTTCCGATATATGACTGTCTTAAAAAAAAAACAAACCACCACTTCTGGATCACAGCACTGCTGCAGGAATAATAAAAAAAAATGCAAGAGGCTGCTGTTCAGTAATTAAAGTAATTAGAAATGTTGTCCAGGCAGTTGTTTCTATAGTTATTTTAAGTGACTTGTGTTTGAAGAGTTAAACAAACTGCTCTAGTGCTGTTTTCATAGAACTGCAGAATGGTTTGGCTTGGAAGGGACCTTAGAGACCATCTTGTTCAAGTCCCCTGCCATGGGCAGGGACCACTTAAACTACACCAGGTTGCTCAGAACCCCACCCAAACTGGTTTTGAAGACTTCCAGGGATGGGGCATCCACAGATTTTCTAGGCACCCTTTTCCAGTACCTCACCAGCCTCACGCTGATGAATTCTTCCTCATACCTAATGTAAACCTGCCCTCTTTCAGTTTAAACCTGATCTAAACCTGCCCTCTTTCAGTTTAAAGCCGTTCTCCCTTGTCTGATCACTACATGCCCTTGTAAAAAGTCCCGCTCCAGATCTCTTGTAGCCCCTTCAGGTACTGGAAGATGCTATGAGGTCTCTCCAGAGCTTTCTCCAGGCTGAACAACATCAATCCTCTCACACTTCTTGTAAGACAGGTGCTCCAGCCCTCTGAGCATCTCTGTGGCCTCCTCTAGACCTGTTTCAACAGGTCCATGTCTATTTTGAGCCTGTGGCCTCTGGGCTGGATGCAGCACTGCAGGTAGGATTCCCACAAGGTGAAGGGGCAGAATCACCTCCTTGCCCTGCTGCTCACACTGCTTTTGAGGAATCCCACGACACTGCTGGCTTTCTTGGCTGCAAGAACATCACCGGCTCATGTTGAGTTTCTCCTCAAAGAAACACTTTTTTGCTCTGATTTCTATCAGCTATCCCAACAAGAATGACGAATAATTTCTCCCAAGAGTAAATGTTTTCATAGGTTCTTTCTCTGCCTTGTGTTCTCCTACAGATTTTCTGATTGGTAAGTCAGGTTTAAGTAGAAAAATCTCATCATTTCATCTGGCAGCTCTTTTAGAGAAAATAACATGATATATAAAAGGTTAAAGTGTCAACTGAATGAACATTTCTGAAAACAGAAAATTACTACATGGTTTTGAGTGAAGTGCCTACTAAATTCATAGCATATAATTCATTTCCCATTTGCAGTCAGCATTACTCTCAGTGAATAAATTCCATATTTTTTATAATTATCCTAATCTTCTGTCTATCTCCCCTTTTGTCTAAAAAAAATCATTGTGCCTTCTTTTTGAATAAAGGATGTTATTGGCTATTCTTTCAGAATACATCTTTAATCTATACCTATATGGTAGCAATTGTGGTGATATACAGACTTTGGGACAAGCATACACTCTTATTGTAAAACTACTGCAGTATTATGCTGTTTCAGTTTAAGTACAATATTATTTCTTTTTAATTTGTACAGTTACTTGACTGGATATATGCAAGTATTTCTGTATCTTACTAATTTAAAGGTTGATAATTTAAAGGTAGATATCCCATGAGCTACAAAAACATTTAACTTCCTCTTCCCTGACAGCTATTAAAATGCCAGAAGTCAGATCCTAATCCAAGAGCACCGTTGGCACTTCTGAGAAGTATAGGTTTCTCAGTGACCACCTTACTTAATTGGGATATACATTTTCATTAGTAGCGTTCTCAGCTAAATTCAGAGGCCAATCTAGTATCAGGCCTCATATCCCCAAGATGTTACAAAAAAAGAACACCAACCAAAACCAACCAAGCAACCAAACCCACACAACTCAACCAACCAACAAATCCCACCTTCAAGAAGTCAAACAACTAAAAAACAGAGGGATGGAGAAAAGCCTGCTCTCTCACTCAATGGAAATTCAGCAGTTGAAAACTAACCCACACTGCTAACTCAGATGAATAAAATTTTGCTAAAATGTTCTTTATTATTACATGATTAGAAAATTTCAAGCAGGGTGCCTGCAAAATCCACGATGCTCTATAACTGGAGAAAACAGTTACAGAAGCTTGGAAAAGGAAAGTAAAAGAGAAGATAAAGCCGCTTGACTAGAGTAAAGCTGCTTCAAAAAGCTGTTGGTCACCTTTGTACTATTTCCCAGAGAGGAACAAAACCCTTCACAAGAAGGAAAAGCATTAGCACTTATCCTAGCTATTTCCCTTGCATGAAAAACCACAACTATGTCTCCAGAGAAACACGGGCAAGCTAAACCTCAACCCTCTGCTGAAATGAAAGGCTAGTTTGAAGATCTTTTCTAAAAGAAAATTTCTGAACAGCTGTCTAAAGAACAACACTTGCTCTGCCTTGAGAAGTAGGATTTGACAGAATAGCTCATATAACCCTTGAGAAACAGAAATAAGCAAGACTGCAAGCATCTCATTTCATAAGTACACTTTATCTTGAAGAAATGAAACAGGAGGATGGGGGCAGCACCCAACAACTATTTAACAACAGGTCTTTTCTGAGTCACCTGAATATTATTTGGTCCCAACTAAGAATGGCAGTATTTCGTCATGTTCTCTTCTTAACAAAGAACTAAGAGGATCTATGAAACACTGGTGTTGCACCTGTGTTCTGGCCTTCTGATGTTGATAGATTGTTTTTACACTTTCTCACACTCTCTTCTAAACAATAATTGTTTTGCATTCCTCTTTGGAGGAAGAGAGAGCATTGACGGACTTGTGATGAACCAATGGAGTCAAGAGGTCCTACCATCACTGTCCAATCCATGCTCATTGTTAGATTTTGATAAATAGACATGTACTGTAAATAAAGAGGTTCTCTTTCCTGCTCAGCTTCCTTGGAGTCAGGTGTGAGTCTCTCTCTCTCTCTCTGTGTGCGTCACAACGACCACACACTGGCTTATCTATATCAAACACATTGCAACCAGAAGAATCTACTCCTCACAATCTAGCTGCAATATCCTTAATTGTTGGATTAGTTTCTCAGGGATCATACCAGAAGATGTTCAAAACTAACCACAATGGCTGGTAGTTCAGGAGAGCTTACTTGAGCTTTAGGCCTTTGGACACACCACAGTTTAGTCAGTTCTCCATTTTCGTTAGCTTAGATATTCACTCATTTAGATAATGTGTGATTACATGTTGAGACATCCCTGAACAATAAGCAAATCAATGAGGAAAACTCATAAAATATGACAAGCTAGAAGGGAAATTTTAAGTGCTAAAAAAGCACCTGGAATGTGTTTTATAGAGAATGGAAAAGCTGATAGAAAAAGTTGTGAAAAGTACTCAAAATCAGGAAGCTAGCTAGAGAAGTGGCAGGATCCCATGGAGAAAAGGTGTGGAAGGAGCACTCATGGTAAGTACATAGCAGTAGAAATCATAAGATCTTTGTGTCAGCCCTCACTGCTGAAGGCGTAGGGAGAGAGCTCAGAGGAGCCACATGAGTTGGATCCATCTGGAAGGTGTCAGTTATGTGCTTTCACACCATGACCAGCTGGCATTCAGCCCTCAGTTCTGAAGGAACACAAATGTGAAACTGTTAAATGACAGGCCAAGGTGCATCAACAAACATTTTTAAAAATAATGTGCCAGAATGCAAGTTCCATCTGAAAAAATTAGGATGTAAAAGGGATCTTCATAGGGACTGTAGTCCAGCAAGACAAATGTCCATTCCCAGTAGGATGGCAGACTATATAACAAATAGTATGACCACTGAGCATTAAGGGACTGCTGGGAAAAGATCGGCATTGCTTCTGTTTGCTATCTGGAGGGCTATGAGGGTATCAAAGAGCACACTGGCAAAGGGAATACACAGAAATATTGCAAAATACTTTCACAGGTTTTCACACCAAAGTCCAGACAGAAAAGTTATTAATGGACTGGAAAAACTGTCCTTTCACTAACTGAAATCTGCTGAAACAAGAGGTAGAAGCTGGGAGATCACTTTTCAGAGAGGCAAGAGTTAACAGCAAGTCCTGCAGAGGCAGGTTTTGAGACTACTTTTATTCAGAATCCACTACTGATGATATAAAGAAGGATTCTGATGATACTAAGGTCTTTGAATTCTCCCCACATCAGTTGTTAGTCTGCCTGGTAGTGCCATTCATGATGTCTTCTGCCACTGCCCTCTTTCTCCCTGGTTCTCCTCTCCATCACACTCAAACACATGAAGGAATACCAAAGGGAGAGAAAATAGCACAACATAAATTCAAGGAACTGTACACTCATCTCTCCCAGTTTTGCTTTTCTAACTATGCGCTGGACTTGGAAATAGAAGCATACATCAAATTAAAAAGATTCACCCACTACGTGTTAATGAGTATCAGTACCTGAACATGTTTAAGCAAGCAGTGTAGGAAATAAAACAATAAAAAGTATTAGGCATAAACAGCAGCATGAAAGAGAAGTGGAGCAACCTAAAGACCAGCAAAGAAACTTGAAGTTGATGCAAATGTACAACAGAAGTTTCCAACAGTGAAACAACAGGAAAAATGATACTGCCAAACAAAACTTGCTAGTTTTCAGCATCACAAACAAAACAGAAAGAAGGGCCAGAGATGAGGGCTTGAATCAGGACTTAAAAAACCCCCAAGTTTTAAGTCCATCATAGGCAAAAAATTAAGATCACTACTGTTTTACCATCTACACCAGCCTTAGTGCTAGCCATTGCATTTATGAATGGAAAGCTGAATGTCCAGGCAAAATGAAACATGACTGCCTGAGAGAGTTCGTCAGTTCTGCATGTCAGTTATGTACATGATGTAAAACATCATGTACATAAATCCAAGTTGAGATTAAAAATGTATATGCTATCTTTAGTAAGCTGAAATCATAATTTAGGAATGTGACAGGATATGCAAACCAATATACAACCATTTAATGAGTATTCCAGTAAGAGATTTAGAGATTACCTCGTGTAGAGACTTAACCTTTAACTGCACTAGAGTGCCAGGTTAAAGCCATTAAGACATCATGTAGTATAGGTAATAAATCTGTTATCAGATGCATGAGATTTGCCTCTCTCCCTTTTTCCTGTATGCAGCCTTCTTATATAATATCTATTTCCATTTCAAATTAAGTCTTTATTTTCAACATCCTATATTTGTAATATTACATAAAGCAGTAGCATATGGACCATGGCTGGGAGTTTTACTTCTCTGGATTAATATAATGATATTTATAATTTATACCAACCTTATACAAACAAGCAATAAAATCATCTTGGGAGTCAGGTCAAGCCAGCAGAATGAAATCCTGGCAGAACAACAAATTTCTACACATTCCATCCCAAGTTCAAAGTACTCCTCTTTTGACCTAATTCTGCTTCTTAGAGATGTTGATAGAGGCTTTCCAAAGCAGCAAGCAACAGAAAAGGGAAGCAGATTAAGTTCTCAGAGCACAAGTTCACTGTATAAATGTACCCTGTCATATGCGGGCTAAATACATATCAGGCTAAATATGTATCAGGCTATTGAACTCTGTGGACTGAACTCTCAGCTTCTTCACCAATTCCAGGCCATAACAAGAGAAGCATCACTAAGGAGAATCTCTGAGCTTACCAGTTCAACATATTGTCAGTTACAATGCACAAAAGGACAGGAATCACACTCACCTTCTTGAAAGAAAAGTTAACATAGAAGGGAAGAAAATAAAAAACTAAGAATTTCTTGCTAACATCAACTTTCCTCATCTGCTATTAAGTGCAAATTTCCTGTTCCCCTCTGCAACTTAGCAGTATTTCTTGCAGCTATTATTTGATGCTCCAAGAAAAAGCTTGCCCCCTCAGCTGAGGTCAGTAAAATAATCCTCTTCGAAACAACACAAACACCTCAGCAACAGAGTATTAGCATGAGGACAGGAGCATAACATATTAATTAACCTCAGGATAATTAAGCATTTTCACTCCCTTCCAGAGTAAACAATTTATTATGGTGAATTATCAGATCACTAGTACAGGACAAGTAAGGAGATAAACAGCTAACAAGAACTACCCAGCAAATTTCTTGGTCAGTTGTACAGCTTTTCTTGTTCATCAAGACCGGGAATTGTGAGAGGTGAATTGGAGTGGCAGTAGGGCAATAGCCTTGATGCTGTGCAAGCAAGGTGCAGCAACAGCCAAAACAAGCATGTTACCAAACCTACTAGCCACAAATGCAATATCACAGCACAACAGAGGCTGCAATGAAAAGTCAATCCCATCATGTTACAGATCTAAACCAAAAATAAATATATGTCCTCAAATAATTAGTCTTCTCATACCAGTCCATTCCACACACAGTCCATTTCTGGAAATTTTGTTCTATTTTTCTGACCTTAATCTGCAGTTTTCTTAGGTTGGAGAGTTCCTTTAACATTCCTCAGGACAAGAAAGTAATATAGTTCAGATGCCCTAAACTATGACTGTCACATTTATGTTATCATAACAACTAAAATTTGAAACTGTCTTGGGCACAAAATTAAAAAAAATACTTTGCAGCCAAATCCATTTGTTTGTCCTTGAAGCAAAGGAATAGCTTCACCAGAAACTGAAATCATCAAGATGATTTCTTTTTGGGTATCAACAGGACAAAAAATGACAGTGAGAATTTTTGAGAACTTATGATTCTGGTTTGATGCATAGATATTAGCTGTTAGTATTCCACATCACAATTTAAAAAAAAAGAAAAAAAAAGAAACAATCCTTCATGCAACAGACCCAATCATTCCTTCAAAATATCTTTCTTGACTAACTAGCATGTCTTGAAAGTCTGTCCTAGCCAATGGAAGAGAAGCTCTTCTCCCATTCCGCATTATCCTTGTAACATTACACTCTGTCATTTCCATTCTACCAACATTTCTCCTGTTTTGCCAGAGGTACTCATGAACTCTTTTCAAACATTGTCATTTTAAAACGAGAAACACAGGAAATGTAGACTTTTCCATGCTTCTACAGAGTTTCCTTCTAAATTCTGATAGTTTTCCAACAGTATACTTGATTCACTGGACTAGAAAAATCACAGCTACTGTGACCCAGATGCTAGTAGATAAAAATAAATGCTCTATGATCTTGAGGATTCACCTTCTGAGAATGGACCTGAAGTACCAGATTTACGTCATTACTGACCACGTAAAGAGTGAGCATAGGGGAAAACAAGGATTTGCTATACACCTTCACCTACAAAAACGCACTCAGGTATCTTCTAAGAATAATGCACAGCTTTGAGGCTGGTAAAGGACCTAGGAATGCACTTCTGCTTTCACAAGCAGCCATAAGATAAAGGTGATGCAGGCCACCAGTGGCATGAGTCGGAAGACAATCTACTACAGAATGACATCTCCAGCTGGGTGTAACATGTTCATAAAAGTTCGAGATCAATTTTCTTTTCCTTCCATAGAACTTTTTAAGAAACACAAAAAAACCCATCCAAGATCCATGGTTACAACTATTCCCACGGACAGAAACTAGAATGACATTGATGAAACCAACTTGCACGTGGACTCATTCTTTATTAGCAGCATCTAAGATGTAAAATTAAACAAATGCCCGTTTTGCAGTATAAATTGAGCATTTAACTCTAGTGTTTAGGGTTTTTGGTTTGGGTTTTTGGGGGGAAAAAAAAAAAGTTAATTTTAGTCAAAAGTATCTGTTTTTATTTCTCGTTTTCTGCTTCAGTGACATTCCTTCATTCAATACTCTTGGAATTAGTAACAATTAATTATAAATTAGTTGTTCTCTTACTGGCATCCAGGCCAGCTTTTGTGGGTCTTTTTCCTGCTTTTTGGTGTGCTCTTCACTCAATCTTCTTATACAGTTATTTTCAAATGCTATTGTTTAAAGAGTAGCTTAAATGTAGAACCTACTCTTTGTAGCAAACAATTTAGAATCCAGTATTTATCACAGTCACATACAGTATTTTACCAAGATGGAATGAAAGATTAGCCAAAGATCACATCACAGTTAAGAGATAAACTGCATGGTGCCACTGATAAGACTTTGCTTATTACAGGGCAGTGGGAGTACAAATAGTCCAATCTAACATCTCTGTCCTCATACTTATGCCTTTCCAAAGGCTTCTTAGCTCTTCCTGTAAAATAGGACAGCTTGAAAAAGCTAAAATAAGAAAAAAAAGAACACAAAACTTTTTTTCATCAAAGTTGTCTTGCATCAAGATGACTTACAGGCTCAAACAAAGCTTTTTAACAAACATTAATTAATTCTTTGCAACCAACGTATTTTGCAAGCCCCACAGTCGTGTGGGGCCATTTAGCATCCTAGTAGAAGACACTCAGATGAATATCTCAGCAGGAACATGAAAGGCTTCCTAATTGCAGAATTGGGCAAATATCAATACAGGCTTTCTGCTGTAAATCAGGAGTCATTCTTAACACAGAAAAACCCACTTCTCTCATGCCACAGTAGTGATTACTCCCTTTTCAGAAAACTTGTGACCAGAAGTGTTCTTTAAGCTACAGCTGAGAGACCGGCTGAAATCTAAACAGCCCAGAGAGCGTCTGCACAGGAGAAAAGAACTGGTGTAAATTCAGAAAGGCTCTCTTGGAGTAAACATGAGTTTTTATGCAGGTACCTCAGTAAGAATGGCAACTGGTGCCTTATTAAACTTTTGTATATTACCTCTTCCCTGTAGTATGGAATTCACCATGAAACTGCTTCACTGGCAATGGAGAATAGGAAAAGCAGTGCTATTCCAAAAACAGAAACTTGTCAAAGGAAATTTAAAAAAAATCCTCAATGAAAGAGGATGAATTTTTAAAACACCATATGTAAACTGAAATACAATCCAACACACCCTAAGGGAGGCCGTGGAAACTTTCTGAAAGCACTGTTCTTGTTGAAAGAGACTCTTCACTTTTCCTGGGAAGTTCTATATTGCCTTGTACACAGTATTGCAAGGTAACAGCATAGGCTATATTCATTACTGCTCAGTGCTTGTAAGCTACTTTGAAGACTGATAGTGCTGTCACCTAAAAATGACACTTGATATTGTGCTTCAAAAACTCTTCCACAAATTGTGAAGTACTTGTTTGTTTACAGCACTGTAGAAGAATAATTATGCATAACCCAACAGGATGCTCACAGTGTAAGTCAGATCAGCTCCTTAGCAGGCTTAACTCATGTACTGGCTTTTTAGAATAGTTTTTATGTGGAACATTAATGAATGTGGCTTTAAAAAGAAAAGAGTACTAACCCTGTAGAGAGGATGGCATTTGTCCTTGAAACATGGTGCCAAACGAGCATAGATCTGCAGGCTATAGTAATAACTTGCCAGCTGGAGAGATAACGCAGAATGTAATTGCTTTTCAAAGCACTTGTTGGCATCTACCACCTAGAAGAAAGAGAGCATTAATTTACATGAAAGAATTAGCAACCATACAACATTAAATGTACAAACTTTCTAAAAAGCTACTTGCTGTCATTTAGAAATAGCTCTGACTATGTTTTTCTGGCACAGAAGTAAATCAGTAACCTCCACACATAAAGATAATTCTACATTGTGGTGTTTATTTCCCCCCTTGCACAAACACCTAACCAAAATGTTTTTCCAACTACACTATTGCTGCTTCTATACCACAGGGTTATTATCTACATTTCTGAGTTACATTAGAATTGTCAGTCTGGTGGCCCAACTTCTATTTTAAGTAAGAAAATGTGTATTTTCACCAGTATCATGCTCAATGGACTGTCCAATGGCATTTGTTCAGTTTCCTTTATATGCACCAGCCCAATCTATTAAACTATGTATCAAAATTAATTCAAATACTAAGATCATAAAATCTTAAGGAAATGAAAATTTCTAATGGAATTCTGAAATGCTATGAATAGTCTTTCCTGGCAAAAACATACAAACAAAGCCCCTGTCAACATACCTGAGGCAGTGCAAGTAGATAGGCAAGAGACAAGGCCGCATCCTTTGGTAAAGCATCATTTGCCAGCTGTAGCAGAACTGCAAAACAGAGGGAGCAGACACAAAATTTGGATTACTGACCCACTTGGCCTTGAAAGCTAGCACATGAAATGCTTTCAGGGCAACTATATTTTATTAGACACTGGCTTGAAGCACTCCAGACATACTTAATTAAACACTTATCAGCGCAATCCAGAAAGAGATAATGTATAATTAAACTGCAGCACAGCTTTACCTTAACTTCCAGGCAAACTGTTTGCAGCATCAACTAAAGAAGGAGACTATGCAGCAACAGATACTAAACAAAGCCACCTGTACTGATTTACACAATGTAAATATTTTCCTTGTAAAATCAAGGAAGTAACGTAATGTTGTATGGGCTCAAAGATAGCAAGACGAGGTCGAATTCCCTTATCACTGAACACAACAGGGCATGCTGGTAAAAACCCAGTTGCTTTACACACAGTCCCACAGTGAATTCTTTGTTCCAAATAATGATTTATAAAAGGATTGAATGTCCAATTACAATTTTCAGATTACCATTAATTTGCCATCAGCCTGAAGTGGATTTACATGCCGGCCCTCAGCCAGATACAAACACTAAATTTTTATGTGACAAGTCATCACAGAGGCTGCTATATAAGCCTGTCCAACAGCACCTACCCCTTATGATTCAAATGGCTTTTATTGTGCTTCAGACAGCTTCCTGCTGCTGACAGATTGTTTCTGCTACACTTTAAATAACCTGCATGCTGTCCAAACAAAGATAATAAGAGATCTAGAAATATCTGATAGTAAAATCTTGATGAAAATTGCTGGTTCCTCCTCTGATCACAAGCAGTTACTCTATGTATTCTTATAACCACCTCTAGCTAAACAGAAAAAAAAAAAAGGGAGAAGGGAAGGAAGAGTTTCCGCTCTGCTCTCTTTTCCCTTTCTTTGGAGAATTAATGTCAGCAAAACCTCTTGAACACACAATAAATTAAATAAAATAAATAAATTCCAGCTTAACATCTCCAACATGATTTTGCCACATTTGCAAGAACTGGTCTTCATTATTAGGATAGCAATAATTACAAAGAATACAGCACCAGTACAGGGCTGGAAGACAGTATTATTTTGTCATACTTTTGCATAAAGCTTAACACAATGGCATCCCAACTGCCTCTATTATCATATCTTCTGTGAAAAAAAGTTCCTCTGTTCTGATTCAATAAATTTCCTACATGCTAGTGTGTTCATGACAGGTTTTCATGTATCCATACTTAAATGTCCACTTTACATACACACAAATATGTGTACACAAATAATTTCATACGGTTTTCTGTGTCCCAGGGAAGCCCTACAAGAATCCTCTGCAGTCTAACAGGGCTGAGTTCAAATCACAGGCTCCAGACATTAGCAGGATGCCATTCTGTCTTATCATGCTTCTTCATAAAATTTACAGGAACTTAAATGTCATTTCAGACCACTGCCAAATCTGGAATTTGCCAAAGGGATTAGACATTACAGGGTTGACAAACCAGGGAGGGCAGGCAGTGACAACCAAAATGCCAATGCTGCTGTCACCCCTCACTGTCCCACAAGCACAACTTTCTCAGGAAAACACAAAAACATTTTGATTTTACAAATATTTCGATTTCCCCCGCAGGTCTTTACACCACAAGCTGGTTTAAGAGGCTAAGTAGGGAAAAAATTGTTTATTTATGAAAACTGGAATTTCCCAATACCTAGAAAGGGTCAATTCACTTTCCATGGATTTTCCTCTGAAAAAAAACATGCAAAAACTGCTTTGAGTCTTCAATTGTTCATTTAGCCTATGATAAAATCTCAATAAACTTAAAAGTATATACTGCAGTTAACAGCCATATCTACAAGCAACTACAAAATCTTAGAGAACACTGAGGTATTATTTGCTCTAAAACTCCTGAGGACTAATAGGTATGACTGACTGTCTTAGGTTTAGTCTGAGTTTAGTGCCTCATCTGGTTACAAGGATATACAGCCATCATTTCAAATCTCATCTTCAACCTCCTGATCAATCTAAGGCCTATAGAGTAAGAAAACCTCAATTAAACAGAGATGCACAAAATGGCCTCAGACACACCAAGTGTGGGTGCGCTATCCAACCAAAGCTGAGGAAGGAGTGCTGTACAGGACCCAGGGAGATGAGAGTTACCATTTCACTGGAAAATACTCTGTTTACCACCTACATCCAAATAGCAAGGACAAGAAAAGTCAAGGTCCAAGCCTTGTAACACTACCAAATCCACAAAAGTAGTAAAGTATCTTGAATTTTATTACAGAGGTTTTCAAGGCCAGACTAGATGGCACTCTGGTCTAGTGGAAGGCATCTCTGCCCATGGCAAGGGGTCAAAACAAGATGATTTTTAAGGTTCATTCCAACTCAAACCGCTCTGTAATTCGACAGTGATGCACACTGTCTGTGGGGAAAGTGGTTAGCCAGTCTCTCACACTGCACATGATACTATTAGAGTAAACAGAGCTTGATGCCTACTCCAACCTCTCTGTAGACAAAGTGCCAAGTATAATGAAGATTTCTTTGCTAAACTGAATTTCCCTCCAGGTTATTCAGTTCTTTTGATGTAGTTGAAACCTGCTGCTGTAGCTGTCCTAGAAGACAGCCAGAGAAGCAAACAGCTGGGATTCAAAGTTGTCAGCAAAATCAACTGAAATCTGCTATGCTTGCAGTTACTAGACCAGTGCAGTAGCTGACATCTCATATTAGCATTCAAGTTTTGTATTGCAAAATCCTCCCAAAAATGTACAAGAAGTCTGAAAATTATAAAAATGCAGAATAATATTCTGGGATTCATATCTGTGTGATTTCTTAAACTTTAGCAGTGTGCTATCAATATGTACATTTTCAAGTTGTACAATCCTGAACATGTTAACTCATCATAAGGACTTTCATGAGAATTGACAAAGCAAAGCTTTAAGAAGGGGGAGGAGGTGGGATCCAATACCATTAATGCAGAGCTAAACACACCATAAACAGCAAATTATTACTCCAATTATTTACAAAAAGCTATGTTACACTTATGTTTAAAAACAGTTTACTGACTACCAGAAGGTCTAATACACACCAGGACTGATGAGTCCAGAATAAACATAGCCCATTTTTCCAGAGGAAAAGACAGAACTCTGTTTCAGAGCACAGTTGGAGGGACTCTTAAGTGTAACTCTGACTATAGAATAAAAGTGGCGGAAGTATTAAATGGCAAAAACACTATGCTGCACACTTAAGAGGAAGGAGACAGATAATCAAAAACTAAACCTAGAATCTAAAATTTCTTATTCAAGCAAAAGTCTCCTCCATCTCAAAAGCAGCCACTGAATTGTAAACAAACAGTTCCAATTACTCAAGTTTGAGCAGGAACTATTACGACAGACCTGCAAATTAAATAATTTCCCCTGAGAAAGCAATAAATACTTTTTAATCCCTGCCCCCCACCCCTCCCTTTTAGGACACAGGAATCAAAGCTGAAGGCCTATAGGCATTCAGCATGCAACAAAGGAGATTTTAAGTACTGATTTTAAAGGATTTTTTTGCATTAAGAGAGCATGTAAAGAACAAAACATGCACACACCCAATTTACATAAGCTGTTGCTAACATTTTCTGGTTCACAGTGTTGTTATATTAGAACTACACAGATTATCTGTACATATACCATATATCTCAAACTATTGAATCATATACTTGTAAGACAAATATGCTGGTTTTCATGAAACAGTTTCAGTAACTATACGGCTGATGAAGAAAGCCTGTCTTGAAACTTCTCATATAGCAAGTGATTTAATGTACTCATTTTTCATGACAGAATTTACCATAATCCAAGTATAATACATATATCTTCCTTCAAAAGACACTAACATCATGTAAATATTTCAACAGTTAATTTCTTAAACCAGCAAGCTATCTCCAAAAGGAAAGATAAACAACCACAAGTGGTTGTCATTTGCCTATTTTTTAAAAGTGAAATGGTTTCAGTTAAGAAATTATTAAATATAATCTATAACACTGAGACATTTTGGAAGAAGACAAAAAGTTCTGATGATTCCAGAAGCTGTAGTTAAGCACTAATTGGTAAATAAAATACTACAATGAACCTGCAATACTGAAACCTGGATACACAGTGTCACAGAATTTGACCAATTGAATATGCAGGCATACAGAGAAATAACTCTCACTGGCTTGCAAATTCCCATTACCTTACGTGATAATATTCAGGAAACCTTCAAAAATTCCTCCTATCTTTGCCAACCCCCAAATAATACTTTCTGCTTATTTAAAAACAATTTTCATTTTTCTAGTCTTTGCTGAGAAACTCCTCTTAAAATCACCAATTCCCTTGAAAATTCTGCAGCTACCTCTAACAAGACTTCTTACCAACAAGAGCTGTTGAACCAGATCACAATTCATGCAAAACACCCAGACAATACTTCAGGTCATTCTGTGCAATTCTCCACACTTAAACCCACCCACAGATACTTCTGTATTTACTATATATGGAGTGAATATATACAACATGTCCATACCTTCTGTAGTTGGAAGTAGGTCTCTTCCTTCGCTTTTTGTTTCTGCGAGTTTCCCTGTTCTCAGCAACACTTCAGCAAAGCTTTCCAAAGAATTGCTCTGGTATGTTCCATAGCTGACTTCAGACTGGAAGTAAAAAGACAACTGACATACGCACTCTACATCTGCATTTTTATTTGGATCACTTGCATCACATGCAGCTGCCTACCTCAGTTCCTCTATTTGCTTTCCTTTGCTTAATTCTGGATTTTTTCCTACTACAGCACAGAATTTCAAGTCACATATAGAATCAAAAATCCTGTATTTTCATTTGATTATAAGATCTCAACAAGAAACTGTAGAGTTCGGCAACTGTAACTTACTTCTGCAACATATGGATCATCAATTAGAGACGCATAAAATGGATGACAGCCTTGTTTTTCCACAGTAGCATTTTCTCCAGGCCCACTTTTTAATACACCTCCAAATCCTTGGCCCTGGAAAAAATAAGTATAGTTGAGTCTAGTTGTAAAAAAGCTCATAAAAATTCTGTAAACACTGTGCAAAAGGGAAACAACTGTAAACAAAAAGGTCATTTAATTCAGTGGGGAGCAAGAAAGGAGCCATCTTACACAAACCAGTTCTGAATGAAGTCCAGTATTCTTAAAAAAGGAAAGAGAATCATGTTCAAAAGTAGTATCAGAAAAAATAGTATCACAAACATAGAAAATTCACTGAAATAGAGAAAGTAAAAAAGAGAAACTGAAAAGGAACAGCTTTGAATACAAGATGACAGTTTTTAGAGTGGGCTTTACTGGGCTTTGTTCCCCAAACTTTTAAAGTTCTGCCAAATTTCAATTAGGCTATTTACACTATTCTCAGGAAACAGGAAAAAACAGACTAGAAAACAGCTTTAGACCCCTTCTTTCATTGGGATTTCCTTGTAAACAGTCCCGTGATATCTGTAGTTCATTGATTTGAGGCCTTCAGTTATCAGGTCCTACATAGGAGCTGAGTTTTTATACTAATGTATCACAAATGTGCAAACATCTGGAGACACATCAGCAATCTCTTACTTGTAATGGTCGCAGATAAGTTAATGATCTCTTCCACCACTGCCCATCACTGACAGCGTGCAGCATGGCTTTGGTAGTCAGAGTTGTGTTGGACAACACCTTCATGGTTTTGGATGTCGTCCAGTACAACAAATCGGCGGACTGGCCAGAGGTGACGTTGGTTTCATCCTGTGACACATCCAACACACAATGCAAGTGTTACTTTCCTGCTATAATTACATTAATGACCTATAGCCAACCAAATGCATTAGAGTTCAAGCACAACACATTAATAACGTATTTGAATGGTCATTAATTCAGGCAGCAGCTGCCAAAAATACACAAAAGACAAACTAAAAGTGATTTAGGAGTTTCACGTGAAGTAAGCAGTGTGATCAGTAGAACATTTGGCCTCTTACTCAGCTGTCACCTCTTGTTTCCTCAGACATCACTGGTTTTAATTCCAAAGTTTATGACACCAAAATTTATAATGAATCTTTCCACTAAAATAATCACCTCTCTACAAAAGTGAGGATTGAGTATACTAACGTTAATCTTTGATAATTCAAGAAGGCTGATACTAGAGACCATCTTGTACTTTTACCAAGATAGCATTAATTAACTTGAATTCCCAATAGGGGAAATAGTAGAGATGTAAATATACACCTCTAGACCAAGTGATAAAGTATCATCAAGCTTTGAAATTCTGCAGCTGGCACACAAAATACTGAAAGCAGCTAGCCTAAAAGACTACAAGAACCCCAACCTTTTCTCAATCAAAAACTGCTTCTGCAATACACGTACATTACTTTCACTCAGCATGGACTCACACATAACTCCATCCTTAAAAGTAGAGATTTGTTCCACAAATGGAGCCCTCTATACACCAGCTCTTCCTCATGTAAAGTATTGAAATAATACCCAAAACATCTATGTTGCCTGATCTGTGCTACTGCAGTTCTCAAAGGTCTGTGTTAATTGCATGCTTTACAATGCATGCACATTAGTCATAAACACGTAATTAGCATACCGAGGTAAACACACTTTTCATAACAAAAAAAAATCCTCCATATAGCTAACTTTGACAGTAATATGTTTACCATTAATGACTCTATTATTAATTTCCCCATACACTGAAATATATTGAAATAGAAAAATTCTGCTGCATAACTGCATGGGAAGTATTAGTTTATTAACTCATGACAAAATTTTAAACATGAGAGCCAAAGGATGCCAAGTTATGCTGAAGAGAAATACATTCCGCTGTAACCTCAGAGGAAAACCTTCAGCTTCAATAAGGCAAAATTTCATGCAGAAAACCTTCTTTTTAGTACCTTTTACTATAATGTACAGTAAATTACTGTCTCAGTTTGACCACTGAGGTAGCAGGTTCGTCTTAAGTCCTTCAGCAGTTGTTTTATCTTTTCTTGAAATCATACTGTGCATTTCACAGATGCACCACTAATGAACCAACTGGCTAAACTGGGAATTTCAGCTCTTGCTTCACCAAATGAAGAAAGTGCATGCCAAGTACAACCTGTCAGAATTTTTGCTGCTCTGAAAAATTAAATCAACTGAAAATCCTAGATCTCGAGGCTTGGGAGGAGAATTTCTTATTCATGTGTTCTTTAAATAAACCACTTTAAGTACTTAGTAAGACAACGTTTTGTAATTTATTTTAAATGCTACATACAGAATACTAATTCCTCTCTGCCACCATTTTCAAGTAGATGCTGTGAGACACCTAGTTGATTTTTCTTGAAAGAAAAATAAACCCAACCTAAACCAAACCAAAAAACAGAATGAGAAAAAAAAATCCCACCCAAGTTGTCAACTGCATTTGAGCAAAACACTTTTCTTTAAATCAGTCTCCTTCAGCAGTGTGAAAACAAACAAGCTAGCTTGTATGCAATTGTGAATGCTTATGGCACTACTGCTATCAGATAAACTCTACTGACTTGTTTAAAAATAATTTCAACTCTTACAAGTAATTACAGTTTTTTCAGCACAAATAGAAATTTTGTTTTCTGAGAAGCCATTTTACTCTGTAACTGGAGCAGCAACATTTCCCAGTTACAACTTTTTGCTATCCCAAATCAATCTCTCACAAAAGAAGTTATTTCTTAAGTAATGTTTGAGATCTCGTCTCAAGAAAACAACTTTAATCGTATCAATTGCATCTTTAAGGAGAAGTTATATTTTCGGGGGTGTTTGCGGGAAATTATTTTCTTCCATTAACTCTTCCTAACATCCTTTATAAAATAAGAACTTCTGATTAAAATCAAAATAATAATAATAGCAACAATAACTTATTAAATAGCAGCCAAATCAGCAGATGGAAAATCTGCTTGAATCTAAACGGTATAAAAAAGTACAACCAACAAATTCTGAATTATCAAGTTACTCCAAAATAACAGCTAAAATATTTATATATATATACAGCATATGTTTATATACATATACCTTTGCTCTTATATACGCTTATATAATTCCAAACAGTCTAACAGGAGGACAAATAACAAAGCCAACTACTTTTGAGACAAGCTACATAAGAGACAATAATAAATTAGAACAATAGCAACATGGATTTTAAGACTGGTTTTGGTCTTTAATGACAATTAGTCGAGCTGCAAGGATTAAAACATGAAAAAACCATACATTGCATATACTTTATATGTTAGGAATCATTAAATGTCAAGACTATGAAGGAAATTAAATGAGGTAGGGCAGAGTCTGTTCAAAAAGAAAGCATCACACATTAGGTCTTCCTTTCCCTTTTTGGTACTTCCATTGCCAAACAGGAATTTAAAATAGTCTCCTTTATGTAAGTATTCATGTAGAATCTGCAGGTATTCATGTATTTTTTTTTGTCCTTGGAGGGTTTTATATTGGGGATTTTAGATTTTTTTTCAATGTCTATTACAGCTATGGACCAGTCAAAGTGAAAACTCCAGTCCTACAATGATAAACTAGACCCTAAATGAGAGACTATGGAAAAGATTCAGCTCAAGATGACAACACTAATATTCAGGAGTCACTGAATGCACAGGCTCTTATCAGGGCCATAACATCACTGGAAACAAAGTAACCCAGCCTTAAGACACAATGCATTTGATTCAGCGGCTGAAACACAGGCTTTGATGACTGCCTGAGATATACAGCAGTAATTAAGACAGCTGCTTAACATCTGCAGATGTAACAGAGGACTAGACATTTTGGGGCAGCAGCTAAAGGACAAGACAAAAACTGATCATGATTCTCTAATATTTTATAACCAGATGTGATAACAGTGAATATCTACCAATTTAATGTAAACAAAAGTTCTAAAAGATCCTGTCTTTTCCCACGTGTAGTGCTTGGGAAAACTGGAAAAGCAAAGACACTAATGCTCTGTTAATCAGAAATTTTCTTTTCTTTAAGAAGCCTTTAAGAAAATCATTCTTATAATTTGAACATATTCTCCTCTAGAAAATACATCTGCTTTTCTATCAAGAGTTCATTTTCAAAAAAACTTCAGGCTTAATTTCTCTTGGGTTGATGTGCCACTTTACAGTAATTACGCTTTCATATTCAGATATGTAAAAAATAATGATTTATAACAGATGTAAACATATTTTAGGTATTATGCAGATTTAATGAAGTCAGAGCTCATTTACAAGGCAACTGATTAATATTGTTTTGTGCTTATACACAACACAGCATCTCATGACTAAGCATTTTATTTGAATTTAATAATTTTACCATTAATATTCTGAAAGGCTTTTCATTAATCAAGAGCTTAATCTTCTCACCAAGATATTTTGGTTGAGAAGCACAAGATTAGTTGTTTTGGGATTTGTAGCATACACACAAAAAAAGGATGAGGCAATAAAAACTATGAGGATTGGTGAAACTTAAAATTTGGCTTAAAAACAATCTGGTACATTGGAATCATCAAAGCTTCCAAAGGATAACTTCTCAAATGGATTCCGTGAGTTCAAACAGCAGTGACAAGCTGACACAAAGCTTGTGCAAATGCATTAGCTCCTACAGAATAATGACATGCATTTTTACCAGAGCATTCATTAATTTCTTTTAGAGTAGGACCACTAAAAACTTGGAGAAAAGTTACACAACATGACAGCAATATTAAATAAACCATTTCTAAGAAGTCTACGTATATATACAACCAGCCTCTATCAAGATTTCTTCAAGTTTTAGGGGAAAATTTTGGAGGAAAAATTGACTAAAAATTAAATTATATCAGAAATTTCTAGGGAAGAGTTCACCAAGAAAAAGCTGATGAGGAAGTATGACCAGCTGGTGATGACATAAAGGAAAAAATGGTAGTGGAGATTAATAATTCAATGCTAGACAAAAGTAAGAGGAATAGAAAAAGGTCACTAAAGGTTTAAAAGCAAACGTGATATACTTACAGATAGGTATTTTGAATGCATAGAAAAAGGGATGCCCAAATACATGTATGTCAGACCTTAATCAAGTCAAGATAAGAAAACTTACACTTAGAGCACCAATTTGAAAAGGCATCAGTAAGTGAGAAAAAACATCTGTCAACTCCCTGAAATAAGGATTCTGTAAGTTAAACAAGATGTAAGTGAAAATGAAAGAAGTACAAAAAAAGGCAGAAAAATCTTTCCGTTTCTTTTTTTTTCTTTAAAGAAACGAAAATTCTGTGCAAGACAATGAAGATGAAGCAGAAGGAATTACAAGAAGTGTAACTACAGGGATTGTAGTTATGAGATTCAGTGAAGTCACAGAAACTGAATTATTGAATATACTGCTTTTCTAACACTGCAGATGTCTGTAACAAAGGAAAAGTTATACAGTGAGTAAATTTTTGGCTATGTTTCTTCCTGTGTCATTCCAAGAAATGAAAAAAGCTATAAATCCCTATTAAGTCAACTGAGAGAGAACAAAAGGAAAGAATTAGCAAATATACAGAACTTAATTTCCTAGTGTAACAGTCTGAAACACGACATGCCAAGAAGCCATATTAAACAAAAAGAAAATACATCTCAGTGCAGCAGCATACAAACTTGCCAGGTCAATTGTCTACCTACTTCCAATTCTAAAGAGACAATCAACCATAACTAAGGGGGGAGGGGGAAAAGAAAGCAATTTTGGAGAAATTTTTGAATGTCAATTCTCCAGCATAATGAAAGTTGCTTCCAATATGCAAACTGAAATGATAGCGAAGTTAATTAGTGAGTTTACTCAACTCTGATAAACCTTTGAATATATTTCCAAATCATTTATGTGCATATCTAATTGTTCTGCCACAATACAGTACTACAGCACATGAAAGGTGATGCACGACAAATTTTTATAGATATTAAAATATTGTAAACATATGCATCCACACCCATATCAATTTTATTAACATCTACTTTATAACCTCCCACTCAAAGTTGCATCTAAGGATTTCCAGAAAATAAGAAGTTTTTGTGCCAGTGAAACAGACCTGTTCTTCATATTGATGATTCTGGCAGACACAAAATGTTTGGTCTTCTTCCTCTGAATACTGTTTACAGTGCTATTTTACCTTCCTGCTATTTATTTTATATATATGCAAATACCTATATGTATGTGTATGCCTACATATGCAGGTATATACATAGATATACATACACATGTATGTTTATACACACAAATACACATATGCAAACACAGAAACCATACAAAAAAATGGACATATTCTACAAGGAGGCTGAAACTCATATAATTTCTCAAAAAGCCACCCTAAGCAACATGAATTCTTTTCATCTCTTCTTTCCTCTATTTCTTTAAGGTTTTGACTCCCTCTCCTCACCCCTAGGTTTATTTATCACTCACCTATTTAATTAAACAAAAAAAAAAAAGAGAAAAGAATGAATTATACATAGGAAATTCCACTTCAAAGAACGTGAAAAACATTCCTGTTTTCATGAATAGGCAACTACATTTTCTTCAAACAGAGAAAAGTAATTGTACACAGACATAAAATAATAGACATAAAAGCAGAAAGAATAATAGAAGACTTGTTTCCTGTTGTCCTGTCTGTGGAACACTCAATGTTCCTTCTGATCTTACACATAAAAATAATTTAGTATGCAACATATGGACATTATAAAATAACAAATAAACTTCATGTTGCACAGAACAAAGGGGAAAATAAGTTTAATTCAAAACATTTTTTGGTTAAGTAGGTATTTCAGGTTTAAAACATTTTGTTTCGCAACTGGGACAGATTAAAAAAAACAATTAAAAATAAATGCCTATTTCAATGTAAGTTTTTTTCCACTTTTCCTGCCTTTGGGTTTATATTTTTTTTCAATGGTGCTAAGAATGTGTAGCACGAAGCAACTAAAAATCAGAAAGAAGCAAAACCTTGAACTTAAAAAGTCCTATATGTCTAATGTTGCTTGTTTTATCTAGTAAGCAGACAGATGTTGCTGAAAACTCAAATTTGGTTCTTCAGAGTAATGTCATTATTATTTTTAAAATCCACATTCAAACTTACCTCTGTATCCTTACTGATCGACAAAGAAGGCCCAGAGACATTTGAATTCTCACCTCCTTCAGAAGGAAGAAACTGGTAATTCACAGCCTGATAAAGAATCTATAAACATGAAATAAATATTATATTTTGCCAGTCAAATAAGCCAATGAAAGAATTATGACTGATTTCACAGGGAATCCAAGAAACTGTGACATAAAGGCTTCCATGATAGAAAAGGGTACAAGAGAAGATGCAAAAAAGAAAACACAGCACCTCTGATATCTTCTCACTGTTGTAGTTGCTAGACAAAATGACCTTTCCTTCTCCATGAATTTTGTGCAGTATTTTTCCCACAATCTAAGTTGTTTTTTTTTTAATATATGTACCATGCTGTACAATGTAGGGTAAAGAAATTTTATGAAAACATCTATTATCTGAACTGAGATTCTGGGGCATTGGGCAACTCCATAAAGACAAGTGCGCCACAGGACAGCAGCTTTGTGAGTAGAAGTTCTGCACAGAACTTCCACCTCCACATGTTGCCAGTATTCTCACAGACATTCAGGGGATTTTTTAAGGAAAAGGCTACACACTTGCAGCTGCCTTAATCAGGCTGCACATGTGCTGTAGCTATGACTCCCTTCTCACATTCTGTGTCCAAAGACCTCTAAGATGTTTCTATTACACAACTATAAATCTAAGAACATTGTGAACTCTTGGACAACTAAGACAATTATGAACTCAAATAAGTCATAGTATGTAGGCCAAGCCACAATTACAGTGAACAGAAATTTAACATTTTGACAACCTAAACTACTGCCCTTCAGTTTCAAATAAAACTTCTGCTATGTCACCTTGACTTCAGTTGTATTTAAATGCCAGAAGCACGTGTTCTCATATATATACTGTGATCAGCTCAACACCTAAGATGTGATTCTATCAAGTCAGTCATTGCAGAGTAATAAAGACTGCTCCGACACAAAGCCTCTTGTAGTTGTTAAAACTATTAAATCATTGAAATCTGTGAGAAAATAATTTCATTGTATAGTGGGTAAAAATCATAAAAATCATAGAATAAACCCTTAATAGGCACTTATGGGGGCATTTAATGAAGTTGCATTACAAAGTATAAATACCTGGAAAATATTTTAAAATTTCACCAACTGCATTTGCAAATAAAATGTTTAAATCAGGCAATCAATACAGAAAATAAAAGTACTGAAGACAGAGACACACAACTGCACTTCTACTTGAGAAACCAACTCATCACACAAAACTGCTTAGAAAGAGACCTCATTTGCTGAAATATAGCAATGAAAGTAGAAGAGTAGAGCAGAATAAATAGAAATATACTGAAGGGAAGAACTTAAGGGAACAAACTTGAAAAGGAGCCCAAGTCCCCCTTACTTTGGCAGGCACTAAATTTTGATGTAAGAAGCGGCAGAAAGAGGTACCTGTGTTTGCAATGAGCTGCTGACTGCCAGCAGTGCCTCGATGGCACTGGGGGGACAGTGTGTCAGAGCAAAGGCCATGAGCTCCTGCCGCATGCCCAGGTCCTGGTAGCCTTCTGACTGCCCGAGCTGACTGCACACTTCCCAGCTCTTAGCATAACCTACAAGGGAACATAAAACACACTTCCTGTCACAAGGGAAAGGAGGATGCTGCCCAATTCTTGTCAGATGAGAATAAAGGAGCGCATGTGGTATTCTTGTCAAGGCTTAACATCCCCTGAAAAAAGGAACCATAAAGACTCCATAAAACAGAGATGTAGCTCAACTTTAGACTGACCAAACACATAAAAGACTAATTTTTATCATACTGTAAATAACAATAAAATAGCCATCTGTAAGCTTACATCCTTTATTTTTACGTATTACAGTAAGAAAATCGTCATTTATTTCAGAGCATGATACTGAATACCTTACTGGAGTGGCTGTAAAAAACAAAGCATAAAATATATCACTTGATATATTAAAAAATATCTCAATACATCTTGAATTTTTCCCCCTTCATTCTCAAAGCAGGAAAAAAGACCCAAAGAAACAAATATCACCTCTTCCTTAGTATCTTGATACATGTATTTCATTTACCTCCACTCATACTGTCACATATACAAATTATATAAATAGCACAAGTATATAAATATTTTAAGAGTTCTGATAGAAAGGCAGACTTCTGAAAGACCTGCACTTTCCTACTAGCTGCAGTCACCTGGTTTTACCTGTCTGAGAAGTAGAAATTGTGATCCAGAGGCATACAGAAAAGTTCCCTGAGGTTATAAATCCAATAGTTCAGTACACACTTATTCCATGCAGTATCTGCTGCAGGTGTCTCTATTCAATATTACTGCACTTACACTAGTGAGATGTAACTGCTGTTTTAATGAAATGGAACAATCTGAAGTACCATCCCTCACAGTAAGACAAAGTCAGAACTCCTATTTCCACCACCATCACCTAATGCATCCCCTATTTATTCACTTCACCTGTGGCCATGAGCTCCTGGCAATGCATACTAGCTGCTTTGTAGTCCTGGAAACTGAGAGCCTGTTCCACTAAAAGGATTAAAACTTGACCTTTTCTCTCCATCTGATCATCTCCTGGAAGAAAAAAAACAAAACTTTTTATTAGATAATTGGAATTAATGATCAACTTAAGTTTGCTATTTTATTTCTTAAGAATTAACTATATACCACAACATGAAAAGCCCCTCTTGACACTGAAACAGAAATAAAATTATCTGCTTTTTCCTGAAGGAAACAATAAAAGGAGTTAGTATTTTAATAAAACTTTGGTAAAAAACCCCAAACCAATTAGCATGTTATGTCAAGGTTAAAAAAAAGGTTTTGAAAACTGTACTTATGCAATGGCCAAAGCATAGATCAAAACTGATATTTAAGCTAAGTAACATAGAAATCAAAATTCTGACATTGAAAAAAATAAAGTCTATATACTGTAATAGAACAAAAAAACCCGAAATGTTTGTTTTCTTATAATATATAAACTGCCACTACATGGATCCAAATAATGCATGAGATGCAGAAAATGTAAGCATTTAAAAATCCCTAACCTCATAAATTGAGTGAACAGAACTGAAACTAAATTTTCCACACCCTACATTCATCTCAGTCACCAGACCTTCTGGACAATGCCTCTTCCACTAGTTATGAATCAGAAGTTACACTTTAGATACTACTGAAGCCTTCTGACTAAAGTTTCATCAAGAATCTTTGCAGAAAAACATCCTGACCTCAATGTTAATGCATCAGCATTCACAGATGAAAATCTAATGAGACAGCTCATCTCCTTTTCAAAGCCAGTTATAGTCAATACAAGTAACATTTACACCTGTCACCCGTTACTAGTCATCTCTATTTTTTTAAAGCTTTTTTCAATTTAGAGTGAACAACTTGCTGGCACTAGTGTGTCCAGTCTTGTGCTCAAAATACTATGTAAGTCCATGCACTGTAAGAGAAGGTGATGAAACATACACAGGAAAAATAATCTATTAATTTAGGAAAGAATTTTTAGAATAAAAATAAGTGGATTTTTAAAATGCAAGCTTCTTGCTCATGCTTCTCCTCTATTATTAAAAGCAATTTTATGCAGTGTTGTTACAGTCATTTGAAAAGGGCACTGGTTTATGAAACTGTATTACTACAACTTGTGAAATGCAAATATTTCAGAAGGTTAAACAGACCTAGCTTCAAAAACCATTTAAAGAGTACATGTTCTTAAATTGCATAGCTGTTATTTTTAGCTCCACTTTGCAGATCCATCATCACAGACAAAGCAAATTTCTTTTCAAAGCTTTTTTGAAAGCTGTAGCAGTTGCACTACAATGACATTCAGGCAAGTGAAGTTACCCTAATTACTGAACTCAATCAAGCTTCCCCTAATCCCCACACATCACCACTTACTCAGCTGGGAGAACAGGTTAACTTCCCATCATTTTATCTTCTGGCCTCCTGCTCAATATACTGCCAGCACTCGATGTTGCAAATTAATCACATTCAAGGCTCTCCTGCTGCAAATTTTGCCCTCTGGAACCTGGGAAGCTCTCATTCGGGCAAAAGCAATTACAGATGACAAAGAGGTGCTTCTATCCTCAGAAGCTAAATGTGAACTGTCATTTCTCTAAGTGAGGGACACATACTTGCCACTCACCTCCTGATGCCCACTTCACCCTGACAGCTTGACTTCTTACAGAGAGATCTGACTAAGTAGGAGACACAAAGAAAAGTCAAGACAAACAATCAAACTAGTACCCCTCAGATTCCAGAAAAAATAATCACTGCCATTTGTGCCCACTTAAAAATCAGTAAGATTGAAGGAAAGAAAGGAAGAACATTTGGACCAAGGAATAGTTTCTTTAATTGTGCTTAAGCAGCTGTATGGTATCAAATCCCCATCCCCAATGTTTCAGCCAAGGACTTTTGGTGCAGCAGGATACGTCTCTGCATGTTTTATAAAAGCACAAGTATAAAATACAAGGATAACTTCCAGTTCATGGCTATGCTTGCTCATTGTATCTCCACTCACTGACACTTCCATTACCTTGGCACTCAGTTATGGCACGGAATAACCACTGGCTCCAGTGTTACTCAGTGAATGTCTGAGTGAAACCCTTTTTCACACACTTTTCATTAAGCATGCAGTGACTGATAATGCTCACTACTGCAGTTTAGTCATTGTCCTCTATTCAGACATAGAAAAGCTCACTGCTTCAGCTTTGTAACATATCATTTGATGGTATTTTAATAATAAAGTCTTATAAAAGGAAAGGTTTTGAATTCTAAATTGTCTCCCCTTGCCATTCTGACAGCCATCCACGAGTTAAAACCAAGACAGGAATGACAAAATTCTTCAAATGTTGAAGAATTTTGATTATATTACATAGTAATTCTGCTTCAAGCTGTAAAGGTAAGACCTGACATACAGACTCAAATCAAATTCAGAAACTGGAAAATGGAAGGGGATAACCTAAATTATTCTGAGGTTCTAATAAAAATAACAAGAGAAAAAACATGAAAGCTCAGAAATAACAGATTTTTTTTATTGAGAAATAAGGGATATTCAAATACTTTTTAAAAGCTTGGATTCAATCTGGATTATATAAAGAAAAAAGCTTATTGAAATACCTTGGGTAAGATGCATACTATTTTTGAGTGCATAAACTAACATTATCCTGAATGAAATCAGAAATCATGCCATTAAAACATAAAAGTCAAATGATATCAACATTGTATATACCCTTCAGAAATTCCATGTCGTCTAGATTTAGGAGATCTAGGAGATCAGAAGCCAACTACATGGTTAATTCCAAATGCAAGAAAGTCAGTGTTAAGAAAGATGGATTTTAAAAATAAACTTAAGCTAAGGAATCTGAGCAAAGTTTAAAGCTACTAGATTCACTCATGTATATTAAAATTAAATAAATTACCACAGAAAGCTGTGAGGAAAGAGAATAATGATAACATTTCTAGAAAGTCTGACAAAGGAAATAATGACCAACACTCAGAAGATCTTTTTGATACAGAGAAGATGCCCCTGATTTCTGATACAGAAGCTTTTTTTCCTACTTTTTTTTTTTGCACACATCTACTCAAGTAATTGCATAAAGTGAATTCTTGACACCCATTCTTAACAAAGAGTACAAATTAAGTGAGGATTGCAAGACACAGAGCAGCTCCAGCTCCCTGAGCACGTGCAGATTTTTCTGGCTGTCATGCTGAGCACATTCTTCCTCACATACTTTACCCATCTGTGAAATTAAGATAACAGTTGTGGTCTTACTTTACAGAGGTAGTGACATGAGGCTTAAGTAGAGTTCACTGTAATTAATCAAATACTTTAAAGCAATTAAGAAGCTAGCTGATATATCATTACCTAAGCAAGATTTTAACTTTGATAAGTATGAATATAAATTCTATTACTCACTTTCAGTGCTGCTCTTTAAGCAAACTGTATTCAGAGTACATAGTTCTCCTTAAGAACTCCTTAATAATGACTCTATGCAATCTACCCTTGCACCCACAATAAATGCATTATTTTAAAATTAAAATGCATTATTTTAAAATTAAATTAAAATATGTATGTTCTTAGGGCTTATCTATAACATATAATGCAACATAGCATATGCTTTATGCTCTACATAAATTTATATATACATGGACAGATGTAGCAAGCAGGTCTTTCCCAATCAGTAACTACACAGAGTAGAGTGGCAGGGGAAGCAAAGAGGAGAAAATAATGAAACAAATTCCTCTAGTGAGCAGACAAAAACACAACACTCTACAAAGTGGATTTGGAACACAAGGGACCACAACTTCAAACATGCACAACCAATACCAGTATGTTCCACAGCACACAATCAGAACTTTTTTACACAGCAAAGGTGGCTCACAGATCAGGGTAATTGTGTAAGCCATGAAAACCAATTAAGGATAAAAATCAAATCTTTCTCCTGGCAGCATTTTATCTAATTCTTTATTAAGTCCATAAAGTACAATCTATTTTGTCAATATCCGGACCCAACCCAAAATATCTCAATAAAACAATTTGCATTCATCATAAGCTGTTAGAAATCACTATATCCTTTCCCAGTAGTTTTACACCTGCAAGCAAAGACCATCTGTACTGAAACTCCAGGGAAGGTTTTCCTTTTCTAATTATGAAGTTTAAAATAAAATATACTAACTCAAAAATCTTGAAATCTGTATGCATGATCTGCCCTTTTGTCTATAAACTAATTTGTGGAATAATACTAGTGTTTGTTATCACACTTACAATAGGGCTATCAAGTCCTAATATAACTCTTCATCATATTTAAAAGAGTATTAATAATATTAATTAATATTAATTGTAACTCAGAAACTTAAATTATAAGTTGACAGGTACATAAATACCATTTCTACACGTCTTGTTTCAATTTATGTTTCTAATCTCTACCATCAAATTATACAGCACTCCATATTACAGACTGCGATTAAGGCTATACCAGCATTACACTTAGAATCTCTCAAAGGTATTAATAACCTAGCTATTAAAATTCTAAGATTTTTTAAATTCAGTCTAAGGTTACCTATTCTATCACTCATCAGAGGTACACAGAGGACCAAAGAGTAATGCTCAAAATCCTTTTACAAATAATTTGGAAAAATATTGTATTTATATGCATGATCTGAAACAATGACAATCGTGTTTCCTTTGTATGCTACTGGGTAATCTTCTGGATACTTGTCAGTGGGCTATAGGGTTAGGCACAAAAAATGTGCAGTAACAGTGGTATGCTGTTTACAGCTTCCAGATCCAGAAAAACAAACAAGAACATTTTAAAAATACTGAGTTTCTTAAAATTAAATTAATCTGTTTTCAACAGACCATCTCCTATAACAATTAAGTTTAGATAAAATTCACAACTACGACATTCTCATACCAAATCCATATCTTATTCATAAATGAATGTTCTCTACAGATAATAGCTTTCCAATGTAAGGAATACTACTAGTCATCCTTCAGTGACATTGGAACAGATTTTAATCACAAAAGCTTAAAACTACTTAGGTAAAACAAAAATTAAGAATCACCTTATCACATCCCCCATCACAGAAAGTCACTACTGAAAATGTTGTCTTGCTGTATTTTCCTTTCAGATAAATAAATGTTATTCTATAACCAAAAGATTAATTTGGAAGTGTCCAAGTTACTTGTATATTTAGCATAAGAGAAAAGTATCTAAGTAGTGTATTCCTTACCAAGAGTCACACTTGAAAAATAATTTTACTACTAGAATTCCCTACTTACCATAGGAGTAACCATCATCACTACTCCCAAGGTTAACCACTAAAGTCAGAGAGCCCAACACTTGCAAGCTAAATATGTCACCAGTAGAGTAAGTAGTAGTTTTTATATCATTCACCTGCTTAAAAATTAACCACCTCACACATTCATCTTCTGGTTTTCTCTAGCCTGGTAAGTGCATGGAAGAGAAGAATTGGGGGGGCATTTCATCATCTGGCTTTAAATACCTCTTATATCTCTCATTTCAGTAGTGGCTCAGTAAGTGCCACTGTGATTGTAACACTAGCACACAGACACTACTGTATCGATGAACTCTATATAAATTCCCTAAAGTTCTCTACATACTATGCAGGGACTGCCACCTTTCAGTCTCTGGAGATGGGAGCCACGAGTTTGATCCCTTTTCATATGTACATAATAGGGCGCTGTACATCCTACAGGAAAGGCACTAGGCTAGCACTACTGGACAACTGGCTTTATAGAATCTCTCTGCATCTTGTTTTCCTTCTTTCACATAAAGACAATAATTTAGATTCAAAAAGAAGGTAAAACAAAAATTAGCAGCATTAGTCCAAAGAAAATTAGTCCAAAGAATATTAAGAAAAATTCACAGATTTTAACTTGATCTGAGTGGGACAAAGCAGAGAGAAGGAAAGAGCTGTACAGTAATCTTGTCTTATGAATCAATAAGGGAGACTTTTTTTCCCAAAAGCCTCACAAGCAAAGAAAAAGAAATTACAACTGTCATTCAAATTTTTCGATGGATTACATATTAAATATGTATATTGGATCCAGCTACCCAACGTGGTACCATCCCATCCCCTCTTCCCCTTTCCACCACAGCAGCACTGTGCTGACCAGAGTAAAGATGTTTCCTGTGACTCCTTTCCTTAGGACCAAAGTATCGTAGGAGGTCAACAACCTAATTTCCATACCTCTGTTCTCAACCTCACACAGCTGTCTCGTGTATCTCTCTCCCTATTTATAATACTATGCAAAAAATTGCCAGTACTAAGCCTCCTGAAAACATAAGAAAAAAACTTAAAGGATTTAACAAATAGAGAGGGAGAAAAGAATTAGCCAGGCATGTTTAATGACAAAGCTGGAATGCATTGATTTTATATGCCATGCTGCATAAAATATAAATATTTTATATTCTATTTCTACATCATAAAAATATAGCAGTATTGTGCTTACAGCTGCATTGATTAAGTATTTTTCAAAAATAAAAAAATCAAAATGCAGATACTCTAGGTAGGCTATTAAAAAAAAACCCCTAATATCCTCAGGATTCAATCTTCGAAGACATTCAGCTCTCTTCAAATGAATACTCAACTTAATGCATTATTTTTAGTGCCCAAAGGAGATACATGCAGCATAGGCTGAAGTCTAACAGCTGAAATTCACACTTTACAGATGCTTTTCCTCCTTGTATCTTAAGTGCAGTTATTATTAAATCAGGCTACCTTATTTGACAGAGGTAATAACATTCACAGTAATTTCAGTACTACCAATTAACTGTAAAACAAGATATTCTCAGTCACAACTCCTCCAATCTGAAATCAGACTTTACTCCAGCTGTAGATTAGACAAGGCATTTTTTATTCCAGGTATTAGTGGAATGTAGCAGCTGACCATTTCAGCTGTTTTACAGATGAAATATTCCACTCGTGTGAAATGCTTCATTCCTCCCCAATGACTGCTCTTCCAGGTGACTTTTTAGTGGTATCTTTGAATGCATATTCTAACAATCAACTCAAATGTCCTAATTCATAACATAAATGCTCACTGCTCTGCAATGCAGTGTCTTATTAACACAGCTTACCTGCAACCCTCAGCAGGTTTGCCAGTCCCAGGAGCTTAGCAGACTGTTTATAGTTTGTTGGCATCTGAGCCAGACAGTCCTTGATGAGACTGAGTCGATCAGAACACAGGCGCACTGTTGAAAGCAGAACTGGTTTAGAGACTGCACAAATGAACTTGACTGCTGTGTTCCTGCTTAAACAACACAGGACAGGAGGAGTGCTGGGGAATATAAGAATGCAAACACAATCTGAAAAGCAGCTCAAAGCTCCTTGCATGCAGATTCTCAATTATACCTATAAACAGAAAGTTAAAGTAACACTACAGGATATCCAGCTCCAATCATTAGCAAGTCAGGCTTTGAAGGGAGCAAAAAGAAGAAAACTGACCTGAATGAAAATTCTTTTTTGTTTCATGTTTTCACATTCACTCTTTTAAAATGTGTACAATTAACTAATATATCTTTATACAATTTTTTAAATTACAATTTTTGCAACATTCTGTAAGACTACTAACAAAGGCATTAACTTTTGTTTAGAATGTTGTAACTAAGATTTCATTTATTTATCATGGACAAGATACATCACACAGACTGAAAGAACTGTCATTAGCAAACACTTCAGCTCAGCTCATTGTAATTGACTTAAAATCCTGACGAAGTAGGATAGTCTGCAAATCACCAGGTTCTGTCAACCATATTCTGAGCAGCTTATAATTAGTACTGTGCTTCAAAAAAGATTTTACCAAGAATTAAACAATTATTTTAATTGCATAATTTAATATCATGAACTGATTCCAATGCTCTATTTAGCTAGGTAGTGGGTGGCTAACTTCAGGTTATTTTATGCTGCTTTAAAAGGCAATGTGTTCATACTATGCAAGTTCTCAGAACACAAAGGAACGGCATGCAGATATTCCACTTAACACTCAGTAAGAGTGAATGGCTGCATAGGGATAAACTCTGCAATAGCATACTGGGCTTAAAACAGAATATCAGGCCTCTCAATAAGAGCAAAGACATATTAGCGTAATGAAAACAATTCTGGAAATTAGACTAAAATGAGTAAGGATGGAAAAGCAGGTAAAGGTAGTATTTTTAGTTCTATCACAAGCATATATTAGTATACAACAATTAAATGTTTTCAGAAACTGATTATTTAAGGAGGATTTTTTAATACAAAATATAACTAAAAGTAATCTGATATGATATCATGGGTCAAACACTTGAAGATAGACTTGTCTTCACATTTCATTTTAATAAGGAGTCTTCAAACAACACTTTGTTACAATACAGCATAATGGTAGCTTATAAACTTAAACTGTTAAGTTTGCTAAAAACGGAAGTGGGGGAAAATCTACAGAAAACTAAAACAGAACTGCAAATAAAAGTCTGTTGCTAAAAGACTATCGCTGTGGGAACAACTGATCCTTAGTGCTACTTTAATGACATTCTATCAAAGTAAAAAATTATTTAAAGGCTTTCATCAAAACTAGAAAACATCATTTTAATCTTACTGATTTACATGAAAGATATTGAAGCAAGTCAGGATCATTAATGAAATTTACATGCATGATTTCACATATTTTAATTAATCTAGACCAGTTGTATTACACATACTGCTAATGCAGTATTATGTCATCACTTTTTTAAAATGATACTTCCATGTCCACATCAAAAAAGTTGGAGAAAATACATGCATTTTTAACAGGCTGAACAAACAGACTGAAAAATAATTTTACTCTAGAAATCAACAGGTCAGTACTGCAAGATCTAGAAATCAGACACTCTCAGCCCAGAAATTTTAAGATTTTTGAATATAACATTTGGAGCATCAATTCACTTGAATAAATACTTGGGAAAAAAGAGAACAAAAAGAGAACACCAAAGTGAAGTAACAACAGCTGCTGAGAACATCTATTTTATTTTCCATGAAGTGGAAAGCACCAGAAGTGCTTTCCATAAATCCCAGTATTTCTCTGCACAATGCCAGAAGTAAAACATTATCATCAGAACATCTCATGGCTCAGCGCTCATCTCAGCCAGTTCCATGAGTAGTGTTCATGCAATTTCATTACACATAAATTCTTTCCAACTTTTTCCAACAACTTTCTGTTCCACTGGAGCCAGAGCTCCAAAAGATTTAGTTTTAAGCATGTCATCGGAAGAAATATCTTGTAAAAGTTCACTTCCACTGTCATTCGGTTTTATATACTTCACAATGAAACAGCCCAGTGGAGACATGAAAACTGCCTCTGAATGAAGTACCTCTCTCCTACCTGTTATTTTAAAGAACACAGGCAAGTGCCAATTATTTGGCAAATAAAAGATGAGCTCAATTTCTATTCAAGTCACCAGGAGTTTCATATACTTGATACTGTATTTTAAAGTCCTGCTAAAGGTAAAAAAACAAAGACAACATATGCAAATACTGTTCTTACAAGCTAAAAAAATTCTGTTAAAAAAATTACTTTTTCTATGTGGCTGTAAATTGCTTGGAGGCAGTATATGGAGTCTTCAGTTTAACCATATCACACTTATGTAACAGTAATTGTATCTCATGCATATTTATGCCTGTGATTCAAGTAATCACATGAAGAATAAAAATATGCAGTACCTTGCAGCGGTAATATTTTCACACCAAACTCTTCCAAGTAACCCAGAGCACGAATGAGGTCCAACTCCTCCTGAACAGCACTCGGACTGTCTTCAATAAGCTGTAGACAGCACCTAAATAAGAACAAAACACATTTTTCTGAAGTCTGATGAAAACATTCAAATTTAAACTTGTGGGAAAAGCTCACTGGTGAGTAAAACAAAATAAAACAACCACCAGCAGTAATTTACTGTGCTTATGAAATGTCAGAGTACTCACTATTTTTGTAATGCACATGGGAAGTGTTTGGCACAGTCTATCTCCTATAGCTGGCTAAGTATTTTAACAATTTTCTGTTTTTTCATTGTCTTCAACTGGTTGTTATAAGTACATCACCTAAACTCTCCTGAATTTCGATTTACAATGAATTTAATAGATGACATTGAAGATGTATGTACTTAGATATATTATTATTTTGGGAAATATTTCTCCTACCACTATTGTGTTTTGGTATTGCCATATAGTAGAAGATAAAAGCAAAACACTGTAAAAACTTGACTGCAAGTGAAACAATAGGAGTCATTGTCACAAATTCAATTTCCTCAACTAGATATCTTAAATAAAACAAGGCTTATTTAAAAAACAACAAAAAATCCACTAAATTCCTCTGCAGATGAATTAATGTATGCAATCATTAAGAGCTCATTATTCTAAATACATTTTTAAAGTCATATAAATGGTATATTATTACAAAAAGCTTTTCAATTTTTTTTAAAATACAAGCTGCATTCTGGTACAGTGTATTCATATGTAGTTTTACTAATATACCTTGAACAAAGAAAATCAACATGCAAAATCATAGAATCATAGAATGGACATAGATTGGAAGGGATCTTAAATATCATCTAGTTCCAAATCCCCTGGCATGGTAGGGACACCTCCCACTAGACCAGGCTGCTCAAGAGCTGGTCCAAGAACACCCTGGCCTTGAACACTTCCAGGGATGGGGCATCCACAACAACTGTGGACAACCTGTTCCAGTGCCTCACCACTCTCACAGTAAAGATTTAGTTTTTTCTTAACATCTAATCTAACGCTATTCTCCTCCGGCTTGAAAGCATTACCCCTTGTCCCACTATATGCCCTTGTAAAAAGTCCTTCTCTGTCTTCTTGCAGGCTTCCTTCAAGGTACTGGAAAGACACATTTAGGTCATCCCAGAGCCTTCTCTTTTCCCGGCTGAACAATCCCAAATCCCTCACTTTCCTCACAGGAGACGTGCTTCATCTCTCTGAACTCACTCCAACATCTCCGTGTCTTTCCTGCGCTCAGAACCCCAGGGCTGGATGCAGCTCTGCAGGTGGGGTCTCAGCAGAGCAGAGCAGAGGGGCAGAATCCCCTCCCACACCTGCTGCCCACGCTGCTTTGGATGCAGCCCAGGGCACATTCGTCAATCTAGACTACAAGGGAACATGGCTGGGCCATGTCCAGACTCTCACCCACAGCACCTCTAAATTTTTCTGGGCAGGGCTGCTCTGGATCTGTTCAACCTCCAGCCTGGAGTGATAGAGAGGGGTGCCCAGATCCAGGTGCAGCACCAGCACTTGGTCTTGTTGAACTTCATGAGCCTTACGAGCTTCCTGTCTTTAGCTTGTCCAGATGGCAACTCCCTCTCAATGATTTTAAATGGCCTAATTGACCATACACATTAAAACAAGTAAGTATTTGATTTGTCCAGTCTATCATAATTTTTCTCCACACACCGATTAGGAACACACATTTTAAATCAAAAACAAAACCGTATGTTCGCTGAACATCCCATCTGAATCCATCAAAGTTTTCAGGCACATTGACAAATATTTCAGGGTAAAGATTAAAATAGGAGTGTAATAAAGGAGCTAAAAAGAAGCTGGAATTGTCTGCCCAGGGAGGTGGTGTAGTCACCGTCCCTGGATGTGTTTAAAAAGACTGCATGTGGCACTCTGTGCCATGGTTTACTTGAGGTGATAGGGCATGGGTTGGGCTCTATGATCTTGAAGATCTCTTCCAACCTAGTGATTCTGTGATTCTGTAAATACATTCTACCTAAACCAACTCATACATGAAGGCTACTAGGAGACCTATATATGATAATCACTCACAGAAACTCAAGTTACCACGAAACAACTGACTGAAGGTAAATCAGAGGAGGACCAAAACATGTTACTAAACAGAATAAACACAGTCACACATTCATAGCAAGTATTTGAGCTATAAAACCATGTATTCTGAAATATCACCACAAAACTCCAAGAGAAAAGTTGGTCACAGAATCCTTATGCATTAAAAGGGTCTTTAAACTCCTTGCATTAAAAGCAATGCTACTCTTCATTTCCAGAGCCTGCTTATGAAAAAGATTCTCAACAGAAGACTGGGGGGAGAACTACTATCAAATAATAGTTGTAAACTTACCTGGCCAATTCCATACAGCTATCAGTCAAACTCGCTGAAGAATTGAAATATTCTCTACCAGCAGCCAAAACTAGTTCAATACTTCTTGCATAGCTGACTCGGTACTGTGGCTTCCCTTTCGATGAACTTGGTAGATCCACTGACCAAACACTGCAATGCATCATTTGCCCAGCCAGGTGGATATTGTCTATACTGCTTGAGCATAAAAGACTTTCGGTGAATATCTAAAAGAAAGAACAGTAATTTAATAACCTGCAGGAGCAGCTGCTTCAAATAAGCATATCTGCATTGTATGGCATTAATAACCTCTTTGAATAAAAGGATGTTTGAAGTCAAAAGAATATATTCAGTCCAAGCAAAAAATCTACCAAGGGAAGTATTTCTACAATACACTTAAGTAAAGTTAAATTAACCAGTAGTTAGTTTCTATTTACTGGAAGTTTAAAAAAAGCACATTAACTATCTTTTTCACAGTATTACTTAAGTCACTAAAATATACCGAGATTCTGAGGTGTTAATATGATGCAAGAATCTGAAAAGGCAGTTCAGTATTAAGACCTTAAAACCAACAACGTAAGAGAAGAAATTTTGTATTCCTAAAGTAAATAAAAATTTTTAGAACTGAGTATGTAAGATGTTCTTTAAATTTCAATCAATACTATCTTCAAACAATGCAAACTCGTATCATGCTGCATATGCCACAAAACACGTGATTTATTTAAAGGTAAAAGTTTTGCCCAATTTAAGACACTCAAAATAATATAAATTCCTTAAAAAAATCTTTTATTTTTTAATGCACAGTCATTATTGTCCTAATGAAAAGGAAATAAAATTAAAAAAAAAAATTAAATCATTTCAGAAACATCACAGCTGCAACAATATGGCCATTATCAAAGGTTTAAAAGTTCGTAACAAATTCCAGAGGATCAATGAATCATAGAAGAGCCCAGGCTGGAAGGGATCTCAAAAGACCATCTGGTCCCACCTTTCAAGAGAAAGAGGGCATAAAAGAGATTATTTAACATTCCATCCAATCATACTTTATTTCAAGACATTTCTTTTCTAGGAAGAACCTCTCCAAACCATCTCATGCTCTGGAAAGGAAAACAGTTCAGTGTTTCTTAAAGAACATCACACAATTAGATCATCTTCCATTTCACAACATATTAACCCTCAAGGAACAGTGGAGAGATGCAAAGTAGACCCTTTCTCCTCAAAGATCACACACAGAACATATTTAAGAAATGCTTGAGTGAAGATAACATTTTATTTTCATTAGTCTGGAGTGGTTATTGCTAAACACATTTGCACACAGAATTACAGACTATGCAAGAAAATCCCACGAAGTTGACTCAATTTCTATAACATTGAATTTTAATGAAAGATACACGGGGTATTTATTAGAGGAGCTTTAGATAAAACAAATAAACACCAGAAAATTTTTACTTATATAAAATAGCGTAAAAAAAGGGCAGCAGACAACCAAGTAACAGTGCAGAAAAATGTATTTATACCTGTGAGCAACAATACAAAATAATTTGTTGCTTACTTGGGACATTAAGTCAGTAAAAAGACATAAAACTCACCTCATAGCAAGTATCTGAATGTAAGCACCTATACACCTTCTGCTGCATGTCCAACATATCCTGGAGCAGTTCCTTCCACTGTGTCTCACCAACGGACGGCTGCCTACAAACATTTTAAAATTTAATATTCTCTTCCCCAACAATTTTAAAGAAAAGCAATAGATTTCCATCACCAAAAATATGAGTTTTCTCAAATGCTATTTCAATACTTAATTAGACTTTTAACCAGAAGTGATTCAAAGACAGAAGGATTTTAATATTAATTAATATTAAAACAGTATCTGTGGGATAAAATGGTTTGATAACAATGCAGTACCCAAAGTGCTTTTTCTGTTTTCTGTGGGATAAGACAGGGACTTAAGCAATCTTTCTCAAGATCCCCCCAAGTTTTGATAATTTTCCATAATCAGGAAGTTGGAAGTGCTATCTTCCTGCTGATCTGGGAAATGCAGGGTAAAACCAAGTCTGTAACAGCAACTGAGGATCATTAAAGTGCTGTTCATTGTAGACAATCTCAAAGGACTAATCAATGGCATGCAATCACAGTAGAATAAAGCTGCAACTTATTTTGTTTATTAAAATTGAGTGGTATTCAGATTCTTCACCCTCTGGATCTATGGCTCTCTGTTTATCCACAAAGCTTCAACTTCTTGTGCTCTACCAAAACTTTTACTAGTAAAAACACTATGATTGTTTTTTGACATTATCTTGAGCCTTTCAGATTAAAAAGGACCTTTTTAAATTACATGAGCTAGTTCCAGCTACTAGTGATTTTCTCATGTGGCATTAGCTTTTACTTCGGCAAAACAAAGGGTCTCCAACACAAGTGGAAAAATCAACATTTTTCCTACAGAGGCATTGTCTTGATCTTTGAAAAGACAGGTTTCTAAAAGTCTTAAAAGGCTTTCAGACTACTAAAAATATAAGTACCACTCTACCATCGTGGATAAAATGTTGTGCACATTTGCTTTAAGTAAGAAAGAAAAATCACCCACAGTTATGGCTGGTTTTCTCAGGATTCAAAAATTTTATCTGCTTATACTAAGAGCCATCTAGTAATTCATATACAGTAGAAAGATGACTTAAATGAAAGAGGAGTTAAACTAGAAAAATTGAAGAATTATACTGGGAATATAAGTGGTAGAATCAATACCTAAAATCAATAAATAACCCTATTACAAGAATTCTAAGAAAACAAGCCAAAAAAACTAAAGAATTATTTTACAAATCCTACACTCTCAATAAAATTAAATAGGTCTTAAAGGATCTCTTTTACAATATGTTAACTTTACAGTTCATCATCCTGAAGTATTTTGCAGCTAATATATGCATTTTAAGCTTCTTTACTTGAACACGAATATACTGAAGCAGCTTTGAAGGCAGGCAGAGATTTTTGACTGTGGAGAACGCAGCCAAAACACTAATCACATTAATCATCAGTTCAACAAAAGTGTTTGTGTACATTGTGTTCAGGGTAAACAGCACAGCTCCCCGCTGCCACAAAGCGGGCAGGCTCTGCTTCCTCACTTCCCCTCTTCTCCCCCACTCCCCTTGGAATACTAACTTGCGAGCTGTGTGCCTTGTCAGCCTGACCATCAGCTTCCGTGCCTCCTCTGCATTGTCCTTGGTGTCTCTGACAAAGGAAACCGGCTTCTGCAGGCCGTGCTTCTCCAGCAGCTCCGACACGCTGCAAACAGAGTCAGCCTTTCAGAGCCCTGCACAGCTACTGCTGCAGCAGCAGCATGCTTAAAGTTCTCTCAAAATATGCACTGCAATTGCAAACAATCTCCATGAAATCTCTTACAGTATAGATGAGTCAGAGTAACATTACCTGTATTTTTAAAATATATGTATATTGATAATACTGCAGTGTAAATATGTACCACCAATACCTGATGACACACCTTCACAGTTTTACTCTTTGGTCACTCAAAGTATTATGGAGTATCAAGATCAAAACAAATTCCTCAGGTTAACCCTCCTCCCCTTTGCCAAAAAACCCCCACCAAAAATAAAACAAACAAAACAAAAAATCCCCAACCAAACAAATAAAAAAAAAATCTCCAACAAGTCCCCCACAAAAAAAACAGAGAAAACAAAAAAAAACTAAAACACAACACCCCAAACTTTTATTCCAAGAAAAATATCTCTAGAGATTTATAATATTCAAATAGATAAAACCATTCAAAATTTCTATGTTTTGAATATAAAAAGTATACAGATAATGTTGCTGACAGCATTAAAAAATAAATATTTTTGCTGATTTCTTATAATAAAAAGTTCTTGGCTATGCCTAGTGATTTCTGCAAGAATACATTATTTATTTTAGCAAAATTAAATACCTAAGAATTTGTTCCAGTTCGTCTACTTCATCATGAAGAGTGTTAGTTTTATCGGTTTCAGGCCTGCAATGATATCACACAATTCAATATATACATACACACATACTCCTTATAATTTCCTCTTGTAATTTGTATTACACAGATATGAAGATAAGCAGTCTAACACACTCCTTGATTAAATCAAATATATGTTTACTTGGATGGAAATATTTAAACTGTTGGGTTTCTTGCTGTAAAGACAGTAAAAATTTAGAGGGTCCCTCAGTTTCCCAAGCGCAGAGGTTTTCCTTCTTTCTTAGACTTTTCTCAGGCTCTCTCCTTCCCTCATGTAAAAGATACTGGAAGAATAGTTTGCACTTCACAGATCACAGGGTATCTCCTCTTGAAGCTTTTACTTTTTTGAGCATTACTTATCCCTCAATAGGTTTTCTATCTTCCCTCTCACACAGGGACATATTGCTGCTTTTAAGTTAAGTGCAAGATGCCACTATTGTAACAAAACCAATAAGACAGCACTAACACTTGTTCTCAATTCATCAGACTATAAAAGTCTAAGAAACAATACAGAAGCAGGTCTAGGCTGCTACTTTAACTCTTGGTTTTACTGCATTAACTAGTGGAGCATGTACACAGCAGAAATATATAGATACATACATTACAGTCATGGCAGCTCAGAGGTGAATAGAATATTCCAGTAACTGTCTGCCCTTTAGTAACTTAACAACCCTTTTTTAAGCATTAATTCACAATCATATTTAATATTTCTAAAATATTTCCAAATAACCAGCTGAAAATGTTTACCCATATCCTCTTTGTGGAAGGCATTCCAGAATATCGTAACAGAGAGAGAGCTGGTCATCTCGCTCACAGCTATAAATACACTCCAACGCCGTCATCATAAGCTGGTCCTGATCAGGAATAATTTTTTGCTGACACTAACAAGAAAAGAAAGTACATTGGTTTTTATTTCTTGTTTCTAATTCAACAGTTAATTTTCCTTTGAATATAAAAAGATGTGTACTTCAAATAAATAAACTATCTTCAGGTGCAATTAGAATGTCTCTTGCTAACAACCTGGCAAAGTCATAACTTGCTTAGTTTTCTGCAGTAAAGACACTTAAAACAACAGTGGTATGCCTTTCTGAATTTGAAAAGTGGAGAGAGTGCAGGACAGAGGAAGGCAGCTGCTGCAAACATCTGCCAGACTTATTTAATAAGTACTACCAACATACATAAAAGACCTGTGGTAGTGCTTTGCAGTTTGATTTCTGTCCATACACTCAAAACATTCAGTAGCATGCAAATATGTGCCTGTGTGATTTGAAATAATTATTTAAGCCATAGAAGCAGCATGAAGCACACAGCAGGCAACTTCAGCCCTTACTCACTGAACTGTCACCTCAATCCTAATGGCCCCCACTTTATTCTTTACATTTGCTGTGAAAGGCAGGAGAGGGGGAAGTAGCTTGAAATCTACTTCTAGTAAAATTCCTCAAGAAAAAGTAGTGAGATGATTAAACTCCTTCATATCCACTTTTTATAAAGGAAATATTCCAGGAATTTATTTTAAACAGGTCGCCAGGAAATTACTTCAAAGAAGAATCCATTCAATAATTGTTATTCTACTAGGCTAGAATCATTATTACATTAGTTTGACAAGACTCAAAGACAGTTTAACTGCATTATAATATATGGTAAAAAACTTTTTAATTAATGTTTTCTAAAGCATAACAAATCCTGGGTCCAGGAAAATGGGAAGATCAGAAGGATGATCTGACTAGGATGAACTAACTCTGTTTCTGAATTAATCTCTTCAGGACAAGAATTTCCAAAGAAACCAGAAGAATCAACACAGCTCTTTACTTACAGCAGGTTTTGAATTGTGAAATATCTTCAGAGGTAGAGTCAAGTCTTCCTTTGCCAGTGTTACTAAATATTCTTTAAAAAGGGCATTTGCAAGACCAGGGGACTGGTTTTCACAGCGGTGGAGAAAAGGGATCATCCACTGATAAACATTCTTCACATATTTTTCATCTGAGGACTGGAAAGAGCAAAGAGTTACACAGAAGAAATATAAGAACCGCTTCATTGTCCAAAACAAGCAGGAAAAGCAAAAATCAAATGGAATCTTTTTTGATCAATATAACTGAAACAGTTATCTTTACCTATCACAAACAGATCACTACATCACGAAGCACTGAAACAATCTTTCTGCTACCCACTGGCTTGGGGAAACTGAGCAGAACAGAAGCCCACTATGTGAGGAAAGCCTGTCTTTCTCCTGCAGTTTCAGAATGAGTGAAAGACCATGCAAGAATGTCAGAGTAGCATTACTTTCAGTAATTCAGCACAAATGCAAGACAGCAAAAGAAGTGATGAGTGGCTACGTAAAGCCAAAACCAAAACCAATCAACCAAACAAAACAAAACAAGTGAAAAACCAAACAAACAATTAAATTTCTTAGCACTCTCCTATTTTCCTCTGGTGCTTATGTGTTCTTCAACTGCATTTCAGATCCCTGTTCCATCTCAAGCTATTTTTCAACCCTTCCAAGAGATCTTTTTCTATTCTAAAGTGCCATGCTCAAGCTCAATACAGAGACAAAAATACACATCTGGTGCAGAGGCAAATATTAAAATTGCTTGACAACATTTAAAGACCCCAAAAAACATCCAAGGAACACATTCAATACTGTTGTATCTGCAGCATCATCAAAAGCTACACTGAAGATCCTTAAAAAAAGGCCAATGAAAAGGCAATTCACAGCTTTCAAAATAAGATTTATCAACATTGAGCCTCAGCCAGCGATAAAGTGGGTCTTCGAGAACACTGAGCAAATTTAGCTTTTGTTAGAAAAAAAAAAGAAATAAACCCTACCACAACAACAACAAAAAAAAAAAGGAACAGTGAAAATGTAGAATTTTTATTGAATTAAAGATGGAGGTTCATCAGAAAAATGACAGTGTCTTTATATACATATGATTCAGGGTAACCTGGAGTTCCTAGATTTCAAGATATATTTATTGATTTATTCAAAATACTTACATTCTTCATCAACAGTCTCAGCTTCTCAATGTCTTTCATCTCTAGAAGTTCCTTCAAAGTCAAAGTTCGATCACCATCAGTCTCATAAACCACTGTCTCAAGAGTGATCAGATTGTCACAAAGCACCTGCAGACCAGGAATGTTCCTCTCCATGCCAAGACGAACAAGGGACAGAGCACAGTCAACCTGAAAAATAATTTAAAAAACACTGATGTACTACTGTTTGCCAAACACCAGCTTCAATCTGAATCCTGTCTGTGCATCTATTTTATTCCCCTCTTACTTAATAGGCAATTTGAAGTTCCTATAAGTTTTTGTGGATATTTTGTGGACTTTATATTCCTAAATGGATTGCACATCTCAGATTTATGAAGACCACATAAAATGCTTAATCTTAGGGGATGATATCGTTATATGCTTTTCACCAAAATGCATTGTATTGATGCACGTAAATTAGAATATTAGTCCTTCTGGAGATCACGTGGAGCTCATCTCAGTACATGGAGTATGAAGGAATGCTTTAAACTAAGCCAATCAGGTAACTGACATGCAACATGACTTTTCTAGCTGACCATGATTTAATAATTTTAATTGTTGCATTTTATGTCACAAAAGCCAACGACAGTCTTTTTCCCCAGTGACTGAAACTACCCTTGTATGAAAGGTTCCATTTTGATTTCAAAGAACACAATATTGGCTGTAAATATTCAGCAAGGCAGACGTAAGTCTTGAAGAGCAGAATGCAATTCAATTTATATGTTACATAATTTAACTGATCCTTGGAAGTTGCTTCAGTTCCATACCTACTGATTGGTTGTTAAGATCACAGGCAAGGATCATTAAAAAGAGCCCTGGAGGAGTGCAATCTTGTAGAATAGAAAAACTCACTCATCAGAACTAACCTATAGTGATACTTCCAGTCACCCTCCTTTTCATGTAGCTAAATTGGCTTGAGAAGCAAGAAAATACCAGAGCACACAAGCAATGAGCTCTGTTCTTGTGTGCAATGCTTATCTTTATCTCATAGGCAATTTGAGAAAATTTGAAAAATCTCATAGAGTTTCAAACACTTCTAACATATGAAGAAAATCAAGCAGAAATAAGCTGCATGGTAGTCCCACAGACACACAATAAAACTGCCAGGAATTTCATGACAGAATCATGACAGTACCATTTACTGACATAACAGTGACACATGTGACTAGCACATACCAATATACATAACACAGCTGTATGTGACAGGTAATAAAAAACATTTCCCAACATGCTGTGCACAACTTTCTTAGTTAGAAACATAAAATGCAGCAGTAAACACTTCTCATGGATTACAAAAGACCTATTGTCTGCTATGGTAAACCAAATGAAACAGAATCTACTAGCTTCCTGATTAATTTCTATGGATTAATTATTTGGCTGAGTAAACTTTAGAGCAAGCCTAAGTACACTGCAAAAGAAAATACAAGTACTTCAAAAGCCATAATGAAGTTGAGACAGTCTACATTACTGAGGGAAAAGTGTCCTATTAATATGCATTAAGGCTGTTAAGGATTCTATTGAAGAAGGCTGCTCAGCCACCATCATTTCCTCACTGCTATTCTCACCTGCATTGCATATTCTTCAATTTCCTGTGCTCTGCCCAAATACCAATCAGTGACAAGATCTACAGAAAGGTCAGTAGTCCTGTACTTCAGTAATTCAGGCTGTATTTCATACAGAAACTGGCCTTCATCTTGCAAAGTTGGTTCAATAACCATCCTTTAAAAAAAAAAAAGTATATGTTTAAGTATATATTTGTTTACCTATATTTTATCAGCCTTTTTCCTAAAACTTCTGAAAGAAAATTATATGATCAACCTAAAACAGTGAGTGTTAGTTTTTGTCAACAAAGGAACTGCTAAGAGATTTTGAACATCAGATAGATCACGAAAGAAAGAATCCCTCTACTGAACTCGTAGGATATTTCAAACGTGCGACAGATCATGAAAGTAAGAACGCTCTCTACTGAAGATCTGGGTTTGCACAACCTCTGCTTTCCATTTCCTCAGTCAATCTCCCTAAGAAAGCTGAAAACACAAGTTAGTGTGTCCAAAAATAGTGAGTCTTACTAGGTCAATTCCCACATTTTTATAATTAGTAAATAAGTTCTTTATATTTTTGCATTTACATATACTTACCTGCATTCTGGTTTTTCACACCAGTCTTCTTCACGATGTTTCTGCTCATTCCAAGGAAGAATTTTCAATGTCCCCTTCTTGTAGCTGGTATGACAAAAAAGAGAAGCTCTACATAATTTTATGTCTTTTTAATTTGTCATGGCACTCAATTAATGGAATACAAATCATAGAAAGAATGTTTCAGTGAATTCATAAGTTTGTCAGTCAATTACAGTATTAAATAAAGATTCATTACTTCTTAGTGCAGCTTTACAAGTGTGGTTTTGCTTGTATGTTATCCATACAAATCCATATTCTAGCTATAGCATTAAAGAGCAAATAAAAAAGATTAATAAATTTTCTTACTGACCATGCTTTAAACAATATGTTTTCAGATTTTCTACCATTTCACACTAAGTATTCTTTCTGATTTCATATGCTGTCACAAGACTGAAATGAGTAAAAACCTATGATATTCAAAACTTGAAAAAAAAATACAGTTGTTCAAATTTTAGCATAAATCCCCATACTGAAACTACATACACCCTGCTCTGCTGATCTTCTCAAGTTTAATGTGAGTTTCTGACCACAAACTTCTACAGTGAAACATCCTCTAAATACTGAGGTTAAAGAAAAAAAAAAAAACGGTTTAAGATGCAAGTTAAGAACTTCGTGGATTATTATTTGAATGATTAGTTATGGCTTGGTGTAAAAGGCTAGCTGTTCATGCTGCATAAAACACTAGAAAACCATGTCAAGCTATGCAGAACATAAACCAATGCGGAAGAGAAGAACTTTATAGGTTCTGGCACTTGTAGAAATAAGAAACAAACCATGTACAAAGTAGAGACTTTAGAGTTGCAGCACACCGGAACAATAAGCTATTTTAAATTTAATTCATTTTCTCCTGACCCTGAAAATAAACAGCAACAGCAATACTACACAGACAATCCCTATTTATAAACTAACAACTGACAAAATCTTCTCATCCCTTGAAGAGCAGCACTGTAACTCAGTAGCTTCAAAATAACCGCAACTCCAACCAACAAATCAATATCACAATATAGTAAGAGTAGAAACAATAAGCTAAAAATCAGTAACTCCATCTCATTTAGCAATAGCCATTAAACTCACTGAACAAAGCAAGGCATGCTCATAACCTGCCCTGCCCCATACATATTTCACCCAGAAGGCTGGGCACTCTTTTCTTTCCCTCCTCTGTGCATTAGCAAACAATACTTTATGTTTTAACACAGTCATTCCAACCCTCCAAATGATACATGCTGAAGTAATACAACAGTAAAATGGTAGAGACAAGTTGGAGATTACAGAAGTCAAACAAATGAAAACTGCTAATTCCTGTGTCAGAGCTATAGCAACACCTGCTTTCAATTCCAGTTCACCTGAACAAGATACTCTATGGCTATCTTTATAATAATGCACCATGTAGCAACATCATTAAAAATAATTAATAAAGAAAACTCCAAACTAACATTTGTGGTATAAACAGGAATAAAGCCACTTTCTTATTTTTGAAAGATTCATCATCAGCCCATACATTTTGGGGAGAAGGGGTGCTATAGTTGCTTAAATCTTAAATAACATAATTTACCAATAATGTATCAATAATTTAATGTTCAAAAATTACTTCATAAACGAATTTAATATAACCTTATTTCAAATGTCCTACATGAGAATGTTATTATGGAAGGCCCAGTTTGTAGTGCAAAAATTCTCTTTATCAGCTGAAATGGTAAATACCAGAACAAAGTGTGTTTAAACTGTCTTCCAAAATATAAAATCAGAACAGTATAAGCAGGACTTGGTATTTCAACTGATAATGCTCTTCTTTTCTGTGTTCTATTTAATAGAAAAGAAAGCAGAACAAGATTTGTCTAAGCTAATTTCATCTCTTTGCAAATTTTTCCCATTCATTTCCCAGTAGGCTTAAGAAGACATGTCAAGAGGATGTTGCTTGGTCACTTACTTTGTTTGGGGAAGCAGAGGGATATGAAGGCAGGAAAAGGACTGGGGGCAAAATAAGAGAAAAGTGGAAAGTTATAGACATAGCTGTAACACCAAGGAAATTATAGAGGAAAATGCAGTTGCTCCTTCTGATTTCCCCCACACAACACGTGCCAATTGGGCCTAAATGAAGGGTGGAGCAGAGAGGAGACACCATGGCCAGGCTTGGCTGAAATCCTTGCAGAGGAGGGAATTCAGCAGTTCTTTTTAGCTGGTAAATCACAGAGCAGCTAAAACCCAAAGGAGATAAAGGAAGATGTCTTGCTGTTGAATCATCAGCTGTGACAAAAACACTCTCCTTGGACTGGTGCGTATTGCCATCTCAATGTTGTATCAGATACTGTACAAACGTTCCCTGCCTCCAAGGTCTCTCCAACCCTCACCGAATAGGTATAAATATATATATATATATGTAATTTCTTCATTTAAATATAAAGAAATAGTATAAAAATTAAGAATGGAGAGAAGTCGGTAAAGACTCCATTGTAACTTCTGGGATCAGCTGATGGGTTGAACCTGTCTTCTGCCCCATAAGGATGTCCACCGGGTAAAAACCACATTCCATGCACACTGAATGAGTATCTTGAGCTACCTTTTATTAGGGAGTAGAACTTGCTATATAATGTAATACATATTGCTTTGAATACGTTTTTGCTGTCAGATACTATCACCAGCAATCCTTGAACCTTAACCTGTCACAATTTTATTAATAAAAAGTATTATTCCATGAACTGGAAGCCTGAGTCCTTCAAGGGGGCTGGCAGATACTGGCAGTGGGAAACACACTTGAATAAAGGGGTGGAAACCCAGGAGGGGTTTGGTTCTCTATCTGGCACAGAACTGCCCTCCAACCCAGCACCACTCCATGAAGAGTCCCCGTAATGGGACACTGCCAGACTGGTCTGACACAAGGGTCTCAGACTAATCAAGCAAAAAGGGTTTGAGGAGACCTGTTTCCATGTGACAGGGGCTTGTTTGGCTTTTCAGTTGGTTGGTTGGGTTTGGGGCTTTTTTGTTGATGTTGTTCTTTTGAAAGGAATTAGGTTTGTTTTTTTTTNGAATCATCAGCTGTGACAAAAACACTCTCCTTGGACTGGTGCGTATTGCCATCTCAATGTTGTATCAGATACTGTACAAACGTTCCCTGCCTCCAAGGTCTCTCCAACCCTCACCGAATAGGTATAAATATATATATATATATGTAATTTCTTCATTTAAATATAAAGAAANAATATTAGCACACCTTCTTAATGGGAAAAAAAAAGGAGCTTTTATACAGCAAAGGACAGATGAGGGTTTCATTTCAGAAACTATTTCAAATGTCTGCAAAACCGCAGCAGAACTACTATGACAGAATAACATTAAGAGAAGATTTTCAAGTAACAATTCCAATTTCACATTACAGATAGTATGTGAGCTAATGTTGGAGGAAAAAGCTAATGTCTTAACTACCAGTCTGTCTTCAAAATTTGTAATGCACTTTGTCAAAACTATTTTATGTAGTCAAGTCCTACAGGTCCATTTCAGATTATTTCTCTATCAGTAAAACAATAAAATAAAAATTGCTTTTGATAAACTACAGGGGCAAGAAGATATTCAGTTCTTGGCAAGAGAAGCTCGCAAGAGAAGCTCTAAAAGCAGCCTGAGGGCCTGAGCAGTTTAAGAGGCTGAAGAATCACAAAGCAGAGAACTGGCACTAGATCCTGCCCTTCCCTTAGTCTCATTCCTTCACACAGTTCCACTAAGAACAGCCCAAAGAGCACCAAGGAACCTGTAAAACAAGGTCTGCCCCTCTCTGTCAGTTTCTCTCACTCACCACCTGGCTGAGTCTCCATCCCTGGAAGGTATTTAAAAGACATGGAGATGTGTCACTTAAGGACATGGTTCAGAGGTGAACTTGCCAGCATTAGGTTTGAATTTGGACTCTATCTTAAGGGTCTTTTCCAACATAAACTATTCCATTATTCTACTAAAGAGAACACCAACTGTGCCCCTACTCCTCTCTTTCAAAATCTGGCTCTTGCAAGAGTCTCTGATGTATTTACCTGACTGTGGAGCAACAGAGACGACACACAGTAAGTAATTACAGCAAGACCCATTAAGAAAATTGCAGCACATGTCACTCATTGTATTTACTCTGAAAGCGAAGTCTTGTTCCCAGCAGTCACTTGCACTTCCATGACTCTCTTAAGTAAGAGCTTCCCACCTAAATAAATCTTCCTATCTAATCTCAGAAGCCCAAAAAAAACTTCAGGGAAATTTTCTTTGGATTGGCTGCTCCTCCAGTGGTTCCTTTGGTTGTTATTGAGATAAAGAAGTCATACAAAATTACTATTTAGGAAAGAGGCATGCACATTTAATGGATATTTAAACTTCAACATTCTCCTCTTTAGACTAACAAATTATTAAAAATTATTACAAATAAACAAATACAGATGTTTAGAATGCAAATTTAAAACCACCCCTGCATGAATGAGATCTGAATGACAAGGAACCAAGTTATCTCCAAACACACCCACACAATCCTAATGCAACAATCCTTCCATATGAGATTGGAAGGGAAAAAGAGAAAAAAAAAAAAAAGTTAAAGAAAAATCTACTGACCCAAGCCTGTACCGCCAAATACCATATTGAACACATTCTTCATAATTTTGCTGTCACATCCAGCATACTTGCCATAGATGTGGTGAACTTGCAGGGCATATAGTTCCAATTAAGAAGCCATTTCTTTATGGATTCAGTAGCACAAAAGGTTGGTAAATTAAAAGGTTAGCAATTAAAGTTGGCAAAACTTGCATATTTTTAACTGACTTATGTTATGTATCAATACAAATTACACGTTTCTAACCTCCAATTATTCTTAATATAGTTGAGTTACTTTGCTGATTCTGATAAAAAATTATTAGACAGTAAAAAGTTTCATTTTTATGCAAGCATTACTCACCCCAGCCTAAAGTGAACAGTAACTAGCAAATGCTTATTTTTGCAGACATGCAATCACCCCATATCCCTAACTATTTTCAGAAAATAATCTGCATTTCCCTCTTCCCATCTAAAAATTCATCCTTTCTTTCCTATCCCTTAACACAAAAGCCACTTGGGTTTGCCCTTAAATTCCAGCCACTTCAAATATTTTTTTAAATAGACTTTAAAATAGAATGCTTCCCAAATAGCAGAAGTCATTAATTACATACAGACTGCATTAAAAATCATTTCCCCAACATCCCAGGTTATAGTATCAACTGAAGCTGAAGGTTTACTGCTTAAAAATAAGCAATGATTAAGAAAGATCGCACTCAATTCAAGTTCCCAGCTTTCCCTTCTGTGAAAGTTTCTTTCCTTCCCCCTTTCCCTGCAACTCCAAAATCCATCAAGTGATGAAGAAATGTGCAACTCTGTCTCTCTCTGCTTGTTTTCTCAAAAGGGTACAATAAAAATAAAGGTGAAAAGTACAGAGACAAGCAATATGAATGACTAGAGGCAAGACGTGTATGATGTCCCTTTTCTAAATGCCAGAGCAGATTGAAGAATCCTAGAAGAAGGAAACAATATGCCAAGACTGATACCATGTTGTACATGTTATCATTTCACAGAAATACGAAATGATATTTCACTGTACTTATTTCCTACAGTAGTGTAAATACTGGTAAGACTGGGCCTCGTTTACAATAAAGAGCTGATACTGTTTTACACAATACATAGCTAAGCTGTTAACTACCTGCTGCATGGCATAGAAGATAAACCACCATGTACTTGGGTTCAAAAATAGAATTAATTCCTGGAATAAAGTCTCATTATTACTACATCTAGAAAATACCCAGTTGAGGATATTTGAGCCATATAGTAGAGATGTATGTTATTTCTCACTTGAGAAACTTCAAGTAAATATTGCAGTGTGCTTGCGTGTACCTATTTTCCTCTCCTGAAAACTACTGTTGGCCATTTGCCTTCTGGCCAAATCTAAGATCAATCTCATGTTTCAGCACAAGGTTCTGCAGCAGTGAAAGCTACAGTTGTCCAGACACCTCAATTCAAGAAGTGCTAAAAGCATACTTCAGAAGTCTTTCATAAAAGCTTATTAACAGACCTCACTGTGAAACACTGAAGAGGAAAAGATTTTTCATTTCATACCTCTATCTTTTTTCCCTTCTCACAGCAGAAAAAGTTAAATATTTTAAGTCAGGTATATGGATAAGCCATGGAAAATACTTTTTAAATTATTTTCTGCTCTGGCTCCATTTGCTTCTTTAAAAGTATTCAGGTTCACAACTGGAGTAAGTTGAGAGAGGAATTTTAGGTTTTTTTAATTCTCACCAAGAGTCAAGCAGCATTCAGAAACCATCTTCTCTAAATGCTTAAAGAAAACACCATCAAGAAAGATACAGCTGCAAGATTTTTCATCCTAGTAGAAATCAGCATTTATGTAAAATCATTCTTAACAGGTAAGTTTATTGGTGAGCTCAGAACACACAAAAAAACCCTAGCAGAACCCACAGTACTCAGAGCTGATTCCTAACTCCATCCACCTTCTCAACAATATTAATAAAATATGTAACTCCCTCTTGCCCCCTACATGACTGTATCCAACTGACCTTACTATCTCTCCTCATTCTGAAGTTAATAAAAACTCTTGAATTTGAAATTAAATATAAGGACTGGAATAAAAAGTCTTAACACAAGCAAAGGATGAGACATCCCTGCATCTAAGCCCTTTATAAAGGCAAAGATTAGAACACTGTATTTATCTCAACATTTATCACAAGATTTGTTCTCAACTGCTACTTATGATTTAGCACAGACTATCTTTTTTCCTTAGATTTCTATTGTCAGTAATTTCAGTGACTCATGCAGAAACAGAGAGCAACAAAACTCTGGAAAAGTATTTGTTAAAATGGAAGCAAGTCAGTTGAGAAAGACTTCAGGTGTCAAAATACCACTGCAGCCTGCAAAAAATCTTGCATACAGATGAGACAAAGAGATACAGACGTGGACACATTAGAGAAGAGGCAGAACTTCCATTTTTCTACAATGCTTTTGCTTACAACACCTGTACAGCAAATCCAGCTGAATGGGGGCATATCAGAACCTCCACACATGCCCTTCACATCAGACAGAGATCCAGCAGGGCTGAAGTGGTGAATTCAGCATGCACAGGCAGCCTGCTGTATATGCAGCATACAGTGTGCTACTGGATCCACAGTTCATTCTCCTTGTGCTACACAGCTCTGCAGGTTTGTTCTTGTAACTGAAATCCCACAGAGATCAGAGACATGTGCGAGTTAAGCCTGCATTCCTATGCACTTGGAATTCCAGACACAGGTGGTGACAGATGACTGTGGTCACTAAGACAAGCGGCTTTCTTTCCCAACTAAAACAAACTCTCAGCTGTGCCCTACTATAACTGTATGCAAATATTAGCATGGCTTTGAGGTATTTTTCATTTTTTCCTGAGCCACTGTTTCTCCCCTACCCCTTACACTTCTCTCTTTTCAACAGCAGAATAAATATGATTGGAATCCAGTAAACTGAGTGACTATGCAGGTATTCAACTCTATTTCTTCAAAAAGAGCTGACTTTTCCTGTATTGCTCTTTTCATTCTATTGTTTACATTGGCTTGGCAATTCTTCCCATTCTTTTCTTTGAGAAAAGAAGTTCATGCTATTGTAGTTTCTGTATCCTACCAACTGCGTTTATTGAAATCTGCAGGTTATTTTTCTCTCCAAGGACAGGCTTTCAAAAGAGGAATGTCTAACTCAGTTTTAAGGTCAGATTCCAATTCTCTCCATTACCAATACCAACTGCATGGGTTTGCTTTTTCTTCCCCTTTTAAACATTTCATACAACAGGCCTATTTCCAGGACTCTTCAAGTTGAAAATGCATAGTATTTTTTCTTTAAGTCTTTTCCCTTGTAAACTTTGCAACCACATAGAATGCAAAGTGTAATTTGCCCCAACATATTTATGAAACAGTATCTTTTTGGTGAAAGACACTGAAGTTTTTAGAAGAAGGTTTGGGGCATCTTGGAAGTAGATTAATCTTTGCTTTGTCTTTTTTAATGATGTCTCCCTGTGCAAAAAATATTGTTAGAAACACTCATTAACTCATAATTTGGAAGCCCGTGTGTAAAATACATAAAATAACTAATATATTCTCTTTCAATTTAATTTAGAAACTCATTTGTCCAAAGTCTGTATCTTCTCAGATAGCAACGGGAAAATCAATGCCACTTTCTGTTGCTCTGTAATTATTATGTCTCTGAAAGAGTTTTATTATGTCACAATTATTCCATAATTGAGGATGAAATATAAGAAATGCATCCCAGATATAGTCTCAGACAGCTGTGGTATGTATTGCATTGTTCATATTGCATTAAAACATTCTTTTTTTTCATTACAGTATCTGAACAGTGAATTAGTAAATGCAACTACAAAACTGCGTACATGTATTTTTAGGTTTCCAACTGTTCAATATACCATGGGATACAGCAGTGGTGGGCAGAGAGAGAAGTGCTTTATTTTCCAGAAATATCCACAGGATGTGGCAAATTTATAAAGACTGAAGCACAGCTGCCTAAAACATAATGCATTTTGGGAAAACTGATCTGCATTATCCAGTGGAAAAAGTATCCCACTTCTTTTGGCCACCACAGGTAACTAACCTTCAGAACCCCTGCTGTGCATACTGCAATGATGGGTCTTTTGAAGCAGCTCTGCCACCAGAGGAGAAAGTTATAACTGATTTCATATAAACAAATCAAGCTATGTTTCAATGATGTGGTTAACATCTAATAAAATCTGGGGAGAGGGAAACTTTCTTCCCTCCTCAACAACCTAGAATGAATAATCTAAACATCAGAAAAGTCAGCTAACACAACACAAGCACAGTTCAGAAGCTCACTGTGGGTTTTTCCTTCATGTACACAATTAAAATTGCGAGGCAATATCCATTTTGATTTTGTGAAAGCTATTTTAAAGACAAAGCTGAACTCCAAGTAAGATCAAAGCTGTCTGCCACCAAATTGTGAAAATTCTACTTCAGAAGTGTACATTTATAAAGCATAATGAATGCTCCTAGGAGAAATTTTATTCTAAACTCTGTAAAAGGACAACAAACAGGTAAGCCAATAGCAGTGGTATGCTTCATTAGAAGACTGGACAAGGCAAGCCAAACTCCAGTTCAGAACTATGCAGGCCAAAGACACACATGGAAGAAGAAGTCAGGACAAGTCCAGCACTAACTAGCCAGAAATACAAAGCAAATTCTGTCAATGTTCTGTGATAAACAGCACAGCCAGTTCATGCTACAGGAAGTTATGTGAAGGCTGCTATGGCCTGTCTGAAAGCTTCTCCATGCTGAACACACTCAGCTCTCTCAGCTGAATGACAGCTCAGCTCCAGCACAGCAGGTTCTGTGAAACTTCTCTCCTTCCTCCCTGACAGATCAAGTTCTCCACAGCTCCCTCATGGCTTCATGTTCTCACCCTCTTATTCAAAAACTCCTCATAACCAACTTCTATGGATGGTACTTTTGCCAGCTGTCTGCAGCAGCCTCCTGACTGTAATGAGCTGCTCCCGTGTTATCACAGATTTGCACACCAACAGTTTGCAGAAGAGTCTCTCCTCCTCCAAACCACTGCTTAATTTTTTTCATGGACGAGAACCTTCCCTGCTTGTACCAGTAGTCAACCCAGGCAAGGACATGAGTGCCATCATGACCAAGTAATCTTTCTCTCAAAAATTATTTTTTCTACTTCATAGTAGAAAGTAAGATCTGCTATATTTTTTCTACCAAATACATGCTTGAAATAATATTAACTGCATAGCTCCCTCTGAACTGTTTTTTATTTCCTGTTAGTGCAAAGAAAAAAGACATCCATATAAAACACAGGCCCTTACTATTTTCACTGTAGCATTATACAAACGAATTCAAGCAAATTCAAAAAAAGAACTGACCATGTGATTAATTCTTTTAATGTGAACACCTCTGAATTACACTAAAAACAAAGGCAGTTCAGCTTCACAAGAAAAAACATAATATTAGAAAGAGGGGACTATATATTACATAGTTCTGCAAATGTTCTGCTATCAAACCTATTTACATGCACATATAAGGAAGGGAAGAGATGAAGCTGTAAGAGCTTTATGGAAACTGCAGTGCCATAGGCAATGACTAAAAACCTAGTTCAGGAGAAGATATCATTATGGAAAGACAAAGTTAACTGCTTATGAACTCTTAGTAGTACTTACTGGTTCATAGATGAAAGTCGACTACACGGAAATTTTCAGGTTTTAAAACCTTCACTAAGTTTTTAGGAGATACTTCCACATTCCCATCTCAGTTCATCAGGCAAATGGAGTTAATCCACAACTCTCCAGTAAAACTTCGCTTTATTTCACAACTGAACACCAGTATTTGAGAAAGTAAAGAAGCAAAAAACACAGCAACATATAAAAAGTTGCTTTCTTAGGGGGAAGATTTTTACTATAGCATAATGTGCAATATAGCAGACTTATGGCTGCTGAGGGAACCATACATTTGAAGTTCCAGACTTCTGCGAGTTGAAAATGTGAGCAATAATGTTACAATATAGCAGTTAAGCCTAGTACAAAGAATAAGAGAATTTAAAAACCAAAAAAATACTCTGGTTACGTATTTATAATGGTGGTAAAACACGATTTTCCTAGATCACATTTAAAAACCTCAGGGCAACAGTCTTAAATATAGATTAAGAACATTAGCTATAGCTATTAAAACAGAGATTAAAAAGAGCTATCATCTCCTTTGAATACCTAAACTTTTACCAACTTCATTCTAGTTGTCCTAACAGATGTAGTCTGTGCATCTGACAGATCTTTGAGAAGGAGCATGAATCCCAGCAAGGGACAGCAGAGACACAGGAGCCATTATTATAAAAGAAGCTGAGAAATAATATGAAAAGAAGTAGAAAAACATTACAATCCCAATTCTGCAAAAATACATTACTTAGTAACGTCCATCTAGCATAATACCAATTTGAAGCCAATACCATTTATACTCACCAATGTGTCTTAGAATTTCAGATTCCTTCTCAACTAGGGAGCTGTCAAGCTTACTTAAATCACAGACTTTTGCAAGAGTCTCATGAATACATAAATTCCCTGCTTAGATAAAGAACTCCTGAACTGTTATGAGTAAGCCCAAAAGATGCTAAGCTATAAAATGTAGGCCAAAAATGAGAAACAAAAGGATATCTACCATTTGAGACTTTTTACAAGCAGATACAGGAAAAAAGATATACATATTTCCTAATAACATGTCACAAAAAGGAAAAAAATCTGATTTTTTTCTCCATTTTTTATGCCAGTTCTTTCTTGACTGACAAGACCCCACATTTTTGTGACGCTGCCCTTTAAATGCTACCCTAATGTAAATTATATGCCCAAGTACAAGAATTTATGTGCTTTATGCCTACAGAACACACTAACCAAAGGAGCCTTTCTTTCAGTAGGTATTTAGAATTTACTATCAGCAGCTGAACTGGAGGATGCAGACGAACAGTTATAATCCAGCCTTTTCAAAAACATTTCTTACGGATTGGGAAATTCTTCATAGCACTTGTACATGCATTCATGTTGGTGGGGGTGTACAGCAAGTAACTGTTTCAATGCTCTTACCCTGGCTGTAGAGGAGACGCCTATTTACCCACCTCACCTGTCCATGCCCAAACAAGGCAGCATCTGCTATACAATCTCATGTTTTTCCTCCACCAGATTTCCACCCCTAGGGATGGAAGAACTAAGTGAGCATAGAGCAATGTAGTGAACTCCCATACGGATGAATGTCTCCTCACAGAATCCAGCTGGGAATCAACCCCCTTACTGTTCAGTGTGCAATGCACACAGACATGGTAAATTCTAAACAGTACTTCATCCTCCACACACACATAGAGCCATATATGAAGGCCTACAAGACACCTCCACCAAAATCGTTTCTGATCAGCAGGGGATCTGAGCTGCAGGAAACGGAGCAACAAAGGCATCAACAAGGTGTTCTTTAAGCAAGGCCACTGATCAGGCTGCACCTTAAACAGGCAATGCCATCAGCTGATCTGTGCCAGCGGTCTCATCACATCCACCGCAGCGGCCAAATACCCTACTGAAATCAGCTAGTACAGACATTGCAACCAAGAATTTTCAGAAAAAACAAGGATCTAAAAGAAATCACAAGACAGCAGCCTTTTTTGCAACTAAAAGGAAAAAAAACTCCCTTTCTGAAGGATACACCCTATTTCCTAACAGCAACAGTGTGAAATTCCAAAAAGGAAAACCAGACAGTCCTTTCCTGATTCAGAATCTTGTTTGCCTAAAATTCATCAACACAGATTCATTCACTACTTGTCCTGAGACCTCTGTAATTACAAGCTACATAAGCTAAAGAGACCATGTGGTAATTCTGCAGCACTTTTTCTACCAATTAAAACATTGGTTTTATACTTTTCTAATGTTTTTCTTTTGTTCAGAAGCGTATTAATTACAGTCACTGCTTCCAAATTATTAATGTCCTGTGTGAATGAATAAATTGTATCATCATCCTGCTCAGTTAATTTACAGAAAATTATGTCTACATACTGTCTTCTAATACAAAGAAAACTAGATAGCACACTCATTTAAATGACTTTTCTTAACAATGACAGCATATCTACAGAATGCCAGTAATTTTACCATACTAGTAAACTCCTTAAAAAACGAATGCCAGAGGTAAAAGGACAATAAACTCACAAAAAAATGACTAAGAACTTCAGTTCTCTTTGATTCACATGAAACAAGAATTGCCAGAAGCCTTCTTAAAATAGTAAGAAAATTTTACTTTATACAGCTTAAATCTATTTCATTAGTATATTATTCTCATTAATAGATATTGTCATCAGTACATATTTAATTACGTTTAAAAAAATATTCCTTTAGAGAGTATATCTAACAACATTAGGTGAGCAACCAGTTTTGTAACAGAGAAACAGTTTTAGAAAAAAGTTAAATCAAATACAAATGTTTTTATAAGTATTCAGGATTTGAGTATATAGGGGTTGATTTCATCTTCATTTTGTAGTTGTCCAAAGACAAAAATGTCAAAAGACACACAAGATTGTCTATTCTGCAGTCTGGGGGATAAAAAGCATGAACTTGCACATAGCTGAAGCTAGCACTGGAAAGTTCTGTCTGCTATGAGAATAAAGATTCAACATATATATTTTTATTTTTCAACAGAGACAAAACTAAATTCTTACCTCATAACTTCACATCTTTACTATTAGATCACTAGTGAAATGTTTTATTTTAGCTGTCATCTTGCCTCTTGGCACGTAAGTCAGTTTTGTAAGCAAATCAAACAACAAAATAAAAATGAAAAAAAAAAAAACCAAAACCAAGAACAAATAATCCTTCAGAAACATGAGAACCCTATTTATAATCAACAATAGATCATAATCACATTTATGATGACCATTCTTCCCTATGTCTCACATTCTAAATCTTAAAAAAAAGAGAAAGATTGAAATACATTTTACCAATTTTATAAACACTGCAATAATTTTTCTTCATGATCTACCTAAAAGAAAAGGATAAAACAAGTGTTTTCACACCTTAACTAAATCACTAAATGTGTTCCTAATACTACCAAAAAATAAAAAGGGAAGCATTAGCTATCATGAAATAAAGACTGTTCTTTCTCTTCAGGGACAACAAAATTGGTAAGTATTTTAAGTTAGGAGAAGTTTCAGGGGAATAACCTGATGAATTGAAAAATGCTATTCTAAAAGAAGAATTGCTCAAATGGGACTTGAAGTGAAAAGCTTGAAGTGAAAAGCTTAACTATAATAATGGAAGACTACAAAAAAAAATTCTATTAGCTCCTGCAAAAACTTTCCCTCTGAAGTAAGGCTTCAAAGTCCTATTGTAAAATACCAAATAATGAAATCTGTCCATCTCTTTATGAGCACTTAACAGTATGCTTCAAAATTAATTTCAAAATTGAAGTGTCTAAAAGAAACATTCTAAAAGCCAAAAATTCTTCTAATTAGTATACAGAACATAATTATGATGTTCAAGGAAGACTTTCTTAAAAAAATTGATGAAATTCACATTAAAATATCATTTTATGCTGAAATGAAACAGTAGGAAAGTCTGTATTTAAAGCTTTTCATAATTCCACCTTACCAAGTTGAGCAAGAATCAGTATCAAGAGGATTAATGATTCTGAAGTTACTGACTGCTCAAGTGTTCAATTACTTCACAAAACAAATACAGAAAAATGTGTTTGCTTCCACAGACCTAAACACTTGTATTATTCATTTCCTAACCCCCGGTTGTTAGCACAAACCAATTAAAGACCTGTACTACAGGTGAAAATTTGGGCAGCTTCAGGTCAGAAAAGTCCATATTCCCTCTTAGATATGCAACAGAGAAAAGAACCTCTAATACCCCTACTTTCCTGTTAACAACCAAAAAGATCCCACAAGTGGCACAAAGTAAAGCAGAAAATGATGACTGGTCAAGACCCATACAGAAAAAGCTGCTCTCTTGATTCCAGATAATAACCAATAGCAGACTGCCGTACATGGAAACTAATTTATGTATTAATCTAAAAATCATCTCTTTGAGTCAGTATCTATTGATGCACCCTTACCAAGCTTCAGGTAGCAGCAAAGCATACTCGTGTGGTGAAGTAGTCTCTGGAAAATTGGAGAGAATCGCCTGTCTGTGTGGAAGTAAAGCTGATCCATGGAAAGTGAACAAAATCTCCAGGGCTCTGACATTGCTTTCCTGAAGAACAGAACAGTAAGGTGCAGAGCTTTAGGCTGATTTAGACTGAAAATAAGCAAGAAAGCTTAGATCATACAACAAACAGTTAATTTTTAAATTTTCTTTAGCAACAAAGAAAACAAGGTCAGGGTCACAGCATTTATTTATTTAAAATCAAACAAAGACACCACCTCCTAAATTTTCACTGAGATTCAACCAAGTTCAAAGGGAGGAGGAAAAAGTACTTAAGTGCAAAGAGCAATATCAAAACAACATTGGATTCTAGCAACATAAATATTAATACCCGAGCATAAGTTCTTGCTGAAAGTACAATATTCTGATTTCTGAACTTCTTAAAGAATTCTCCATCATAATGCTGCTCAGCTGCATGAGGCCCTCCAAGGATTTCCTTTAAAAAAAAAAAAAAAAAAAGACTGCTTTTTATACAACATTTACAAAAACCTCAAAAAGTCTACACATCTTTTTATCCTAGGATGAGTAGATATGAGATATATGCTAAAAAGTATGCAGGGTTTTTTGTTTCAGTATGAAAAAAACACATGGATTTTTGGTTGATAAGCTAAGACAATTTTCTGCCTTATTTTAAGGTTTAGACATCGTTAGTTACAAAGATGTGGTAAATGGAAACGTGCATTGCCAACTGCAAATTTAAAATTTAAAAACTTAGTGAAATATAGTTTGACATTCCAAAATCTTTCACTTTCGTAAGCTCTTGGAAGAGTGAGACTTGTTAGAGAACCTGCATAGACCTTGCCAATTTGACTTACAGGGAAATCACAGTAACCCTGCCTGAACTCTACATCCCGTAATTCAATTCCCTTCAGACACAGGATGTTCAAAGTAGGCTTTTGCCCAACTGCACCTCTCAAGACTAGAAGCCATCCTTTTGAAACAGTGAAGCAGGAGAAATAGAGTCACTTGAACAGAAAACATCTTACTTTTCTCCAGTGACAGACTAGCCTTTCAATAAGGCTAAAAACATTAATACCACAATAAATAACAAAAAAGGATAAGATAATGTGATGCAAAAGTTGCTGGAATGCCTATGGTGTGAGAACTCAGAACTCACCTCATAGGTCTCAAGGCGATCAAGGTAAGTTAACAGCTTCAGCCTGCTACGGCAGAGCTCCTTCTGTTCCAGTGTCAGCCTGTGCTCAAAACAGGAATTTTCATGTTTGCCATTAATATTTTATATCATGTGCATATGAAGACAAAGGTTACACATTTTAATGACTGTGCACTGGGATATATCAAAAATTTAAGTAAACCAAGAATAAATATACAATTGTGTATAATAATTAGCATTATTATACGCAATATAATGCCAACTAAAATTTAAACCATTTTTCTGGTAGGAATAATATATATGAGTAATTATGTTCTTGCAACTGTGTAGTTATTAAAAGCCTGTAATTCTGAATAAAACATGGCCTAACGCTTCATTTACTTTGAGAAGTTTACTGATAATAGCAGTTCTTGATGCTTCTTGGCCTCTTTCTCCTTTCTAGTATCCATTTCTTCATCTGGTGACAAAAAGTCTTCATAGGGAATTTCAATGTCCACTTCTCCTGGTAAGATAAATCTGAAAGACAAAATCAACAATCTAAGCAATGAAGGGGGAACTAATTTTTGAAGAGACATAATAAAACAGCTTTTTGTCTGTTTTGTCTTAAAATCTGCACATTTATAGAAAAATACTGAATTTTTGTGCTGTGAATAAGCAGGGATTCTTTCCAAGCCAACAAGAGACATCAACTCTTGTTTCCACTCCCTCCCTAAAACAGACCAAAACCAAACTTGATAAAAAATTCTGAATTCCATAGCCAACAGTGGGATTGGCAGCAGCTCTACAGCACACAATGGTAATAGAAGAAAGAAAAGAACAAAGAAAGAACAGCCTCTTTCTATTTCTACCACCAGAAACTGAACACTGAGGAGAATTGTCTCTACTGTGTCTTGCTTCTGCTTGATCAATACAATTAAGATGTATAACAAAGCATATTTATAGGGTTAGTTGCAGCTTTCAGAAGGAGCAAGAGAAACAAATTCTCATAGTAAATTACAGACATCATAAATTCCCTCTGATGAAGAAATTACAGGGCATATATTTACAATGAACACTGTATTTTATATACACACAGAGGTAAAACGTATAGGTACTTCGTGGACATCTGTAGAACAGTCTGAGTCAAAGCATGCCCTTTCTTTATGTCCTGCAAAAGCTTCTCAATATTTTCACTAGTGGTTGATAAGAAAAATATTTCACCAAATTACTATAAAATACTTTATGCACCATTCTTTAAAAAGAAAACAAACAAACAAAAAAATACTCTTCCCAAACCTGCCACCATCTTCTCCTTTTCCTATGGCCACTAGAGCCTCCAAGTCTGTGCCTTTTAAGCCATACTGAAGCAGCTTCTTAGCAGCATCTACATTTTCGGGAACTCTTTCCAAGCACTCATGAAGAACCCATGCACGCTTCTTGATTTTGCTCTGCCGAAGAACAAGAGCACAGACACAATGTTACATATTCCAATCCAAAGCAATGGAACCAGAGATTAGGTTAAAGTTTCCTCATGTACTTCTTCCACCTAAGAAAATGTCAAGCTCCTCTGGTGACTGACAATGCAAACCAACAAAAGAGATGAGAACACAATAAACACAATTCCCTCAGAGTATGTGTGGCAGAAAAGAGCACAGAAATACCAAATCATTCAGCAGAACTTCCACAACAACTGGAACAGAAGTTATTATTTGTACTTTCTAATTAATGTGACTTCTTTTTACACTAAATTAAATGTGATCATTTGGGGGTAAAACACATGTTTTATAAACCAAGTGTATATATTCCACGACAGCATTAGAGTCATTTCCACTACCATGCTCTTCACATGCCAGCAAGATTCTTTGACAGAAAAGGCACCAGAATTACAAAATGTATTTGCCTTATCTGCTGATCTTTCGTTGACATTACAGATCACATACAGAATGGCTAAATTTTGACATTGTCAATATCTGACTTGAAGAAAACAGTAGATTACATTTCTCTTGATCTCTTGTAATAGTTTAGCCTAGACTAACATACTTATCTATACCATTATATATACCAATATACCTATATTACTAATACTGTATCTCCTGTACTAATACTAAGCTATATATTACTATTCTATACTACTAGTATATTTCTATTACTAATACTTTACCACAACCACAAGGTTGTACAACTTCGACACCACTTTTCTGCTGAGTTAGAAGTCTTTCTTACAAGCAAAAAAATCCCCATGCTAAATTCTACTGAAAAGCTCAGTTACAGTTCACAGAATTCACTGTAAATTTTGTTATTAAAACTTTGTGGTATAGCTACTGATACCAACTTCATCTTATCAATTTATTTTCTATAATAATTGGAAGTTTAAACAGTTGATATTTCCAATTATTGTTCTTCATTTGCCAGGCAATAATCTACTGCTGCATATGGGGGGAGAGATTACACACAGAAAGAGTGTTGCTATTAACAGAAGTTAAAAGATATTCCAAAAGAAAGACTTTTGTTAACTGCCAAGGTTTCTAGACCAGCCCTTCAGTTGAATTGCTCTCTTACACATGACATGAAATGGAATTTGCAGGACAATTCTTCAAACTGCCACCAACTTATGTTGCATATATTAGAATACAATTGAGAATTTCATTTCTGTAAAGATAACACAGTCAGTCTGATAAGCAAGCCCCCCCCCAAAAAAAAAAA
>VXBI01006900.1:282462-308546 GCA_013397375.1 Toxostoma redivivum
ACACCAAGTAGTCTTGAATTGAAGCAACATTAACAGCCGACTTCCTCCACTGTCTTTGGTACACAAGATCGGAATCAAGGCCATATGTTTGAGCTAAAGATAAAGCTTCCCCATATTCTTCATTATCAATCTAAAAAGCAAACACATGAAAATGAAAGTCATCTGATTTTCATATTGAACAATGAATTGTTAATTCTGTGTGTTGACAGAGGCAGAGGGATAATTACTCTGGGTATGCATAAGCAGCTAGGAAAGAGACTGGTTCAAGATACAGATAAGTTAGACTCAGGTCTGATGGACACTTCTGGAAAATCAGAGATTTTCCCCTCAAGTAAAAGGAAGGTGTGATTTAGGTAGCATCATGTCAGTTACACATCTTGTATTTAGTGTGACATCAGCACTCCCTGGAAACTCTAACAGCTACAGAGTGGGCTGGTTTACCATCAGAACAAGTGGAAATGGCCTGGACAAAGTAGTCTGTCCACGAGCCCTAAAAACAAAGCAGTATCTATTTGGTAAGAATGAGTCAGAGGCCTAATCCATATATACATCTGAAAAAACATGCAAAACATTCACAGAAGACTGTAAGTTAACCCACTCCTGGACCAATAACAAGTTAAACTGATTTCATTCCATATATTTGCCAAGTCTTTCACTACATGCAAACACATGAGTACACATCCAAGTCTAGCCAAGCCAATGATGCACAGTGTTTCCCAATGAAAACATCACCTCATTTCAGTTATTATAATGCTAGTTTTAAAAAAGGATTGCTTTGATCACGTGACACAGCACACTGTCAGTTAAGAGACTAACAAATATGTGCCAAAATCATAAATCGTACTGTCAACACAGCAGGAATTAAAAGAAAAATAAAAAGCTGTCTTCTAAATTAAGCTAATTAAGAGACTTTTCCTTCTAGACTTACTTTTCTCTGGTACAGTTCCTCTGGAGTCGTGGATCTTAAGCTGACAAGGCGGAAATTCTTCATAATAGTACGTGGTCGTTTCCGTGGAGGAGCAAATCGTTCCATTTCTGTCACAAAGTACAGGCCTTGCTTTAGGTAGCTGAAGTATCTGTCCTTGGCAGAAGTTTCATCATCTGAGTCTGAGTCATCTTCTCCCTCATCTTCATCACCAGGCCTGCTCTCCAAGCGCAGTCTTTTTGGAACAAGTTTCATCTCACACTGCACAGAAAATACGAACAAGAAGCATCAGAAGCATCCGCCTAGTACACCTAAACTAGTTTAGTAAGAACTGTACATCTCCACTTCCACGACTTCAAATTTCAGAATCAGCATCCTTCCTCCCTCACTCCTTTAAACCCTTTGTTTGCTTAACCTGCTTCACAAACCCTGACTGCATCTGTCTCCTGGATCTGAGGTTTCATATCTGACCTACCGAAGTGAAGTCTTCTTAGTAACCTGCCTTTACACTACACCTCCTGCACCAGCCAAGACAGGGCAAAACAGTGGAGACATCTTCCCATGCTTTTCTATAACTTACTGCAGCACACAGGAGTGTTTTCAACTCTCAGCTATTCAAAGCAAGGTTTTCTGTTCAACACAATCTCAGACTACCTTAGGCTGTACTATGCCAATCACAGGCTGCATGTATTATTTTTCCCGCTTTGCAAAAAACAGACACACAAGCTTTGGTGGGTACTGAAATTCTGATTCTAATATTAAACTTTTGATTAAGATGTTTAAGACCTATTTCAATGTAAGCTTTAGAAAAGAGTAGTTTTTTCTGTTTTAAAGAAAATTACTGATTAACTTTACTATATTCTACTCCCTTCTGGAATCCTACTAAAAATAAACAAAAAAAATGTATCTCTGACATGGCTCTGCCTTAATTGTGTTCCTCGTGTCTAACTGAAATGTATTCACTCTTTCTTTATGAACCATGTATTTCAAAGTGGAAGAGAGATGGTTGCAGTGTTCCTCAGATGCACTAACATACAAGGCAAGGTTACTGTCAACACAAATTCTTTTCTGTTGCAAGCTTCCTCTCATTGAGATTCAACCTTCCATGAGTTTTGCCTCTCCTCTCCACAAGTTATTTATTGTTTTATCAAGCTTTTCTTAGAACAGTTAAGCTGCAGCAAGTTCAGAATCTCCCTGCAATGCTATCTACAGATAAGGAAGCAGAATCACTTCTTGTATTAATACTAACATCTTCTACTTTAACCTCCCTACCTTAGGATCACATATAAAAAAGCAAACTGTTATACTGCATTCCAAAAGGATACCTGCTTGTGCACATTCCTCACCTCCAGACTCAGAAATCCTCCATCGTGAGCCGAAGTGACCTGAGGAGAACTCTCAAACCATTCACATGTCTTTCCCAGCAGGTTTCTTAATGTCTTGACTGATGACACAGTCAATGCACCAGAGCAGCGAGCAAGGATGACAGAATTATCTGCCCACCAATTTACATCTATCAATGGGTAATAGGATTCTTTATCTAAAATAAGAAAGCACCATATAAAGAAAGATAATGTTAAACCACAGGTAAGGACAGAAGAGATATCCATTTTGAAGAAATACAGATCTAACAGATATTTATTGTTTTACTTGCAGCCTTGGTTCACTAAGTTTGTATTTTATAACAATTATCTTTTACTAAACCATTTTTGTATTAAATAAAAAAAGTATCACTTAATTACAAATATAAATTATTTGGAAAAAATTTACAGTAAACTGATTTACTTGCAGGAAAAAATGACAGATTTTTGATCTTTGATAAAGGTCTACTTTATTACCTATCAGGCCATCCTCAATATGACAACAAACCTAATACTAACGAAAATCAGAAAAGGCTACACTGCTTTTGAGGATAAGTAAACATATCAGCATATCTCAAGAGGAGGTTGTTAGGAGTATTAAACTAAAAAACCAAATAAACAAAAAAGTCTCAAAGACTGAGGATGGAAGCTATGGCATTTCCAGTCACTGTCTTGATTATGGTAACTGTGTGCTGTCATAAATTGTTCATCAGAAAGTGGGCTCATTTTGCTCTCACATGTCACTTTCCACTCCTCTGATGAAAACAACCTTTCCCCAGACAGCACTAAGAAATAGATCAGATTATTCCTTTTTTAATAGGAATAATCAGCAGCCTACCTATGAAGGTCAGATGAATTAACCCAAAGATAGAATCCCCAAGTAAAATACTACAAAGAAATGGGAATCTTTTAATAATATAGATGTGTACAAGCAGCAGCAAATGGATCATGGAACAGCTATTGATCTCTGCACTCTTGGAGCAGCCATGCAATAACCAGGTGCTAAATGACTCCACAGATTGGCCTGAACTTTTGGAAAACAATAGAGAGTGATGAGGTAAATCCAGTCAGAGAAAATTGTTTTAGAACCGCTTTTAGCATTTTAAACCAATATCTTTCAAGATTTATTACACATTCAAGGAAGAAAAAATGAAATCCCGTGATAACTGAAATATCAACTTCTTTATGGCTATAAAAACGTTCCTAAGAGAGAATGTGAAAAAACACTATCGTGCCACCCACTTAGCTCTGCCACACTACAAAATCAAATCAGGCAATTTTGGCAACCTGATGGATTTAATTAAGCCATTTCAGTCTTCAGATATTTGCATTACTATTTTTAACTACACAGTGATATAAAATAATCTAACTGTACTGCATACCTTTAATTTTCTTTCTTTTTTCACTAGAGAGTCTCCAGTCTGGGTTAAGCTCATCATAGCCTGGCTGAAAGAAAAAATTATATGCAAGTAAATCTTTGCAACACAGAATCTGTTTATTTACTCTGTTGCTGACCCACTAATTTTTCAATTAAAATGCTCCCTATAAATTCAAAATCTTCTCAAACATAAATATACAACTGCTGCAGTACCACAGTACTTTTCTACAGACAATTAAAAATAAAAAAAAAAAAAAAAACACAAGTTACGGCCTGACCGGCTTTAAAAAGTAATCATACCCCAAAGATTTCTGAAATAAAGGTTCTCGAGCAATCAAAAGGCAAATGTTTGCTTCTCATATCAATATATAGGACTGCAGGTGCAGGCACATAAAATAATCTCCAAAAGAGTCTTGTAGTGACCCTTTGTGACAGTCTAGTACAGTTCTGTAAGTATTTTCCCCAGCTATTTTCAGAATTATAAAGCCCCTTTCAAGATTGGTGCAAGAAAAGAAGCAGCATTATTAATTGATGCACTGCAAGGCTTAGAATTATGTTGCAGTGCTCTTATTTAAACGTGATTTAGCAGTGACAGAAATCCTGCCCCCAAGTGCAACACAGTGGAAGTACAGGAAGCTGAAATAACTAAAGTACATTTGAGGCAAGCAGAAAGTGTTTTTCAGACTTGATTTTTTCAGCAGAAACAGGAGAGTTTAGTAATTAAAAGTAAACATGAGGCCACTCTAAGTTAATTTCACACATATTATGAAAATACATGTTATACTTGGACACCAGTTTCACCTATAAAAAAATTTTGAGAACAGTCAAGCACTTAATATTCCTTTCTATCACCCTCACTGAATCATTAAAGTCCTGAATGCTCCTTCAGAATACATATTCATTATTGCTAAAAAGAAAGAAAAAATGCAATTCACTGTAAGCATCCTTGAGCAAAATTTGTCTTAAGTGTATATTAAAAATAGAGATAAATAGATACGCATATATAGACACACACACTTATCACAACACTAGAGTAGAATTTCTTTGAGGTTTTTTCTGTTTGCTTTGGTTGCTATTTAAAAAAGCTTTTCCAAATAAGCTTGAAATTACATTTCGATCCCATTTGTTTACCCTGTTTGGAACTGATATTGGTTTATGTCTCGTAGGTTTAGAACATAACACACAGTACTTCAAGTGAAAAGCCTTTCTTTATCTATTAGTCAAGAAATTAATGGGAGGAAAATCAGAACACTTCACATACTAGTGTGCATCATCTCAGATTTTTCATGTTTCAGAATGCATTTCCTCATTAAAATAAAGCTTTATCATTATTTTTTCTTTGAAAACTAATTAACTTTAAATTCCCAGTGTTTAAATTCACACAAATCACATAAAAGTTTGCCAGTGTCTGAGCAATTCTTAATGTAAGTTCCTCTACTTAGTTTTGCAAACAATTCCTGTAGAAAGCATTGGACTTAATAGCAAATTGATTAAGAAAATAGTCTAGAGCATCATCAGGAACCAGGTATGGTAAATTCAGAGGAAGGAACAGAATACATTAAGACATCCAGCAGAATTTGGTTTCTACCATCGAAACAAATTTACCCATGTTAGCCTCCACTTCTATAATGGCATTTCAGTCTAATGGCATTGTAGTCTAATTCTAACAACGTTACCTACTTGGCACCAAAATGCCTCATGAAAACTTCATTGCAACATAATTGGTTCTTTTTCTTAATTTTTGAAGTTTACAGTTTATGGGCATAACACAGAAAGATTGTTATAAAAGTAAGTATAGGGCTCTTTAAGAACATGGAGCTGACTGGGAAGCTACAGCGCCATTACCCAAACTCCTCTCATCTCCTACAAAAACACACTTCCAGAGGAGTAAGATATGCAATTCAAGTTTCTAAATATGTACATTCTTCTTACCTGAGTAGTTTGGTCCCATTCTCCTTGTTGTCTGAGAGATGGAATAGACCAGATCGTCAGTTTTCCTGAGAAATGAATAGCTGCCAAAAGAGCTCCATCAGGAGAAAGATTCATCTTGAAAACTCCATCCTGCCAAATATAATATCCAAACAAATAAACGAAAAAACATAATAAAAATATATACCAAGGAATACTTAAAAAAATTCCTCCAAATATATTTTTTTTCTGTTTTAGGGAAACAAAAAAATTGTAAAATCCCTCACTCTGAAAAGTTAACATGCCTTAAATTAAAAACAAAAACCCCTTTATAATAAAAAGAAAAAGATAGGACATTAGTTGTGGCATGGAAGAGTAAAACAACCTGCATAAAGGAAGAACAGTATCTTAGGATGAACAAATCATTAGGAAGGTAAACTTCTGAATCACATTGCTATACAGCATACAAAACCTGAAAGTGCAGCATTCCTAAGAGAATGCCCTGACAGCAATGCAGAGCTGCTTGGAGGGAAAACTGCAGGTCCTTCTCTGCAGAAAAAATGTTCAGCAGCCTCAGTTTTCTACTATCCTGACTCTCTGGTCCACCCAAGGAAGACTATTACCAAACCACAACTTAGTACAGCTCTTCCTCCCTGGGAGCAAACATTTCGGTGGGCATTATTACAAATCAAATTCTTAAATTAAAGGGGGAAAAAAAAGGAGATACAAGAAATACAGAACATTAAGAGATCTTGGAAGAGCACATTGTTCATTTCAGGACACTGAATCAGAATCCAAAAATCTCTCAAGTGACAAACGGACCAAGTTGTAACATAGTAAGTATCAGATGAAGTCCATACAGATAAAATAATTCAACATTTTTAAGTTAACTTCATCAAGGCCACAAAAATTATCCTGGATTAAGTTTTCCTTCAGCTCTGGATACCTTAAGAGGCAAAACATACTTCTAACAAAATAACCTTCTTCAGGATTCACTAAGTCCTGCACATTTACAACTGGATCTGTACACTATTTCCATAAGACACTCTAAATGCACACTTAAGTTTAAAAATCAGATTTAGTGCCACTGGCAATGAATAACCATTTCTGAAAATATGTTTTACATTTATTCTCCCCTCTCCCAACAAAATTCTACGTTATCAGAAAGACCATTCAGTTCTTAAAGTGTCTCATCTTCCCTGAAAGACAGCAGGATGCAGACTCCCAAGAATTCCATTGTTCATAAAATTTCATTTTGTTATTCCAGTTTAAAAAAAATGTAATAAGGATTTAGAGTTAAAATTGTCCAAGTTTGCAGCTATCAATTTTTAGGCCAGCACCCCCCCCCCTCAGAAAATACCCCAACATAAATGAAGCACAGAAAGGTTAATTGACATCCATCAATTAACAAGTTTTAATGGCATTTCTACAGAACGTTACTGGTAGGTATTATTTGAAGGTAGAAATACTCTTTTCCGGTCAGTGGTTTTTTATTATTATTTTTATTTTATTTCTTAGGCTTTTTAAAGTTCTAGGTACGCCATAGAAGCAATGACAATCAAGAAATTTCCTGTTGTACAGTGATTTGCAGCTGTTGAGAACATTCCTTAAATTCATGCCTAAACTGTGTTTTTAGTTCGAAGGGAGAGCATAAAGGGTCTTTTAAAACCTATTAAAAATTATTTGTATTAGAAAAAATTCATATTCTCTGACTATATTCTCAGACAGCTCGAGTACTGCACTTTCAACTGTAGTTTGCTCAGGAATTGTACATGCCTTCGAATAGCAATTCCATCTTCACAAGTCAATTTTCATGCACAAAGGACAAAGAACAAAAGACTGTTAAAGGACCTAGAAACATAGGGCTAAAATTCATAACCCGTTCAGATAACTGATCAGTGGCATACATCACAGATCTTGAAAGGAGGTAAACATTTACTCAGCAGTCAGTAATAATTCTCTGACTGTGAGATTCAGATATTGGATGGCCATTAACACACTCAAATTTATCACCCAAGCCCTGTTATCTATAAAAATTAATCAGTCCTTCACCAAAACAGGCAATGCTGCCTCCGCAAACAGCTCGTCAGCTTAAGGAACAGCAAAACAAGATGTTGAGAAACTCAGCAGGCTGGCACTTCACATTTTTAAATGTCATTTAACAATACTAAGAATCAAATCCCAGTGTAGCCAGTTCTAATATACAAGTCCTCTAGCTGCTGTGTGTGTCATATTTTAACCCTGGTGTTAATTTCACACTAAGAATAAAAGCTATAACTTACATATTTAAGCCATAATCTCTGAAATTCAAGGATGAATAAGTTTCCACATTTCTTCATTAATTTAGTACTGGCAAGTGCAACAAAGTTGAAGTTTAGTACAGCTACATGCAGTACAAGCTTTTCAGCAAAAAAAGCTTAAGTCAGCTCTATCTTTAGCATTTTCAGTGAAGGAAATAAAATCTCTCCCCATTCCACCCTTGAGAAAGATTCAGAAAGATTTGTTTTCCCTTTCCAATCAAGCAGGCAACTTCTTTTAACCAATCACCTAAAACATCCCAAAAATCAATTAAGGTCATTTCCAACTCAGATCAGCCATTCATTCTCTCAGGAGGACACAGAGTGAAGGTGGTGGAGAGATTCTTTACTTTTCTTTCCTTGTAAACAAAACGTGGGAAAACAATTTTTTTTTACAAGAAGGGCAAGGGGATAGAAAAAGGAATCAAACCAAGGCTACACATGATGAGTAGACAAGAGATAAGAAAAGTAAGTGCAGTACTGCATGGGAAGTTCCTAAGGCATGTAAAAGAAAGCCATGAGCACTGTGTACAACACCTCAGAAATGCAGAAAGCACACAGCTACACCTCAGCACAACATTCAAGATTTAGCACTCATTCAGGTCAGAGGAGAACACAAGGTTCATACCCAGAGTTTGTTAAGAATAAGGTGATTCTGATCAGCAGTTTCATTAAGTTCACACGCATCCTGGGAGTAGAAGTCTGACCCGTAATAAACTTTTGAAGCTACTTTGCAAAATGTTTCCATAGTATCTCAGACTGTAAAAATAAAGTCTTGTGTCTGCCCTATTTAAGCCATGAACAATTAGTTTGAATCCACCCATTTTTTCTTCCCTACATGGTGAGAACATTGTGGGCTGAGGACTTTTTATTGTTTTCTAGTAGGATAGGTATAGTGCAAAATGCTAAGTTTTGTTCTTTATCTCTTGGGCATGTATTTGAGAAACATCATCACAATCTACTTTTCTCTTGTAGAATATATAACACATCTAACATGGTCTGATTGTCACATTCACTAACAAATAATTAGGTGGCTTCTTACACCTTTTTTGAATAAAGGTTTTCATTTAATACTGAACTCTACATCTCTAGACCGCTTCCTGAAACCCAGCGATTCAAGCTTCAGCAAACGAATTAACGGGATTTTTAAGAAAGCCAAGTAAGCTACTCTATTTAATGCTAAAGCTTTTTGATTAATTTAATAGAATGTTAATTCCAAAATTGCATAAATTAAAACCTACTTTCAGTCAGTCTCTCAGGTAGTCATGAATGGACAATTATGTTAGTAAAATACATTTCTGAGGTAGACCTAGATCTTAATACCTGTTCTGTTCCTCGTCTGCTGTAAAATTTTAAATTCATAATCCTTAATAATCCTCTTCTCTGTGCCTGTAAGAACAGAAACAAATCATACAATGAAAAACAATCTCATACAGTTTTATGCACCAAAAATTAAGTCATATTTAAAATACTAAAACAACTCTGCAAGATTCTTTAGAGGCTCTGCAGAAAGACCTTGACAAATCAGAGAGATGGGCAATCACGCAATCACTACCCATATGAAGTTCAATAAGGCCAAGTGCCAGACTGTATCTGAGGCAACCTTGGCTGTGTGCACAGACTGGGGACTGAGAGGCTGGAGAGCAGTGCTGCAGAAAGGGACCTAGGGGTCCTGGTCACTGGCAAGTTGAATGAGTCAGCAGTACTACAATATATGAAAGAGATTAAGTCACTGGAGTGTCCAAAGGCGGCCAGGATGATGGTGAAGGGCCCTGAGGGGAAGCCTGTGAGGAGTGGCTGAGGGCACTTGGTCTGTTCAGCCTGGAGGAGACTGAGGAGAGACCTCACTGCAGGTACAACTTCCCTGAGAGGGGAAGAGAGGGACAGGCACTGATCTCTGCTCTGTGGTGACAGGGACAGGACCTGAGAGAATGGCCTGAGGCTGTGTCAGGGCAGGTTTAGGCTAGATATCAGGAAAAGGCTTTTCACTCAGAGGGTGGTTGGGCACTGGAACAGGCTCCGCAGGGCAGTGGTCACAGAATCAATCCTGACAGAGCTCAAGAAGCACTTGAAAAACATATGTATAATTCTGTCCACTTCAGTAAGTATATAACATATCACAGAAAAGCACTACTCATTTGCAATTAAACTAACAACTCACTTGTAATACTAAGCAATACCTATGTAAGAGTAAACACTGGAATTTATCCTGGTATATTGTAAATTGATTTCAGTATAACCAAGTTGTTACCAAATCAAACATTTACTTCTACTAGAAGCAGAAGAAATCTAGAGCTAGAATTAAACTGAAACATTTATTTCAGGTGTGCTGCCTTTTGTTCTGAAGTAAAAGAAGAACAAACCATAATTTTTTTCCAACAAAGACAGGTAACGTATCCCAATGCACAAGTAAGAGCAAAAAATATTGTAGCTTGGGAATTTACAGACTCTTTTCTTCTTGTTTTTAGTTTTAGAACCACAAGTGATAATTAAGAACTTAGAGTTCAAGTCGTACTACAGAAAAAGCAAAAACAGACAGATGCTATGGGGAAAGAGATAACTGTTTAGACATATGCATCATAGCTTAGAAAACAGCAAAATATCGTATTAAATTCATCTTTCATAAAGATATACTTATAGAGCTTCCAGTGACAATATTCATCCAGTAAAATGAGGACACATACTTACTATTCTAACATCATCTTCATAACTAGTGACCTGCTTGTAATGGGGAGAGCCTGACAGAATTCTCCAAGCAGATATCCCACAACCAGCTGCTTTAGATACTCCATCTTCATCTGTTTCACAGCCTCCTACAAGGAGAAGTCTGTAAAATATATAAAGATGCATTATGATTTCATATAGTGCCACTTTTTTTTTTAATTTTCTTAAGAGTATAGCAGTTTGCTTAGAGTAACAAAAGGCTAAATATACCAAGACACTTAACAGCCCCAAAAAACTTTGTCTGTGATTAAATACACTGAAATCTAAAAATACTTCAATATTATTCAAGTAACATTTTTTATTTGTATCATGTGTACCTATTCATTCTCATCTCTAGCTTTCCAGGTAACTCATAATTCCCAAAATAAAATGTCTGGCCACAAGTTTGAGTTTCCCCCTTACCCTCAAAAAATGATAAAAAATTACTGCTTAAGCATGTGACAAGTTCTGATCATTCTGTTTAAACATTAGATTTCCATTTACTCAGATGTGGTAAAAAAGCTACTTCTCTTTCATTGAAGAACTGAACACATTAATGTTTGTCAATTCTGTTTTCTAAAGCCACTGTACCAATTAAACATGTACATGTAATAATTTCATTACACACCATAGGTAGCATTTTAAAAACTTTTATGTAAATCTTGCAATTATTGCTGAACACCATTAAACTGTACCAAAGTATTTGCCCTTGAAGCCCTTTCACCTTATTCACAAGCACTTCTATATTTAACTGATGACTACTTTGATGAAGACTTTGAGAATAAGTGTCTAAGTTTGTTTGGAATCATCATTGTAATGAAACACCCATCAAAAGGAGAAGTACCTACAAAAAAAGGCACAACTGAAGGAGCCCAAAGCTCTACCCTAAGAACGCTCCATTATCCCATTCCCAAGGCCACACCATTCTCAAAGTCCTCTGCCTCCAGCAGCAGCTGCCACTCACACAGCACAGCTCTGGCTGCCAGAGACGCCAAAACTACACCTGCAAAAGTCAAATGAAATAATAAAGGGAAAAAAGTTCCTTCCACATTCAATCCTTTTTAACACATCAGTAAAACTTACTTAGTATTGCCAGGTCTCCTGCTAGTCACAAATGTACAGCAAGATGATTTCGTATCATGGATGAATGACAGAATCACATCAGGCTAGAAAAGAACCTCTGAGACCATGAAGTCTAACCTATAACCAAACACTACTATGTCAACTAGACCAGATCAAGGGATGGTTACTGCACCACTTCCCTGGGCAGTCCATTCCGAATGCCTAATCACCCTTAACGTGAAGAAATTCCTCCTGATGTCAACCTAAAACTCCCCTGGCACAGCTTAAGCCTCATCTTCTATGTCTTCCCGGCTCCTTGTGAGAGGAGGTTGATCCCCACCTGGCTACAACCACCTTTCAGGCAGTTCTAGAAAGAGGTAAGATCTCTTGAGAGTGATGCTTGAAGTTCTTATGAGTTTTGGCTATTATGCAGTGTAAAAAATGGCCTGAGGCAGTAAAACAGAAGTCACTTTCACCAAAATTTGCAACACGAGACATGAAGACAAGGAAGCCTAATTTTTTTCTTGCAGAGAAAAAAAAAGAACACCTTGCAGAGGTGTTCTACACAGAGCACAGCCAGCATGCAGCGGTTTGCACAGCTGTTTCCAGGCTTCATTTCTAGATCCTTAAAAATCTACATACTTCTGGTACCATACTTCTGAGGACTCCTGAAACCACCTGAGGACTCCTGGGAAGCCTTTGAGGAACTTAATGCCTGTCATTGGCAAGAAGAGCTGGCTAGCATGCTTTAGAAGCTTTTAGCAAGGTCTGACAGCTGTTCTTAGCCAAAGGGTGCTTAATTTAAGCTTTTGTTCCAGCTGGACACCTGATTAACAGGGGCCAGGAACCCTTTCAACAAGTCTGAGAAAAAGACCTATGTAAATGCCAGGCCCAGAATACAGCATTTTGCAGAAAATGATGGCCAGAACTTGTCTCTGTGTATGTTTCAAACAATCACAGTCATGTGCTGCCAGGCTCAGTCTCCAGCACCCTCTAGAGCAGCTCCCCAACACCTCAGACACAGACCATGCTCCTAAGGGAGGACACGGGTGTGCAGGTCTTGGACTGCAGTGACAAGGCCCCAAGCAATGTGCTCTAGCTGACTCTGAGGTGAAGGGGAACACACTGGATGATCTCCAAGGGCTCCTCCAGTATCAAAAACTGGCTCCTCTTGCAGTACCTCAGCTGTACTCCACTCCACAGGTTTGTACAAAGCTGGGTTGAAGATAACCAGTGTTAACAGCAGTCTCAAGTACAAGCTCAGTTGAGTCATCCAAGAAAAACTTAATATGCTCTTCTTCACTTTTGGTACAAAAATTTTGGTACAAAAAATTTTAAAGAAATCTGAAACCTTTTAACATCCTCATCACAAGCCCTTAATTGCAAACTTTAGGCTTTAATATCAAATATTTTCTGCAGCAATTACAGATAACCCAGAAATAAGACATTCAGCTCCAGATTAAGATACCAGAACAAAAGCAGCTGTTGAACCTTGGATTTGAGTTCACAAAGAGCTCACACTGAAGCAGATTTTTAAGTTTTTTTAACTAAAATGCACCATAAATTCCATCCTAGATGAAAGTGGGATCATGTGAGAACACCAACATTAGGTATCTAAATTAATGAATATAATACTTTTCAAAAACAGTCAAAGTCATAATTGCATTTTTTCCCAAAGCTATTGCTTCAAGTTGTCTTACAGATTCAGAAACATTCCCTATTGGCATACACTCTTTGCAATTACCATACATCTAGTTGAAAAAATTAAGCAAATTAAGTCCTTAACTGCATATTTTATTGCAGTATAATGGATCATGAGTAAATACACAGTAATACAGTAATGCAGTAAGTCAAGCCTTTCAAGCAGTGAAGAGACATCAGTATAATTTCATCATCTGAGATTAAATTTAATGCAAGAAAGCACAAAATTACAAAGCTGAACTCTTGTTAAGAGATCAAAGTTCACATTATTGAAAATTTTAAGTTCAAGGTGTACCAACAATTCTCTTTCATGCACAACTTTGAAGCAGTTGTGTTCAAGCCCTTCTAGAGTTTTTTGGGACAACAAGAAAATTTCAGCAAGAGGCTCTACTCATGAATTTAGATGTCTCTGAAGTCAAATTTACAAGCTATCACAGACTAAATTCAAAACAGAAAAGACTTGCCTCCATCAGGGGTAAAACACCAGATCTTTTGTTTTCCATCCATTCAATTCAATTGTGCATTCTTTCAAGTGTCAATTTTTAAACTTTACTAAGCCACTCAACAGGCTGCACATAACAAGAAATACTACAACCATTAACCCTGGTCTGATCAAAGGAAACAATGGGTTGGCTCTGCTGTCTGGTCATGTAGTGCTACCAAAGCTCCATAGTCCATAACTACTATCTCAAAACTGTAAATTTAGTACACTGAGTATTAATTATGTGAAATCACTAAATATCAATTAGGTGGAAAGAAAAAGCCATATAGAAAATTAATCTCTCAAAATAATAAGCTAGAAGAACATTACATCTCATTAATAATAATTTGTTTTCCTAAGATAGATATGACAGCTCACTTAATACTGAAGAATGAGAACAAGTTTTTTCAATAGAGTTTCTTCTGGTATTTTACAGCAAAGCCTAATTTCCATTTAAAAAAATGTAGCAATATAACATTGCACTGAAGTATTAGATCTGCTAGGTTTGAATCTAAGAAAAATATCTAGAACAAAGCTTAGTTCCTACAACTGAAGAGAAATAGAAATATAGCTGCTGAGTTTATCTTTCTGTATGACAAATAAGTAGACACATCTTAGCATAAGTAATAGGCTAACCAGGACCCATTCCAATTACACTGGGTTCAAGAGCACGCAGCATTCAGTCCACATTTCAAGTCCAGTTTCTGTACCCAACAGGTTACTAACAGAGAAAACACATCACAAGACAACTCCAAATATCAAAGCCCAGCAGTTCCACTCAGAACATTAGGGAAAATGGGTTGGCCAACAAGTCCAGCAATCGATTCCAGATAAAAAAACAAAACAAAACACCACATAAAAAACCAACCAACCAAACAAAAAAAACTAAAACAAACAAACAAAAAACAACTAAACTTATACTTCAACCTTTACCCATCTTTCATCCCATTCAGAAACCTCTTTTGAAGCTGTTCCTGACATTCTAAAGAGTGCATGTTGCTTACACAAGGTACTCATACAGAAAAGGACTTGACTTTACTAATGGAATAATGAAAGTCAAGTGAGATGAACTAAGGTTCCTCTTTGATAGTAGAAAGAGGCATGACTTTTTATTGCTGGTGCCCTAAATAGCAATTTTAGAACAGATTTTTCTCCCCCTCCCTATCCAACACACTTCAATGCTAATTTTGCCACTTTTCATTCATCATTTACATACCAATGTCAGGCAGCAAACAGAACACTTACCTGTGACCAGGATGATAAATGACAGCTGTTATCCCATGGGGGTAGTGGCTGCTGAAGCTGAAACTATGACTTTCTTGAAAGCTTTGATTTGTTCCACTAAGTATGGTGGGAAAAAAAAAATACATGCATTAGTTCAGATTTATTTTCTTTAAAGAGTATAAAATAATTCCTTTGAAATCCATTATGCCTTCTCAAAGGAAGTCAAAATTCATGCTTACCTTACAAGGTAACTTCTTAGTTCTCCACGATAATTAACAACAAGGAGTTCAGCTGACCACTGGGCACTTGCTTTGTATTCTAGAAAGATCAATCCAGCAATAGCGTAACTCAGATCGCCTGGCAAACTTGCTGTCTTTACCCAAAAATGAAGGCAGATGTTGGGAGAGAAAGGGGATTTTTAAAAAGTGTTACTGAAAGAACTAGAAAGTTAAATTAACTATACAGTATTAAAAAAAAAATAAAGTTTCATAGTTTGTATTACGAAAGAAATACATTTTCTTTTATCTTGATTTTAAAGAAATTTTATTACTATAAGATTTGCAAAGACAATATACTGAGGAAATACACTTGAGCTGCCTTCACAAACAAGTTCAATACACCTTTTGAACATACAAAATAGAAAATATATTTTGTGGGGCCTGTCAACAGCAATTATCTAATATCATACCAAGCAAAGTACTCTGGCAGCATTATTTCTTGGTTTACAATTTGACAAAGTGCAGATTTATAACCTATTACTTCAAATTGTGGAGATTTCATATTTTCACTGTCTGATGCACCTACGGATCCATCACAATTCCAAGATATGTAAAGCATACCCTTTGTGCTGTTGTAAGGGCTACGCATGACTTTTGTTGATCGTATGATAGATGTACTGTAGTGCAGCCTTTTATGGTCCATTTCTGCATGGTATTCATAGTGTAAGCATTTATAGCAAACTAAGCTATGATTTGAAAAAGGTCAAAGAGTGGAAATTATCCATAATCCTTAAAAAAAGTTCTACTATATTTGTATTTAACCCAAGGGAGCACATACCGGTGAAATGACCAAAAGCTCACTACCCATCAGGTCAAACACTCTGACTGTCCCACTGCTTTCAGCATAAGCAAGTAATGTACAATCATGACTCCATGCCACTCTCCTCCACTGAGGGTTAGGATCCTTTGGCACTATGAAAAGCGAATAAAGTTATTAATAAAAGCAAAAAGTAAATATAATCCCTTAAACAGAACAAAAAGTCGATTGCATCAAAAAATGCAGGGAGCCTACCAGCATTACAAGCTTATCTCAGAGAAGGGTAAAAATTGAAAAACCATGTATGTCTCTCAGAGCCATTAATTCTAACTACCATTTCATTTCAGATTTCATATATTAATTATCATAGAAAGAAGTGGCAGAGGGAGGGTAATGGGGCTAGCCACAAGCAAAACTACTAAGAGATTCTTTCCAATGACTTTAAGAAGTTGTATCACTATCGTTAAAGTAAACCAACACCACCGTTTAGCAACATATAAATAACAAACAATGATAACACTAAGTAATGATGAATAGATTACCATACCTTGACATTTTCCAACTATGGATACAAAGTCATCTTTTGCAGACCTGCAGAAAAAAAGACTCATGAATTTAGATATTAAAAAACCCACTATTCCATTTTCTGTAACAGAACACTAGAAAAATATTCCAAGTGCACAATTCAAAGGCCTGCATGCCTCTAACTACTTGTTCAAAAAAGCAGGTAGTAACTTTCACCATTAGGCAGCTACATTAACTAACAATAGTATTTTAGAGACCCTCCTCCAACTGCATAAATACCAACATCCCTCATTTATTTGTAATGCTGTACAAAAAAGGACAGCATCATTTCAGTGCTTCATGTAATTTTAGAAAAAAAAACCTAGTCAGTATTCTCTAGGTTACAGTTTTAGAAACAATGCAAGAATATAGTTACATTAATAGAATTGAAACATAAGATTTATTTTATAGTCTTTAAGCTGACGTTTATGGTGCTCACACCACTTTTGATTGAACAATTTTCATACACTTGCTTCTTTTACATATAAATGGAAGGTCTGACCTTCTAGCAAATGGATTTTTCTGAAGCAAGTAAACACACTCAATCAAGATCTGTTCTACAGCTAAATGTGCTCTTGAACTGGCGAAGGAGAGCCTGTTGTTAAGCACACAAGAAAAGGGAAAGCATCAGTCTTTACAGCAATCCACCCCACTTGTAAAATAAGGTGAAGTATTATACATGCCAGCTACTCCACAGAGAAGAACACTAGATACTAGCTCCTTGTCCCATTTTTTAGGGGAGAATTTCTAGAGGGCAGAAAGGCAGATGTTAGAAAGACCACAATTTACGCTGAATATTTTTGAGGATCTTGATTGTTTTTCTTTCACATCTTGAAAACAAAGAGAGATACAGATATATAAACAGATCTATTATAATTGGGGGGCGGGGGGTTAAGGACAGTTTATGTTGGGTTTGGGTTTTTTTTTTTAAATGGGAGATGGCTGAGAATAAAAAGAAACAGAAGGCTTCTGCTTTTATGACCATTCCATGGAAAATTTCACAATATATAACACTGCAAAACAAAACAAAAAAATCTTTAAAAGTATTGCTAGCAAATGACCAGAAACACTTGCTCAGAACTCCACATCTGAAGTAAGAGACAATGCTAAGTTACCTGATTTCTACACATTGGTCTTGAACAACTGCCAACAATTTACCATTGCTGAAAGAAAAAAGAGATATGAAAGTTCATTTCAAGTCCACTCCTTACAGAATGTGCATCAGAGTCCTAGGTGCTTTTCTGCATGGTTAGATATAAATCGCCTCATTCATAAATTTTAAAAAAAGGTAAATGGGAAATATCAATTTTTATTAAAAATAGAACATCCATCATGCTATGATATTCCTTTCATTTCACAGAAATCTGCCACTCTTTTCCAGCAACATTAAGAAAAATGTCTAAAATCCCCCTGCATGGGAGATCAGAGTCAAGACATTGCTCACAGATAATTTTACAACAGCAATGTACAAAACAATGTATTGCTTTATGTGGTATAAACATCTATCACAATTCAGAAAGTTATGTGTCTTTGCATACAACAAACTAAAACCTTCCCCACTGAACTGTTTTCCTGCGCATACTTGTGCTTACTTTTAAAAGCCAGTGATCTCACTCATGTTGCTAAAATTCCTCCAGAACAGCTGGTTCTAGCCTTGGAACTCTCACTCTTCTGTGTATGCAATAGCAGACAAGTCCTGAGAATATGCATTCACTTTCCACAAATATAAACTGCTTATTTTAAAATTATATATCCTGCCAAGTTATAAGCCTTTAATCAATCAAACTCAGGACTTGAATTTGAAAATGACTGCAAGCCACTTTGCCTCAAAATCTAGATAGACATTGAGCCCTGAGTGAGAGGTGCACTCACAGAAGGGAAGCAGGTAGAAGCCCCTAGGTAGCACACTGAGGCCACCTGTGAGAGCCTCCAGGGTTTCTCTTGACCAGAAAGAACAACACATCTTTAGCACAGTAACAACTCAGCACAGCTATCAGTGGGGATGGTGGGGGGAGCAGAGGAAGCATTAATACATTCACTCCTGTCAGAAATGGCCAAGTGTGGGAGCTGGTTACCTTGCAAGTACGAGGTGCCAGTTGATCTGCTTACTAACCAGACGAACCAGTCCAGCGGGCAGAGAAAACTTTGCGGGGCTGAAATACCAAAATCATCAGGATAAATCAGAACACACAGTGAACAAATGCAGTACCTGAGATACACTCACCAGACAACTCAGCTTCAAGGCAACCATCAATTACCTGAGAGGGTTTGCAACTGAACATGAATCAACACTGCACCCTGCCAACGACAAAGGCTAACAACAGCCTTGTTTTTACTAACAGAACAAAACTGCGTATTAAGAGAACTGATCGTTTATTTATTGCTCTTTATATTCTGGTCACCAGCCAGTTTTGAAGAACACCAGTGAACAGGATGGACACCAAGATGATCAGGGGACTGGAGTACTTGCCCTATGATAAATCAGATGCTGTGGGAATTGCACCTGTTTAGCCTGAAGAAGGGAAGGCTTCAGGATGACAGAACAGCAGCATTCTGATTGATACCTAGGAGATTACCAGGAAGATGGGAGCCAACAGAGGTACATGGCAGGAACACAAGAAACTATGATCAACCCTTTGGAGGACTGGGAAGTGCTGGGGTAAGAACTGGACTGAATGACTGTAAAGATCCTTTCCAACCTTAAGTCTCTGTAATTTCAAAACCAAAAAGGTTCCAAGCTGACATTAAGAAGAGATTTTTTCACCATGAAGACAGTCAAGCACTTGAACAGGCTGAACAGAGTTTGGGTTCTCCATCCTTTAACCTTTCCTAAGACTTAGTTGGAGAGAGCCCCAAGGAACCAGCCGGAATTCAGTGTTCTCCTGCTTTTAGTGGGAGTTTAAACTCGAGACCTCCCAAGCTCCCTCCAAAACTCTTTATCAAACACATGAAAACATCAACTAAAATAAATGATAAAAGCTTGAAATTAGTTTTTAAATATCACTACTGGAGGGAGGGAAGAAAAGTAAGTGAATTCTGTCTACAACTGAATCATTACAACTAGACTTCCATGACAGTATGGTGCCCATAAACATCACCCTGTCACGAGAAAAGGGGGGAAGTAGGTGCACAAAAATAAAGTAGAACACCAGCAATAGGGAAGCATTCCCTGCCAAATTCAAGTACAGTACTGTTTCATAGGAAGTCACATTAATGTTCCTTACTTTAATGTAACACAAAACCAACAGATTATCCTTTAAAAGGGGAAACTGATATCTTCAAACCTGCTAAGTGGTGTAACCACAGAGCTGAAATTTTCCAGAAACATTGTACTTAACCCAATATAATTTCTGGGACCATTTAATGACCTTTTGAATCAAAACTTGAATTTATAAATTGCACGAGTGCTGCTTAAGAAGTTATCAAGCTTTTTGTATGAGTCTGAATTGTCAAAGAAAACAAATTCAAAATTATTATTCCAAAGGAGGCAAAACTTTTTGTGCCATCATATCTGTCACTGACACCTAAAAAAAACCCCACAACAGCTTCCCTTACAATATCTCAGCTGGGAGTAGAGAAGACAAATACATGACTGGAGAAACCTGTTCCAACTGCAAGGTTACTTCAGCTTCTGATAAATGCACAAAGTCAAACTAGCACATAACAGTCTTTTTCTATTTAGGTTTCAGATGCAACTCAATCAGCTACAACTCAATTTATGAAAAGAGGCTATTCTAACCATTGCTTGGACAATATTCTAAACAAGTGTTCAATTTTACTCCCATTAAGAATTACTTTCCATCAAATCAAAAAGCTGTAAAACTATTATCAAATAGGACAATTAAGCAGTATTCTTGTAAAACCTACCTGTACCAGATGTACCGAAGCAAAAGCAATGCAGGACCTACAATGGAAAGAGGTAAATATATCTCTGTTAGTCTTAAAACACCCTCCAGCTTACTGCACAGGGAACCTCAAATTCTCACTAAAGAAAAAGGTATTGAGGGGAAAAAACCCTCTATACTAGGAGAAGGAATTCTTACATTAAAATAAATGCAAACAGCAAATCAAAACCAAAGACAACCAACCAAACAAAACAAAAAATCACTGCATTTTTTTTTTTTTAATTCTAAGAGACATTCCTACTGGATGAAAATCCAGTTCACTTACTGCCATACAACAGCTGGTTTATCCAGAGTAATATCATCAGAATGTAAAATTTCCTCATTGAACTAACCAACAAACAGCCCAGTGCAAGAGATGTTAAGAGGGGGAGAAAAAAAAGGCTCAAGTACACTTTGCAAAACACAGAGCTGGTTAACTTCTTAGATGTATGGTTTATTAATTTGATCCAACAAACATATGGAGACAAGAACACTTACAAAATTGACATAAAAATAACACAGCCATGTTCACAATCAGAAAACATCTTCCTGAAAACACATCCTGCACTCTATTTCCATTATATTAGGCACTCTAAAGGGCAGAAATTGCAAAATTTATGAGTAATCCACACAGTCTTAGAAGTCATGAAAGTAAGAACAAGACATATTTACCTGCAATTGCTCTAGTGATGATAAATGATGCGCCATGTTTTCTGTTGCCTCTTGGCTGCAATTACAATAATAATCATCAGACAGCATGTCACACATTTTTAACTTAAATACACTATTCATACATACATTCACTGATTAAGTAGGCTCCTAGTCTACAATTTCTTTCTGTATTTTGTATTATTCACTACTTCATACAATGTCTACTTAAACTGCATAAGCTAAAACAGGCTGTAACGCCAAATAATTTAAATGCCAAGATGCAATAAACAAAATGTGCTATAGATTGTCTATTGATTCAGCTTTGCCTCAGTCTTTGGGTGGCAAAAAAACCCACTGACTTCTGATTATGTTCTCCTGTAAGCTATTATAAATCATTCTTTTTATGCCAAATAAATGCCACAATGATCTGTAATGCCTAGCAGTCAAAGTACTTGGTGTGCAACATATTATGCTAATATCTAAGTGCTAAGCTACCTAAAGATTGCTCATGAAAGTTTCAGAAACATCAAGAAAAACAATTTCTGGAAAACAAAAAAAAAAAACCTCTTTTTATATCAATTTGTACTATGTAACATGGCCACTCAGATAACCATCTCTACTTCATACCATCTCACACAGCCTTTCCACCTGCCCTCCTCTACTTAAGGCAGAGGGAACAACTACAGACACCATATAAATGAAAGCACTCTCCAAACACAGAAAAAAGGAATCCAAAACAACACAGGATGTATATTCTTACCTGTAAGAGAAGATAAAATTATTTGTCAGTAACAAGCAGAAAAAAGATACAAAACAGAGACGAAAACAAGAATAACCAATAAGGAAGGATCCACAAACAAATCCTCAAAATAAGTGTGACTGCGGTGTTAGGGTGTTAACCCTTTAGTTGCGGCGGAGTAAAGAGACACAGTCATACGGTCATTCTCGAGATGAAAGAGAAGGCGAGAAGAAGACAAAGTTTATTCAGAAAACTCATTGTTTAAGTAGCAAGACTTGTAACAATGAGAACAGAATAAAGATGATTGGTCCAGAGAGAAGACACCCCATTTCCAGGGTCTGTTAACAGTAAACAGGTGTCTTTATCTTTATTATTAATTCCTCTGTGTTTTGACTAATTTATTTTCCTGGGAAAGGCTTCTTGGCCTTCAGCTGAAAAACAGCTTATCACCCTGAGAAATGGTTCAGAGAACAGAGCTGAAAGGCTCGGGCCTGGAATAATTTTCCAGGCAGTTCTCTAAAAGGATACTACAAATAAGCAATCGTGCTTTCTAATGAAAATCTTAGACTATCCCAAACTGAGCATTAGAGCAGGTAATGACTGAATTTTGTCTTCCATTCAGTATAAAACACATAGAGCAAATTTCTCGTTAACTGAAATATTCAGACCTCACCAAGTTACAAAGCAGTAAACACGGGAAGACAGATAAATTTATCAACATTTTAGAACATGTCTATGCTTAAAAAAAAATATTTGGGCTCCCAAATTTAAATTATTGAAGTAAAGATTAGTTTTCTAGGCAAAGTTTGCAATCCATGAAGAGTCTTTCAAATAACCAGGTTGTCATCTCACAGCATGTAAGAAGCAAACACAGCTGTACTAATAGATAACATTTCACATTCAGGTTGACCAGCCAGGAAATAACAAGGCATTACAGTAAAATTAAGTGAGACCATAAATTTTTTCTTACAGCTACCCCAGTACCTCAGGGAGAACTGCAATTCCCTAGAGACCTTAAAAGCAGAGTGTGTTAAAAGTTTTTGGATTATGAGGAAGTTCCCAGTAAAAAAACATGTCCTAAAACTGCTTACATCTCTTTAGAATTTTTTTAATATTTTAAGTGTCTGCTCCCAAGCCTAAACTACAGTCTGCTATTCCACACATCTTAAACTCTTCACAAAACTGATTTACTATTAAATCCTGAAGACCTGAATTTTACTTTTTTATAATATATTCTTATCATTTCAGCAATAGCAATGGTTACCAGATATGCTGTATTTCTTTTTTAATTCATTCCTTCTTGAGAAAACAATTTCAATTTCTCCTTCCCTACAGCATTCCAGAAATAAAATCTAACTTTCTTGCTGACAAGACACCCACTTAGTTTTGGAGATTTTTTGCATACCCTGCAAGCTTACTGGGGGAACAGGAGCTGGTGAGTGTTGGGGAAATCTCAAAACATTAGACTGTAATGAACAAAGAAAAAAAAAACAAAAAAAAAAACAAAAAAAAAAAAAAAAAAGCAAAAAAAAAAAAAACCCACAAGACCCAGTGATACATTTTGGAAAATAAATTGAAGAAGAGAGTTCAATCTGCCTATATTTCCATAAGTCATTCCACAAGTCGTCTCTTGCAACCTTGTCCACAGCCACTGCTTCATTCACTATTTTCAGGGATTTACAAGTCAGTACTTCCTTTTATTGTCATTATATATTTCAGCATTCTCAGGGCATTATATGCAATGGCATCACTATCCTGAATAGACTGCTTGATTTCCACACCACTCTCTTCTCTGGTGTAGTCAGTTTCTTAAGTGTTTCCTTTACAAATAAATGGTACAACCCCCCTGCCCCTCCTCTTCTTCCCCCAAAAAATTCGTACTGAAAAGTTCAGTACAGTTGAATGACAGTACCGACAAGAACTAAAATTAAAGCAAATTTGGGCATTCAACTTCAGAGATGCATGCCAGTTTTTTCATTCCTTGAATTTAACATGATTTTACACCTTCATCACAAGATTCATCTTCCAATAGAGCTGGAAGTTCTAGTACTCTGCAATTAAAAATTAATCATCCCAAATGAAATAACAGAAAAATAAAGTCAATAAAGACCTGTGAATGTTTAAGGTCTGGCTTTATAGCCTAAATTGCTGCATAGGAAGACACTTAATTTCATTTCCAATTGCAGCATTCAACTTCCTTTCCCTTTCTACCATTCCTTACCTCACTTACTCCAAAAGAATCAGTTCTATAAGAAAGTAGGGTGTGACTTTTTTTTCTGAAAAGTGTGAAAAAAACAGGATTAAAAAAGACAGATGTTCCAAAGGAAAAGTCACACTCACCTAAGTAATATCACTGTTAAGGCACCTTAAGGCAAAAACTGACTCATACTGACAGAATAATCTGTTTGCCTATGATTGTCAGTAAAATCAATTTCCCACTAAAATGGTAAAAAGACAATCGGAAGTGCCCTTGAGTACTGACAGTTTCCAAGAAGCATGTAAATCAAATCAAACTATACAGCACAATAATAAAGTAAATATGCAAGAAATACCAAGTTTAAAATAACCAGCACCATCTGCTTGAGCTGACAAGCCAATTCGATGCTCAGAAATTCTGACTACCAAGGCAGATGAGGACCTTCAGACTGTGGTTACAGTCACTTTAAATTGGCAGCTCCACATGCTGCCATTAAAGGGAGGTTTCACCTCACTGACATACAGCCCCTTTGGTTGGTACCCCTTGATACCTACAGGAGTACCAGAGAGACCACTTAACAAAACAGATGAAACAACACGACTGTTTCTCAGACTAATCAGTTCTTTAATCAATTTACCATCCAACTTAGGAATACTAACAGCAGCAGAAAAGACACTTGTCAGAAATGTGCCCCCTTAACACGGCTCTAGAAGAACCACAGTCTCATGTCTTCATATTATAAGTTCTCCTCATGGTTTGCACCAGGAAAATTGTTTCCACATATCACTAAAAACAAAGACTACATACCATTTCTCAAAACATAAATTAAAATAGGTGCAACTATCAATTCATCTATACAAATAACCTACTCAGTTAGTAGTTGGTAATACTCAAATTGTATTTTCCAAACACCCATACCTGTTGCTGAAACTGAGAATTTACAGATCAGGAGCACCATCAACAAAAAAATCTTCCGGATAAATGAAAATCTGATTTTTTTGAGCATGGCTCTAGTAAATTTTAACAGGTACATTCTTCCACTTGTGATGTTTTTACATCTCTTCTGTTTAGTTGTTCTCATTAAGCATAAGACTTGTTAAAATGCTTCTATTAACAACTTTCAATGGGAAATGCATTAAAAACGTCAGTGGACTTAAAAGCCACTACAAGAAAGAAAAGAAAAATGCACTGCTTGCATCCTCTATAACCAAGTCAGACAAGAGCAGACATAGAGGCAGCAAACTCAGCACATTGCAGAGGAAAACACTAAAAAGGAAAGATGAAAGAGCTTCTCAGCTTTTCTGGTGAGTCGGGAAGAACAACAGTTAGAAATAACTAAAAACCTGCAGTACAAGAACAATGTTTTCTGATTTCTTAAGCCCTGGCATCCATTTGAGCACATTGTGGACGTAAAGTGAAACATTTTTCCCAGTTACCCCACTCCTGCAAATACAGACAGAACTATGCTAATACAGAAGTCCAGAGAGAGGATCTAATTTTCCTCATATAAGGTAAACTCAATGAAGGTCCTATTTTCACCAGGACAGATTCCACAGCTCTGTGTACAGCAGTGTCCAGGGATGAGACCTGGACTTCATTCATCATAGCTTCGCTTGCGTCAGCTCAACAGTCAAATCCGATACACACGGTTCAATAAGCCAGAAACACTCCAGGGCATCACGGGCAGCACGTCAGGGTGGGAATTAAGTGACACGAAGGCACAAGGGGACAATGGCCGCACGGACACCCCAGGTGGGCCAGCCAGGAACAGCGCGGACATCCCGCTGAGCCTCCCTGGAGGCACCAGCTCATCCCCGCAACCCCTGGGGCGCCTCCCCATCTCCGCCGCGCCAACGTGGCCGGTCCCCACCCCCGCCCGCAGCCGCAGCCACACGCACCTGCACCTCCGTCTCCGGAGGCCACTCGGTGTTGACCAGCAGGTCGTACAGAATGTTCTCCTCCCCGTCGTCCGCC
>VXBI01006900.1:325294-346643 GCA_013397375.1 Toxostoma redivivum
TTTCATATGATTTATTAGTTGGGGTTCCAAGTAATTTAAGATGTTGCTAGAGGATATTAATGGTAGTAATACATGTAATAAGAATAATAAGCATGTTGAAAAGAAAGTGTACAGTCAATAGCAGGCTCATGTTGCACCAGTCTAGCAGTTGTTCCTTTATTTCCATGTCAATACAAGTACTTACAGTACTTAGTCAAATTGTCTTGAAGCCTGAGTACTCCTGAAAATCTTAAAATAATAGTGTAATTGTTTGCCATTTGTCTTTAACCAACAAGACAGTTTTCCCATTAACGTCTCTTCCATGTTCTTGTGAATAAAAATAGTCTGCAGTTATCAAGATGAACCTACACTACAAGCCAGTCCTACATAGAAGGAAGCAGTCTGGTTTCAGCAGCTTGGAATGTACAATTGATTCAATCACACTGTAGGGAGAACAGAATCACAGGGTCGTGTTTCTTAAGACTCACTTTTGGAAGTGAAAACACATCACTATTGATAAATTTTTTAGCGGTTCTAGCTAACAAAATATAAATTTTCTATTAAGCCTACTTGAACTCGAAGATTATTTGACTTGTGAATCCTAATTCTTGGTTGTAAACCCTTCTGGTCTGGCAAAATCTTCAGTTATTTCTATAGTTGATAGACTTTGTATCCTTCCACTGTGAGAAAAATTTATCCCCATTTAAAAACAAATCTGTTTGTTGGCTTTAGATAACAAAATTACACAGCTTGGGGTTCATGGAAGGAAAAAAGGGGCACAGCACTCCCCAAATAAGGGAAAGCTTCCTCCCTAAGGTAGATTCTGTTAAGGAATTGACTGTAGAACCAAAATGCAGGTTGCCCAGAGAGGAGGCTGTAAGACCCCTTTCCAGAAGGGAAAATTGTATTAGGCAGCTACCTAAAGTAGCTTGGAAATTGTTCTTGATTTGCATGTAAAGGTGGGGAGTAGAGACCAGATGATCTCAAGAGATCCCTCCAACTCAAATTACTCTAGGATTTAATGAAGTTATAATTGATAGAAGATAAAGCATTATACTGATAACTGTCTCCTAATGTTAAGCTTAGATAAAGCTTTTATGCCTGTAGTTAATTATGGGACCATTTCATACTCTTTATATACTTCATAGGTGGATATTGTCGTTGGAACCCCTGGAAGGTTGGATGATCTGATCGCAACAGGGAAGATTAATTTATCTCAAGTTAGATTCCTGGTTCTGGATGAAGCTGTATGTAGAGAAATATGTGCTGCTTAAATTCTGTTCTTAAATGCAACATGATATTTGCAAAAAAAAAGTAAAACCTGATTGTTCTATAGTATTTGATAATTCAGTTAAATACCTATAGACTGTTCCAGCTTAATTCTCTCATCACTTGCAACCATAGTAACCTACTTTTTTTTTTTTTCTCCTGCCCTCATGGCCTCTCTGTTAAATCTGGTTGGAATTTTTCTGATAGAAAAATATATTTCAAATTATATTTTAAGGTACTGAAGTCTGTCCCTGTCACTGCAGGGAACACAAAGGACAAAGACAAAATATAAGTGTTAGTTAACCCAGGAGGTCTTGAAGCCAGTGAATGTTGTACTCAATATGCTGTGAAATACAGGCATCTCTCTGATCTGCTGTAGTACAACTGAATATTCACAAAGTTCAAATACCTTGGGGTGTTAGCTAGGAGTAGCTGCTAAGCTTCTTGTGAAGCACAGCATCTATAGTGTAAATGCTCCACGTTTTTGCTGGGCTTTTCCTCCTTAGTAATAATATCCCTGCCATGCATTGTCCTCTCCAGCTAATTAAAAGCAAGAACTTTGGAGAGTAGGAGTGTATTGCTTATCTAACTCAAGTGTAAAGACTGAGAAATGTAAGATATTTGCAGCTTCATCTTTTTTATTTCATCTCCATGCAGGATGGCCTTCTCCTCCAAGGTTATTCAGATTTCATAAACAGGATCCACAGTCAAATTCCTCAGATAACCTCAGATGGAAAGAGACTTCAGGTATAAAATGTTTGTGATTTGGGCTTTTTTTTGTTGTGGGGTGGGTTTTTTGTGTTTGTTTTGTTTGGTTGAATTTTTTGGGGAGTGTGTGGTGTGCTCTGCTTTCAGTTGTTGACTATTTGGCATGGAGCATGCTTCTTTGAAGTGGAGTTAACTAAAGCTCTTGTCCAAAAGTAGCACAGTGAGTTCAGTAATTGCCTGTGAATATATTTTTAGTCTTCTAGATGTTGAAGGCCTAGTTTTCAGCAGTTTTCAATTTAATTTGANTGCAGAGAGGAGATGTCCGTTTCTTGATCTGCACAGATGTTGCTGCTAGAGGAATTGATATTCATGGTGTTCCATATGGTAAGACAGTTTTTTAAACTTAAGCTATTGAATTGCATTGGAGCTTCAATATATTTGCAATCCTGTCCACTAGTCAAAATAAATATATGGCCTCTAGCATAATTTTAAGAGATTGGTGTTGAAGGCCTAAACTGGGAAGTATTCAATTTCGTTGTTCACCGTAAGTTCTCAGATGCCTCATGATTTTCTGCATTTTTGGAAATTGTTCATTTGGTTTTTCATTCTTGCCAAAATGTAATCAGGGAGAAAGCAGTTGGAGAGTAAGAGCCTTTATTGCAGGTATTGCATATTACACCTGTAACTGTTGTAATAGACTATAAAGTATGTACCTAGGCTAAGGAGAGGAATTGCAGCAACCAAAATGATACTTTAAGTGTCTGATCTCTGACCTTAGCTCATACATTTAAAAACAAAATCTTGTGCTCTCTGTGGACTGTCTTTATCTCACACAGTTATCAACGTGACACTCCCTGATGAAAAACAGAACTATGTTCATCGAATTGGGAGAGTTGGCAGAGCTGAGAGGTATGTGTGTGTTCAGAGCAGTCACCAGGTTTTCTTGGTAATTTGTTTTTGTTGTTTTTTCACAAGTTGGCAATAGTTACTGAAATACATTTCACCCTCCCTTCTCCTCTAATATTTCAGGATGGGTTTGGCAATCTCCCTTGTGGCAAAAGAGAAAGAAAAGGTAATTATACTCCAAAGCAAAGATGAACAGACATTATTTACTGAAGTTCTGTCCACAGCGGCTATCTGACCTTCTTATCCTGCACTGAAAAAACTGCTTGTTTGTCCGTGCTTAATTGAAAGAGAACTTAAGCAGATTCCTCAATTCTTTTTCATTCTATAATTAGTCAAAATGAATGTACTAAACTCTATTTCACAAAGTTTAGAAGTTGTTTTGCGTTATTTCTAGGTTTGGTATCATGTATGCAGTAGTCGTGGAAAAGGATGTTATAACACTAGACTGAAAGAAGAAGGAGGTTGTACCATATGGTACAATGAGATGCAGGTAAGCATTTTGTTTAAATGTTCCCTAATTCCTCTAAAAGACTCAGGAATGAAGTTCTTGTTTCACCTGTGTAGTTCAAGTACAAAGCTAATCTTAAGGTGTTTATAACTTTTGATTCCATTTAAAGAAGAAATTAGAAAACTTTTCAAGTTATATGTTCTGTAAGCTGTGTAATTATAAAAGCTTATTATAATATTCCCAGCCCATTTTGTTGGAGTTGTACTTTCAGCTTCCTGATAGTCTTCCTAATCAAAGTCTGTTAAGATTCAGAGGGTGTTAGTTATGCACCTCTGTTTAGATGCTGTGTTGCAGAACTGATACTTAAAACTGTTGTTTCTCTAACCTGGAAATAGTTTGTCATTAAAGTAGGTTTTCATTGGGATTTGTATGCCAGCTATGAATGCATGTTAAAAAGCAATACTTCCCCTTCTTGCTCAGAAAAAGAAGGGGAAATACACGTCATCTGTGTTAAAATGAGCTTGGACTACGAGCTCTTTATTACAAAGTAGCCTCATTCATACGAGTAGGGTAGCGTATGAAATAAAGATTTCTAGGTAGGGTAAAACCATACTGAAATTGGAAATGAGCGTGTATAGTCTGAGCTAATAAAAAAGTGTTAGTCTTCTCTATCTGTGACCAAATTGTTGTCCGTACCATTCCTGTTCAAACTACTCAGGTGCGACTGTTCAGAGCACTAGTTTGACTAGTCTTGAACTATAAGAGTACTTAAAGACTTCTTGGGTTTTTTTCTCTTAGTTGCTGGGGGAGATTGAAGAACACTTAAACTGCACTATTACTCAAGTTGAACCAGACATAAAAGTACCAGTGGATGATTTTGATGGGAAAGTTACATATGGGCAGAAAAGAGCTCTGGGCGGTAAGAATGAACTACTCTCAAGTTCCCTTGCTTTGCAGTGCTCAGTTTCATGGTTGTCTCCTGTGTAACTGCATATAATAGATTATAAGTAAATGAATAATAGATTATAAATAAATGGACTATAAAAAGCTGCTAGTTCTTTGCTATCTTCTGCATTTTGTTACATGCAGCCTATGGGTTGCAAGTGACAAGTATGTGTATACCTGTTTTGGTTTGTGCTTTTTTTTTTTAAACAAAGTAATCAACTTTCTGAATGACTATGGCTGGGCATTGTTAGTTATGCTGAAAAATGGGTTCGAAAACATAATTTAGATTGTGTCTGTCTTGGCAGGTGGACTATATAAAGGCCATGTGGATATTCTGGCACCTACAGTACAAGAGTTGGCTGCCCTTGAAAAGGAGGCTCAGACATCTTTCTTGCATCTTGGCTATCTTCCTAACCAGCTGTTCAGAACATTCTGATTGTGCTACACTGGAGAGAAGGCTTGAGTTAATAAATGCTCTGCCCTGCAAATACAAAAATCCCACACTGTCTCAGAGTAGAGGTAGTTAGAAAGCAATTAAAACTAAATATCCTTCTTGCATGAGGAACAGTGTTCAGCACTGTTAACTTTGAGTTACCTATTCTCCTAATAAAATAAAACAAGTTAAAGATGAAATTGTTTTGTTTGGTTTTTTTGCCTTAAAGGATTAATTTGCAGAATCATTCTTTGCATGGTTTGTTAATTTATTGAAAATACAAGAGTAGTTAGGCAAATATGGGAATGGGAGGGAAGTTTTGTATTTCTATTTATTTATATTTAAAATAATTTTTTTGTACTGTAAAGTTTTAGTGCTGGACTGACAAAAGATAGATTCATATTCATTCAGACAGCTGTTTATATTTAAGATACTAAATAAGAAAAAAGTCTAGATCTCGAGTATGTATTTGAAGCTCTTTGTTATCCTAAACCCTTATATGTAGGCTGATAACTGCATTTTGATTCTGTAGTTCTAGACTTCTTAGGGTTAAGGGTTCTTAAATTTCTGGAATGGATTGTATTGAATTCAAGAGTATTGTAGCAATATTGTTACAGAGATTTCTACACTACTCTTGAATTCATAGGGGAATACCATGTGAGCATTTCATAAAACTGCTGGAAAAGCTTTTTCATGCAGCAGTGTAGGCTGAAGTATTTAATGTCTCTTGTGCTGCTTTCAGATAGGTTGAATTTGTTCAGATGAAGTTACTGCAGTCTGAGATTTTTTTTTTAATTTCTTTCTAGCTTTTTTTTCCTCTAGTGACTCTTCTAATTAGAAATTTCAGCAACTGATCCTGTAAATTGTCGTCCAAATATCTCAGGTCGCTGAGAATGCCAGACAATCACAAACCCAAGTAAACTTTTGCCTTCTTTATAAAGTCTCTTCACAGAACATTCCATCCCCTTGCAAAAAGCAGTGACAATCAATTTAAACTCAGGTTGAGGAAATAATGTTTTGTAATGTTACCTGGAGAGGGCAGACTGAGAGACCCAGGAATTATAATAAGAAACATAGATTTCTCAATCATTTAAACAAAAGTATTGCATTTGCAGCAATTTGTGATACTACTTGATCCCAAGGAGCGGGGAGGTTACATGGGATGCTTTTTATTAGAACTTGGGAAGAGAAGTTTTATCATGTGTTGTATTGGTCTTGTCAGAAAAAAGTAATGAAATCTGTCAGCCCTAAGTCAATCAAAATTAATTTATTGCAATGCCTAAAATCATTTAGATGCAGAAGGAATCATTACTCATGTTTGCCTGTTGAAGCTGAGATTAAAATCAGTTTCATCTAGTTTAGACATACATCTTGGGAAGTATTTTTAAATCACGGGGGAATGGTGTTTAGATAGAATCCAAGTCTTAGGAGCGTTGATCTTTGTTGAAATGTGACATTCTAAATTTGCTGCATGTTCCCCAAGTGCTGATACCTTTCAAGATTTGCTGTTGGGTATCCAAACTTCAGTGAATAATTACAAGTCATGACTAATTAGGGCTGAAAAAAAAATCTAAAAATGAAAATTACTTTAGGCATATAACCTAGGCATGCCAATTTGTATTTTCTTGGTGCTGGAGCTGAAATTGCTACAATGCCCTTGCTTTCAGGAGGGTTTTGCTGATACGCCTTCAAGTGCAGTAGCATGAAAGAGGTATGGAGCAGTTTCTGTTTGAGAGACTTCAAAGGTTGTATGAGATGTCCAGAACTTTAACTGTATCTTGTGCTAAATGGCAGAAAATCCCCACTGCCATAATCAGTAATCTCTAGGAAAAGTATTTAGATCAGATGGCATATAAACTAGCAATTGTTTTGAGGGATCTGATCTGCAGTTTTCACATTACTTCCAGTTACTGCTGTCTTAAACCACCAAGATGGACTTACTGGAAAACTTGATTTTTTTTTCAGAAAGCGAGTATGGCTATTTAAACAAACAAACAAAAAATTAAAAGCCAAAATAAAATAAAAATTTGAATGGAGTTTAACCAAATAAAGTTTGGACAATTTTCCACTCTTTGATGTTCCCTGCCTCTTGTTATTTTTATTTGGGAATGAGCATGCCTTTACACCTAGTTGCAGGAAGTGATAAGTCTTATCTAGATAGACTGGCATGATTCCAGTTAAAAACTTTAACTGCCTCTCTTGAACCAAGCACTGACTTGCTTTTACACCAGTCAAGCTATGAAGGTGTGTTTGTACTGGATGTTAAAATCAAGTGATACATAAGAAAAAAAATTTCAGGATCAGGGGATGTTGTACATCATGGGAATGTTCCAAGTGATTGGGGGAAAAAAAATTCTTTGGTAGAAATCAAGTTACTTAATTTTTGTCTGGGTGTGTAAAGGAAGCTGTGCCTGCAGGCTGTTGGCGCCCGTGTGCTCCGTGCCCAGGTGCGGTAATTTTCCCGAAGGTGCTCCCTTGGCTGAGCAGTGCCCGCCTCGTGGTGGTGCTCATGTTTCACGTTAAGCCCCTTCCTTCCTTCTTTCACCAGCCTGCTGCTTCCAACTGGGTCAATTACATACTCTCTTTTTTTTCCTCTTTAGAAACAAACAAACTCCTAAACAAAAAAGGGACTTAAAGCTGTTAGGGCTGTTTGTGTGGAACACAAACTCAAAATGAAAGGCCCTTGCTTCACCAGCCTGACTTCTTGTTGCAGCTTGAATAAACATGCAGTGTGAGCTGTTCAGATTGTTAATCCACTAACTTCTGCTTTAAAGGGCTTCTTCCTTGCCTGGGTACAAAGCTAATTCTTGCTACTGTACATGTCAAAACTGTATTTATTTTTCTTCTCAGTGCTGAGTTCTAGGGCTTGCGAACTGAAAACAGAACCAAAACATAGGCTTTCATAAGTGCCCCTAGCACTATTTGTTGCAATTTACTGGCTTTAAAATTGTGTAAGCAAATCCCATGTAGGCATTCTTGCTGTGCTTCAGCTTTTCTGACCAAAGGGAAGGAATATGGGAAATTCAAGATTAGCCTGAGTAAAATGAACAAAGAATAAATTCTAGTTTTAGCCTTTTCTTTTTCCCTAGTTTTATTTTAATAACAGCTGTAAAGTTGGGCTTAGGGAGATATTTTTGTTTGGTTTTTTGACTTTATCACTTGCTTATTGGAGCACCCTGGTTCAATAGCTTTGTATTTTTGACTAATTTGCTTTAGCAAATGTCTTTGAGAGAACTCACATTCTTATTGGATGATTAACTATTCATTTATAATACTGGTAGTAATCTTTCTTTGTTTTCTTTTACACTCCCATAAAGGTTCCTTTTATGGAAGGGAAAAGGATACAGATGGTGTTTGCCACTCAGTGTCCAAACTGCTGAGCTGGGGCCCCCTTTTAGCAAGCTCCAAAGGCAGGAGGAGTTTGCTGGTCTCTCGTGCTTTAAGTATGGTTCTGTTTTGCTACTGTGAAAGCAGACAAAATTGCTGCTGGCAACACAGACTTGTACTTCAGTCTTCTCATGTTTATGGAATCACACATACAAATAAACGTGCCTGGTCTATTTGAAGAGGTAATTGGCCTGTGGTCACTACCATATGTGAATCCATATAATGCAGTAAGCTGGGCTCCTGCTTAAACCAGTTAGCAAAATAGCTGCATCTCAAGTAGATTAAGTAAGAGTCTTCTTACATCTCAAGTAGATGTAAGAAAGAGGAAAAATGGGTGGAAGATTCAAAGGATGAACTTTAAGAAGTGTATAGCCCGGTGCCTTGCACTTCTGTTTGTAGCTAGGGAAAAGTGTAACAGCTAGGGACATTTTTATAAACCCTTTAGCACTGCAAGTACACCACCACTTGCCTGTTGACAAAATGGAGTTGTGCAAGGGGTGAGGGAGATCAAAACCTGTCTTGTGTAAGAAGTTCTCTACAATAATACTTTTTCCACACCTTGCTTAAAAGCAAAAAGTTGCTACTTTTCAGAGGTGCTACTTGTTGCAGTAAATAATGCATTTAGGGAATGATGAACAGGGTGTTTATCACTTCTTATTAAAATTTGTCTAAAACTCACTGTGCTTCTTGCAGTAATTTTTATCTGTACCTCTTGGTTTCTCACAAACATATCCAGATCCACAGATGGAAAAACTGAGGTAAAGGGACATAGCAATCTGCTGAATGTCAGCCAAGACTGGCAAGGATGGTCATAATATCTTTGCAGCAGTAATATGTTAAATGCTGTTTCAAGATACTCAGCACATGAATGAATTGGTCTTTTTCATAATGATGGTTATTATGGGAGAATATAAAGGTACATTCATGAAGTCTATCCCATAACTACTGAGCACTGCTGCTTACTGAAGTGCCTAGGGTGTATAGCAGAAAATTTCTCTGGTCCTGAAGGGATTTTCTTGATTTAATATTTAGCAGAAAAATTAAAAATACAAGCAGCTAACTGAATACATGGAGAACAGATTGCTGGAATTCACATTCTAGTGAACTTTGAGCTAACACTGATGGGAGTGACAGGATAATCTTGCCACTCCAGAAATTAAAGGTCTCCTTTCTGTAGGTGTTATGTTGGACCTGACAGTGCTGGACAGGAAATTCAGGTACCCTGTCTAAAAAGCATGAAGAGCTTGTGTTTAGACAAGTTAAACTATCCCCTGTGTAAAATAGAGTTGAATTTAAAAATTCTAACACTTATGGAAATGTCGTAGTACTTACATTTCCTAAACTATGTTGCCACTTCAGTTTGCTGTCTTTGGAGAACGCTAAAATGTTGTGGAATTGTCCAGTGGTAACTTAGAAGAAAGTTTATTGATTGTTGCAACGCACAAAACTCATAGAGGATTTGGATGGTATCAATTAAAACCATCCTTGCACAGATGCCTTGTTGGGAACCAGCATCCTTTTAAACAGAGCTGTAATTGTGTTAGAATTAGTTCAACTTATTGTATGAGTAATGAAGAATATCATGTAGGATAACAAAATAATAGTAGAAATTACATCCAAATTGCTTTAGGTGGCATTTCTGACTCTTTGGTGTATATCAGTATTACGAGTAGCTGCTCTGTTATTTAGGTTTTAAGCAATGTGTTCTGTTCTCCTAAAAACTTTTGTGATTTTTTTTTTATTATTACAGGTCCACTAAACAACAGTGGTATTTTTAATGAAATGATCCAAAATAGGAAGTAGAGAATTGCTAGTATAGAGCATATGCAGTTATGCTTTAACCAGCCCTGTACCAAATGCAGTAATAGCCTTGAGGGGTTTTTATTGAGTCTTAAACTTTTTTGAAAAAAAAGAACTTGCATTGCTCTTCCTTATAACAAGAATCTAAGCCGTGTTTGAAATAGTTAAAAAGAAGTAAGTTTTACAAAAAGATAGTCTATTCACCTCTAAGCACTGATCCTTTGTGGTATTTCTAGTGGCCTAGAACAGTGAGAACAGAATTTAAATTCAGTTTAAAAATTGTAAAATAGTCTGAAGTCATCTGTAGTTTTCTGTCAACAGCCCAAACTTTCGTTAGTTTTGCCAACAGCCACTGTTGCCAGGTGATGCTTTTAACTACAGACTCATTTAATCCAAGTCTCTAAAATTAAGTAGTGCTTAGTATATGGTAAATATATCTATTTTTTTCTGTATTTTCTTGGTAAGATTAAATTTTTCTAAAATGTATGTTCAACCAGCTTTTCCTGATGGGTTAAAAATAGTCATTATATCAAAAGAGAGAAAAATCTTGTTGTTAATCTTTCCATATTAACCTTGGGGCTTCTCCTGAATGATGCCTGTGGTATCAGAGGCTTCCTCCATGTGTTTTACTTATCTCATTTATTGTGTAGGTAACTTTTGTAAATGCTGTGCTTCAGGATGTGGTCTCCTTAAAAAAGCTGGAAATCCCTGGGAAACTGTCCAAGTAAACATTGCACAGGCTACCAAAACAATCAGAAAATATGGGTTTGTATATGAAATATTTTCATCAAGCCTATATAATACCCCCTTAAAGTTGTCTCTTTTTTTGTAAGGCATCCAATACAGTGACCTTTCTACTTGTTAGACCCTGTGTGCATCCAGGGTCTCCTGGACTGCTTCTCCTGTTACCCTACTGATGAAAAGTGAGTTAACTTTTATTCCTGTATCAACAGGATTGTTTCCATGGTGGCTTCTAGTTTATAGCTCTTGAAAATCAACCATGGGCTGGGGAGAAAATGTATCAGGTAATATAAGGAAGAAATGCAAACTCCATAAATTAAAGAAGGAGTGCAAATCAAACCCTGATTGAGACCTAAATTGCCAGCTTGAAAATAATCTTCTATATAAGTGTTTCCATAAGTGACACGATTTGGGGTAATTAGGTTTGTGGTGCCCGAATACACCATGGTTTTAAGGTTATGATCTTCAGAGATCAGTGTCTTACCATCTTAAATCTATGTGATAATCTTGGCTATCCAAATCAATATGCAGCAAATACAAATTCTGTTTACTCTCTTGCATACTACTATTGTCAAAAGCAAATTAAAATAATGTGGTTTGATATGCCCTGATGAAAAATCCTCTCACTGAAGCATCTGTGTTTCAACAAGATGTCAATCTCTGCAGCTCATTCACAAATCCCAACTTCAGCTATGTTCTGGTTCAAATTAGGTTTGTACTGAACAAAATAGAGTGTAACAAAAGTAAGCAGGAAGCAATTCCACCCCCAAATGAGGCTATTCCAGTGTTTTAAGTGTTTAGTAAAAAACTTAACAAATTGCCAACTCAGGTAGAACTTGTGGAATGCTATTGTCTCTCCTTTTGTATAGTGATGCTCTGTTGTTCAAAGCGTCACATCCAACAGCCACAATTTCTCAGGCAATACTTACCAAACTCAAGCCTCTAGCTCATTTATTTGAAGAAGAAATCCCCAACTCCACTAGACTATTTCCTGCATTAAACTAATTAACCTTCAGACAGAAATTAGGTCTTGCAGAGGTGGTTGTTTCCTAAGAGAGCTCCCACAGCACTCCCAACAAGTGTTTGATGTGGAGAAAGAAAGTTTTAAAGAAGAAGAAGTTAATTTCCAGAGGTGCTGTTGCTATGAGAAACAATTACCATTATTACATGTGTTCTTGGCTTATCTTAGTTATATTGTTAAATGTTTTTTTTATTGTGTCAGCAGCAAGTACTTTGTTTTGTTTGCCATACAGACTTTATAAAGGTTTTATTCTGCAAATAAAACTTAATAATTTTTATTACCTTTTGTATTAAAAAGTATTATATATGTGTCAATTTTTTAGGACAAATGTCAGGAATTTGCCTTAGTTTTAATAATTTAATCTGTTCCTTTGACAAGAAAAAAAACTGGAGGGGGAAGATAGCAGTGGGCAAGGAAAGCCCATCCAAGGCTTGGTCTGATACAGTGATGTGAAAAGTTTTTACCTGGAGTTCTGCTTACACCATCTGTGTGTCACAAGTAAGCACTGTATTTTTTTATGAACTGGCCCTATTTCAGCCTTTCCTTTGCATGATGCATCACATTCTTGGTTCACCTATCTGTGCCAGGTGCTGTGCTTTCCCTTACCTGTGGTTTAGGGGATATGCACAAGGGAAGACCAAAGGTATCTGCCAGGTAAGGCAGGAGGGTACAACGGGACAACATTCTTCCCAGAACTCTTGCTAGCATGAGACCTAAGAAGGGGCAAAATTAAGAGCAGCAGTGGAATGGTGCTGGAAATCATTCTATATTTGGCTGGGGGGAAATGGTGAAAAACATGGCACAGTCTAGTTTATTTTTCTAAAGCCCTTGTTTTGCCACTGTGGTAGATGAGAGCTTTCCTAAAGTGATGCCTTCTGATACCTGTCAAGAATGCCTCATTTTCCTCACTGCTCTCCCAGAAGGGAATTATATGAACTCTTGGGGTCAAAAATATTCTTTTGAAGGAACGGGAAGATTGAGGTTGAGAATAATTAGCATTATGAAGAAAGGAACAAGTTTAAGATGATCTTGGATTTCTATGAGCATCCACTCTATCCACCACAAAATCCATTTCCTATGCCAATGAAAATCTTTTTCCTAAGCTTTGCTGTGTCAGGAGGAGAAAGGTGCTTTTTTTCTGTGACTGAGAAATTGTCCTTTAGTTACACAGGTTTCTTTGAGAAATCAAGGTGTGGTTCAAGATACTGTTTCCTGGAGCACAGCACTTCATGTAAGGAATGAGATCGTTATGGTTGGTTGAATCCATGTAGCTGAGCAAACACTGAAGGCTGAATGTGTTGGAAGTGAGTATAAACAGAATCCATGCCCCGAGAGGTAATTCCTGAATGGTGGCAAAGATGTGTAATTATTGCTAAATTTACCAGCGTAATTGAAGTCCTCTAGTCAATTATAGGTGATAACGCTACTTGTGCACGCTGACAAGAACTTATGGGAATACCTAAATTGCAGGTTAGTTGGCTGGCTCTGTGTGTGGTTTTGCTGTTTAAAAGACTCACTTTTAAATTCCCTCTTGTGCTAAGGAGTGATCTGTCACACAGCCAAGGACAAGGCCAGGGACTACATTTTGGTAATCTTTCTCTTACAGCAGATTGGCACAGTTTGTACTTTGAAAAGGTCTAGAGCAAGGATGATTTACTTATTTATTTGTTTATTTTCTGTTTTGCATTCAGATTTCACAGATTCATAGAAAGATTTGGGATGGAAGGGACCTTAAACATCATCTAGTTCTAATGCCCTGCCTTGGGCAGGGACACCTTCCACTAGACCAGGTTGCTCAGAGCTACATCTAGCCTGGCCTTGAAAACTCAGGGATGGGGCACCCACAACTTCCCTGGGCAACCTTTGCCAGTGCCTCCCCACCATCACCATAAAGAATTTCTTCCTGATACATAATCTAAACCTTCTCTTTCAGTTTAAAACCATATTCCCTTGTCCTATTAGTCCATGTCCCTGTAAAAGTCCCTTTCCAGCTTTTCCTTTTCCTTTGTTCTCTGGTTCAGAAGTTGAGGGCAGAGCAAGTGGTGTTTTATCATGTATCCAGACTGACAGATCAGGAACAAGAGATCAGCCTGGATGGGTCTGACCAGGACCAATCATGCCTCATGCCGAACATTCTCCTGGATGGATGGGGTGAATATGAGGGAATGCTGATTTTTATTAACAAAGTGAGCATTGATACACCCTTACAGAAGAGTGGGAGGATGCAGCCTGTTTTATTGCCACTAAGACTCCCAGACAGATCACATGCTTGACTGCTCCTGTGTGTTAGCTGGGAATGACATGGCAGCCTGTCTGTGAGAGGGACCCTCACAGGGAATTACAGCCCCTGCTCTTCTTTAGGCACCATTTTCTGCTGTTGTACTGGGTGTGAGTTTTAATTATACCCATATATGTTTGCAAATGTTTTCAAAATGGAAATTTTTAAAAATTGCCTTTGGATAGTTTAGTTTGCCTCAACATTCCTTTGCTGTCATTTTATTTGATCAAAATCAACTAAGGAATACTTAGCTAAGGATCTGTAGACAAATAAAACCCTACTCTTGCTGACGTGCTGGGAGACTGCAGTGGAACATCATGATTATTGGAATCCTGCTGACTTTCTACATAAGTACTGGAGAAAAATTCAGAAATAGCTATTCAGAAATCTACTTCAGAAAGAGAGAAGCAGTCTGGATGGTCATGTTCTAAGAAGTCTTTGTGTGCCACTGTGCCTTATAGATAGATGGCATCAGGATCATGCAGGTGTGATAAAAAAGCTGTGTGATAATGATGCTATGTACTGTTTTTTCCAAAAATACAGGGGATTTACTGAAAGATGCTATTGATAGATTTTTAAATGCTTTTGCCTTTAGCAGCACATTTTTTCATGCAAGTTTTGAGTCATGTAAGTGTAGAAGACACTGATTTGCTGGTGACAAAAATGGTCATCCTATAGCTTACATTTCTTTCTATGTTGCTAAACATAGCAAAAGAAAAAGCAACTTTTTTTTCTGTAACATGCACTGCAACTTAGCTTTATGAAGCAAGGAGAAAATACCAATCTCTCATATGCTAAATAAAATTGTAGCATTATTTAAAAAATAATCACTCCTGTAAGTATACTCTCTAATGATATCTGTCTTGAAATTTAATTTGCAAAGGTGATTCTAGGAGCACACATCTCTCATGTTTCTATGTTAAGCTTCTATGAAGTTCAAACTGGATGAGGGATTTTTTCCATCTATAAATTTGGTGTCTCCATGAAATGTTAGTTCATAGACCACAGAAAAATTCAATTCATACACATTAATCCTCTGGTGTGTCTAGGAAGCTATTACTTTCACATGCTTTTATACTTTTCGCAATGTAGGATAATGATGCTGTATATAGTAAACTTCAATATTTTATAGATATAATAAAAAAAACCCATTTAAATAAAGGTAAGGCTCTAACTAAAATGAAAAAGCAAAAACTTGTGAAGGTCAAGTAGGAAATTCTGGTCTCTATGATATTCTTCAGGATTTTCAAGACCCCTGCTGAGTGCTACTAGATTGTCTGCTCTGTCTAAACTTGCACTGATGTAGGAAGAGCTATATTTAAGTTCTGATTGTGAAGTTTAATTTTTTTTAAAGAGAAAAGTGAAAATATAGATTTTAAATTTTCATTTTCAGATTTACAGGAAGTTACCTACTGGATATGAGTATATTTATGCAATGATGCAAAATTATAGATCATTGCATTAATGCACTATTATTTTATTATATGCTCCTTTTTTTAAAATCATGATGATCAGAGAGGACAATGTTCAAATCTGTATGAAAAGACACATGGGTTTATTCTATTAAGTTCTTTTCTTCCAAGTGTATTTTTGAATTGATTACAAGGTAAAAATTGCACCCATGATGGCACATAAGGGATTCTAAACAAGACCTAGAACAGCAGTGAAGTGCATCTTGATTTTGAATTCCTCATGTCCTGAAAATTATTTTTCAGATGCTAAGTCCAAAGTTGTCTCAGTTTTGCAAATAATTTCCTTACTGAACTACACAGATTTCAGGAGCCTGAAGTTTTCCTTCAGAAAGTAACCAAAAGTGGATCAATAGGTCAGGAGAGAAGCTGGGTTCTGTTCAGTGCATATTCAAGGACCACAAGCTAAATATTTTTGCTTTCTCTGTGTAAATTGCCTGCAAACATTTTAGAACATGGCTGATGGGGGTATTCTCAGATAACTGTGTTCCATATCAAATGCAGTAACATTCTTTCCTTTCTCACCAAAAAAGTGGTATCATCACCACTTTTTATCACAAGTGATAGCTTTTGCTGTGTAGATGGGTGCTTAGAGCATTACCCGAGGTACAGAAAAATGAAAAAGCACATTCTCTCTTCTGCCTATGAGCTTTAAAATCCTTTTCTCCCATGTCACAAGAGATTACACCACATTAATCAACTTTAAACTAGTTTTGGGAGAGAACATATTCACCTCCCAGCACAACTGTGCAGAATAGAGTTAAATGTTCATTGGTCTAAGGCATAGGCCAGAGAAGAAAGGAAAGAATCCATAAACAGTAAGTTGTTCTAAGTTATTTTTTGAGTTTTATCTAATTGCTGGTCTAACCTTTCTAGCCTAAGATCATAGAAATGGAAACTTCACCTTCATCTGGACTTGAAAAGCTGTCTATAATGAAATTTTGTCCTTAAACAAGTACCTAAGGAATAAGTACATACAGTCATGTCTTTGATTTTTTGACAAAAGTTATTTTACTGAGTGCTCAAGTACCTCACAAAGAAGAAAATTTTCTAATCCTCACATAATTCCTGTGACTTCTACTCTAAGTCTCTGTGGTTGTTCTTTGTCTCTGTGTACCAGCACTGGGAGTGCTCCAAATTCAGCAGCACAATTTCCAAGCACAGAGCTAATGCAACCTCCCTTCCTTCTGTGCCCAGTGATGGAATTTGGCCTTTAAAGTGGGGAACGATGCTAAAAACTTGATACTTCTGCCTCTCATTCTTTCCCTTTCTTTTTTCTTCCAGGGACTGTTTGAGGTTATAGCAGTGATTATTCTCAGAGGTAACACTGTATATGTGGCCATATTTAGGGTCAAAGTACTTGTTTGTGGTTGGGTTATGAGGTGGCTTGTACCACTCTGGGGGTTTTTTTCTGTTTTTCAACACAAATAACTTGTGGGGATCCAAAACCCTCCTACATTCTCAATGATGTATGTCCATTTGTAGTGTGTTTGGAGACCTGTCAGTCACATAATTTTACTGATATGAACTATGCTACATTTTTGTCACCCTAGTTTCTCATTTAATAAATGACTAGATAAATAAGGCAGTGTCAAACCAGTACCGTAAAGAGATCTAAATATATGAATTCTATGTGATTCTATTTTTAACTAAATTTGTAATTTCATCATAAAACCTACCAGTTCAGCTTGAGGTAAACTCATGTTGATTGGCATTAATTACATTTTCCTCCTTTAATTTATTAATCAAGTCCTGCACCAGCCAGCTCTTTTGCTTAAGATCAATGTCAGTGTGACAAGCCTATAATTATCCAGGTTATCTTATTTGCCCTTTTAAAATATCCTCAATTTATCTATTATTTCATGGTGTATTGAAAATAAGCATTAATGGTCCAAAGGGTTCCTTTACAAGCTGTCTCTGAAACTTTTAAAGAAAATTATTTGGACACTCCAAACTATACATTTAGGAGCTACATTTTAGTACCTTTCTGAGTTACTATTAAAATGGAAACTATTTTAGCGTCATCATCAACTGAACATGTAGTGAAAACTTTATTCATTAATGCATTTTGGAAGTCCTTGGGAAATTCTTCTGTATTTTTACTACTGCTATTGAGATTTTTTTGTTTGCAGATCTTAATCTTTTAATAATGGTTTTCAGATTCCCCACCTTGCTTTCTTACAAGATCGAGCAAAACCCTGTTCCTATGTTTGATGTCTATTTGCCATGGCAATCACTGTAAAATCCAGGACTAGAGCTGCATTGTCAGAGGACACAAGTGAAAGAGGGTGAGATTTGAGGTAAACATCATATTTATGGTGTTACAGGCTCACCTGGAGGCCACACATAAGACTTCTCTCTCTGTATGGTCTCAGCATCAGATATTAAGCTGTGAAAGTAAAAGATAAGGGACCCTTAGCAGAGCTGAAAAGGGGACACGAAGAGCACAGTGACACAACAGCTGTAGTTAGTGTAATGGGGAGGACAAACATGTTTGACAGCCTGTGCTGAAGCACTGGATAAGCCTTGTAGGATTGTTTTAAGATAAATGTAACCCATGAACTCTTAGACCCACTGATGTCTGTCAAACCCGATGTTCATTTGCTGAACAAGAAAAATAGCAGAAAAGCATATATATCAGTTAAATTGTGCAGGATAAAAAAGCCTCTTTAAAGCTGAATAAAGAGCAATAAACATGATAGAGGGGATGCTTGATGGGCTCGCAGCCCTGGTGCCATGAACAGCTCCATTGTCAATTGTGCCCTTTCTCTGAACATCACTTCTGTTGCTCCAGAGCTGCAGGTCTCCTCGCTGGTGGGGTCCTGCCATGCATAAACACCATCAAACTGCTGCTCAGTAGTGGTAAAATCAGGGAAGGCTTCCTGTGCTGCTGCTGCTGCAGCTGATGGCCTGGAAAAGGAATGCTTTTGAAATGGGCTGCAGTGTTTGCAACTCCCCTTGATTGTTTCCATCTCTGCATCAATCCACGATTCAACACAGTGTGAGCTGGCTGTGGGTGAAGGTGGGTGTCCATTTGGCAAACAATAAAAGGAAAATCTTACATCAACTTTTATAGAAAAGGGATGCTGTCTGTATCTTAATTTCTAAAGCATAAGTCCATGGTGAGTGTACCTAGCTGCAGACAGAAGATTATGTGCATCCTTTATCTCTTTGTGGCAGTACATTTCTCTCTCTGTTGGGTACATCTGCCCAGCTGGATTAACAACTTCTTTTCAGTATTTCACCCCAGTCCCTTTTTGTTGAGACTGGAGGCACATTCAGTTAAAGGTAGACCTAAGAAGTCAATGCGTCCTAATGCCCAGCATCTGATGGTAATCCTTGTATAAACCACTATGAAATGTCAGGTTGAAACAGGTAATAAAATGTTCATGTTTTACCAGAAATGCATGATCAGAAAATGCAGAATGGCTTTGGTAACTTCATAATGAAAATAATTTCCTATATTTCATTACTGTGTACTCTCTGTTTCCTGAGGGGCTAGATCTGAAATCTGTTTCAGAAGAGATCAGAAGAGACATTCCTTATTCTGGCAATAATATCTCCAAAGGCTTCTGTTCATGTTAATCATCATGGAAAGCTTGATTTCAGTGCAGCAAACAAGCAAATAGACAAGCAAATACTGTATTCAGTGATTTTCATGAACTCAAAGAATACTACCAGGGAAAGACCCTATATGGGAGTATACATTCCTTTTACAAAGCTGTTAAAGCCACTTTTTAAGATTTTAATCTCCAACTGCTTGCATGCTATTCCATTTCCCACAAATGTGTAAAAGACATACAAATTAAATACAACCTTTTTCTTTCCATGTCTTCTAACACAGGAATAAAGTTTCTTTCACTAAAAATAAAATTGCAGCTTTTCATTCTGTGTCATACTAACAGATAAAGCTTCTTGTCTCAGGTAGTGTGTTGGTAGAGTCAGCCGTGAGCTGACATGAGCTTTGATTTAATTGCAATACAGGACAACATATAACATGTGGGACAGATAAAAATCAGAGGAATAGTGGTGGAATGTTGTGATGCTAAAGGTGAAGGGGGTTTTAAATGTTGTTGCTGGCATTGTGGAATTCATCACTATAGAAAACAGAGGAAAATTCAAAATTATATCAAGAGTATAAGGATATATAGTGTTATATCTGGGTATGGATATCTTTATATAGATAATAAATCTATCCAAGGATGTGATAGTTAATGCTAACAAAAACATTGTGATGGATACAAAAATTCCTGTTTTCTTTTGGATTAGGAGAATCTTTAGTTTGATCATATAAGACTATAGTTGTGCTCATACCCTTACCACCATGGGAAAGAAGCTGCTCATTTTGGGAAACTGACCATGGGATTGTTTCTTGAGAAGGTTTAAAAGGAAAGGAAGGTAATGGAAGGTAAAGGAAACATGGGAAATTATTCTACAGGAAAAGCATCAGACTGCCAATAAAATTCTTTATGCATTTAAGGTTGCTGCTTTTTATCAATGAAGTACTAAATCTAGTCTTTCCTTCCAGTCTCCCTTGTGTGTTATCACCACATTTGCAAATGCCACTGAGGCTCGAATTGTAACCTTAATATGAAAGAGAGTAAATTTCCAAAGCTTTGTACTCAATAGTCTGTTATCATTTAAATATCATGGCATGTTACAAAGCACATCTGTTTTTCTGGACTTCTTTAGGGGGAGGGATTAGAGAGGATGGGATAGACAGAATTTAGGATATATTGTACCACTGTTATTCATTAATAACAGATAATATTTAAGCATTAAAATATTATGACAGAATGTAACACTGTCCTTTATATTTTGTTATTGAAATAAGTATTAATAATCATTGCCAGATTTTTGTCTTGCTGCCACAGTTGCCACTAATAACCCCTGGCAGTTGCTCTGCCAACCTTCTCCACATATTTCCAGAAATTATTGATATTTACCTATTTCTTCCATGTTCTTGAGTTCAACAAGAAATTAGCAATTTTCATGTGCTTTCACTAGTTTGTTAACTGTAAAAGTATGGTGAGCACTTCTGGTTTAAAATAATTAATTTTGTTTGTAAGGATATCAATAGGTACTAAATTTAACCATTCATTAACAGAACATCCCTTTTCTGTAACACTGCACTGTGCTTGCATGGGAACTCCCTGCTGCAACTCTGGATGGTTTTCCAAAACTGTGTGCTGCTAATATCTCAAAATTCCCTACCAAAACCAAGAATAGCCATATGTTCTATGATTCTGACTTTGCTCTTTAACTTTGTTTTATAATTGTATCAACTCTTTGACTTGATCAAATTCCACCTCCCACTCTGTACAGACAAACAGGTGACAGTAACCAGAGACCCATTAATCTGGGATATTTAAAAAGTGTGACTGCTTGGCCTGCATTTACTGTCTCATTAAACTGGATTGTAATGTTCAAGTTTCTAGCTTATGGCTGGATATGTAATCAAATAATGAATTTAATTAAATTCATGCTCTTTGCTTACTCATATACTTTGTGCTGCCAGAATTCACATACTGTGATCACCATTTTTGAATGGCTCAAATTGTAAACCTCAATTCTGTTTTCTACTCTGTCTAAAACATAAAATCAAGGAAATGGGAAGCCTATTCTCTCTAACAGCATGGTTGGTGTTTCCTGGACTGGTAAATAATGATCCCTATTAACAATTTTTTCCTCCTATTCTTCCCGCTTTAAAGCGTCCAAATGCACAAACAGGAGTCATGCCAGGTTAAGCGATTGGCTGTTAATGAAACCTCTGTGTGAAGACCCTCCCTAATCTACTGAACCCTCCAGAGATCAAACAGAGAGTTAACAGAGCAGAGTAGGTTATATGTGATGGATGTGTGTGTATAAATCACTTCCTCAAAGCCAAATTGTTCCAATTCACTCAGTGGCAACAAACTGCAATGTCTCACAGAAATGTAACACTCCCTCCTCCTCCTCCTCCTCC
>VXBI01006900.1:346698-438046 GCA_013397375.1 Toxostoma redivivum
GGATTATTGGCTGAGATATAGAAAACCCCTAGGAATCCAGGTAATGTAGTAACAGTGCAGGAAGCAGCAGGCCAAGTAGGGAATAAAAGCAAGCATGTGAGAGAAAAAATCATGATTTTTTCTTCTGATAAGCATTTTGTTGGGCCTGAGAAAGTCCATACTGTTACTTTGACTTTTGATATTGTGCAGGTAACTTTGCTTAGATGTTCTTAAAGAAGGCAACATTAAATGAGATGTATTGGCAGATGAATATTTAAGTGATAACAAGTGATGAATATTTAAGGAATTACTTATAAAATTATGGAATAAAATTCAGCTGTAAATCACAAGCTCCTAAAGGACATTTCTGAGAACTGCTTCCCAATACAAATTTTTTCTGGTTTGTTTTAGTCATTCTAATAAAGCAAATTTTTGGAATCTGATCAAATGAAGAACAGTTGTCTTTGTACTTATTAATGTCTTTCCTGTGCCTGCCTTCTCAGAGATCTTTTTAGGAACTAATCTTAGAGCTCCTAGAGAAGAAAAGTTCACTGGTTGCAGATTGCGCTGACACTATAACCACCTCATTTAGTTTGAGAAAATCTGCCCTTCATTATTATCCCACTGGTTTCAGCAGACCCTATTAATATATCCAAGAACTGCATTCCATCTGAGGGAAATTTAAAATGATTGCACAAATAAAATTCAGTTAAATGTGTTTCTATAGTCTTTATGTTCGCCATTTAAAATTATTCTTCTTATGTTTCCTACTTGTGTTTCTCCCTCTGTGTTTTACCCTCTCTATTTCCAATGTGCATTTTCTTCCTAATAACCCACTCCACTTATTTTTAGCTTTCTCCAGGCTCCAGAAAAAACTTCTGAAAAAAAAAAATCTGCTTATCACTTCTGTTTATTGAACCATTGATATTCATGGAGAGTTGTTGTTCATTAGGAGTTTCTGCTGAATACACACAATAGAGGAAAGGAAGGTTGAATAGGTCATGACTGTAACTATGTGAAGAGTTACTTTTGGAAAGAAAAATGAAGGAGTGAAAGGCTCAGACTTTTGCCTGTTTTGTATTTTAAATTTATTTTCAGTGAAGACAATGAAGCTGAATATACACATTTCTTGACCATGGTCATAGATCCAAGTATGGTAGTTTACATCTTTGTCCAGAGACAAAATATTTATATGTGAGATTACAGGAAAATATGTTCCTTGACTGTGAAAAGTCATTAACAATGGAGGGAAAAAAATCTAAATAGGTAATCTCTTGGATAAAAGAAGCCCCTTCAAAGCATTAAACCAGCGGTCATCCCTGTGAAATTTGTTTGACTTCACTTAATATTACTGTAAATTGGTCACCTTTAATCCCCTTTTTACAGGTATTCTTGGGTGTGCCATGGCATCTAAGTTTATAGTTGATGTCTTTGGATTAAAATGAATCACACCTCTTTTCTTTGGTTATGTAGAGTCTGTGATTAATCGAAGTACTGACATCTCCATATGGACATCTACATAAGTCTACTATATAGACAGCTGCATATGTCTGTATTGATGCTTAAACACATATATTTTGTCAGATAAATCCTGCCCAAAGCAATCTATTCAGCAGCCCCATGTTTTTCCTTAAACCACACTACACATACATTTCTAAAGACATTCAAAGTGTAAGGTTTCAATTTTGGAGCATCATGTACAAGCAGACAAGTTTTGAGGCATCAGTCAAATATCATTTGTAACAGCTGAGCTAGAACACAAAAGAGCCACAGTCCTGGCTGACTTTTTTTTATAGTGAACATACTGACAAATCCTCTATTATAATAAGTGTATAGATGAATACAATAAATGAGTACTGAAAGCCAACTGATGTCACTTCTTTCCATATATTATGGAAAACATAAGTATGCCTTTGTACATGACAAAAATTTGTTTGGTTCAATTTATTGTGTGGGTAGCTCCAAATCTTTAATCAAATCCCTGCTTAGTCTTCATACCAACTTTTGCTTCTAACTTTGAATATTTCATTCCAGAGGTTCAGACAGGTCAGTGCAGAGAACTGTGTACTTCTCACACTTGATCAGCTGGGTCATCTATATCTAGGGGACAGGGTGGTAGTGGTGGGAAGTCAAACAGCAGTGCAAAATAATTGCTTTTTCTCTTTTTATATGGAAAAAAGGAATTTTGTTGAAATGGCTAAGTCTTCAAAAGGCCATTTTGCAAAACAGAAATACACTTAAAAGCATATAATCTTTAGCTGGAGGCCAGACTGAGTATGTTTCTGATTATACTGGTGACCTTCACCCTAAAATCCCTTTGTAGAAATGCCTTTATTCTAGACAACATACTGACTAGCAAATGATCTAACAGATTTCACAGCACATAAATTAAGACCTAATAAATTATTTCAAATTCAGACTCCCTAATTACTGAATCAGTAAAGCATTCCATTTACAATTGCAATTATATAAACAATTAATAACTGCAACTGGGGAATCACAGAAAAAATATTTGATACTTACTATGGAAGACAAGCTAAAATTTTAAGCACTAGATAAAACTGGTAAGGACTGGTTAAAGCCTATTAATCATGGTAGGTCTAGATACTAGGATAGGAACATTTCATTATGTTAGCTTATCTGAGTGTAAATGATATTAAATGATATTAACTTCTTTCACTGACTAATTTCTATACTTATTTAGAAATGTTCCACTCTTTTATTCCTCTGCAGAGTAGTAGCATGCTAACTTTAGCAGAAAAGGTTTTTGAAGTGTAAACTATGCATTATATATATAAAATATATATAATCCCTATATATTTCTTGGAATTTATAGATATGGAAAGAACAAATGTACAATTCGAAAATGGACTTTGTTTATAAGTATTGCTACGACTGTAAGAAGATGGCTTCTGCACAGATTATTGTAAATTAAATACATTTACATTCTCTCATCCCCCAGTATAAATCTAATAGCAGAAACGCATATCACCTATAAAATACAAAGCAGCTCACCCTATGCACATAATAGTGCTTCTAAAATACCCTCCTTTTGCCTAGTATTTTCCCCAAGCCTAGAAACAAAGGTCAAACACAGATAAAAAAAGGAAATGTAAGTTGCTGATATCAATTAATTTATTTGAAGTTTTGGGATATCTTCAATGAGAAAATTAAGACAAGCTTTTAATAAAAAGACGTCATTATTGTGTGTAGGTATAGGGTAGTTCTGTCCCAGTACTTTGTATTCTCCCAAGCACTGTTAGTGGACAATAATAGCACTGCTGTCCCAGAACTCCTTGTCTCCAGGATTTCTAAGGATTACATTGAATCAAGTGCAGTGGGATGTCATCTATTCCTCCACTGCCATCTGAACAAAATACATTAAGATGTTGAAAGGTAGTGCTGAGCTTTAGCAAAGGTCCTTATTGCTTCTCGTGGCCCTGAGCAGCAGAAGGTTGTTTATTGGAGATGGCACAAAAATGCTGAACATGCCAAAAAACAGGGAAAGTGGGAACACAAATGTAATTGCTGATGTTTATTGGCTGCAACATGTAGGTGTCTTCCTACATCAGACCATGCATCAGAGGACAGGTTGGGACCAGGAGAGCTCATATCAGAGTGTTCACACTGTTTCAAGCATGTTTCAGAGTGTTTCAAGACTTTCACAACATCTGTTCACACGGTGGGTTCAAACTCTGTGAGAGAACCACTGAAATCATCTAGTGGCTCTGATTTACTCTGTAGGAGAAAGTTTTTCAAACAGACAGTTCTTTCCACAAACTGTCAATTAAATCTGATCTATCACAATGAGATTATGAGTCAATTATGAGCTTGTTAACAGAGTTTCAGGGTCTAGTTACAGAAGTAGGACTGGTGAGGAAGGTGCTGAGAAAGGTTTCCTTTGCAATTGCTCCGTGTAGGTCTAAAGGAGCTCTTGCCATTGCTCTTTCCAGATTCTTCAGATTTTCTGAGATCATGAACTGCTGGTAGAAGAGTGATAAAATAATCCATTCAGATGACTGAAACACTGAAAATTAACTCTGTTTTAAATTGTTGGTGGTCTAGTAGTGTAATCTTCCATATCTCAAATACAGGCTTCTTCTTCCTGCACAGTCTGCATGTTTTTGTAGGAACAGATTGCTCCATACAAAACCTGAAACAACAAATAATCTTAGTACCACAATTAGCTTATTAAACTTTGCACATTCATTCTTGACATGGTCCCTAACTATGTTAAATCTTCTTGCTATCTACCAATCACATCTGAACTATTCCATAGGAGCATCAGCTGTGTCCACCCATCTTCTTTTCATCAGTCACCCCATATTCTCTCTGTCCCACTTTTCTTTTGTAACAGTAGGTGGTAGGTTTTTCTTACTTGTGAGTTTATCACTGTTTGTTACACAGGCAGAAAAAGTTCTATGGAGCATTTATAAGGAAAGGATTTGGCAATGTGAATTTTACAGCACAATATCTTTCTGAAGGAAAAATCCTTCCACTAATTAACAGCAGTGCAATAACTAACCCCTAATTATATTAGATCTTTCTAGAATAATCTCCTGGGATCCTCACTGAGTCAAAGCTTCATTCTGGAGTGGATGGAAGTTTAGCCTCAGTAATAACAGAGTAGTTCCAAGGTTTTCCCCTTTGTAAAATGATTGTAGTTTTCCACATATTGCCACCATATAAATTAATTTCCCTTTTCACTCTTAGTCTGCAAAGGAAGCTGTTTATGTATTTTCTGGAATGCCAAGAAAACAATCACAAATCATCTATTAGCAATTGGATTATAGAGTCTCCTAAAGCTGCTTAGCTTGTCTTTGCCAAATACTTTTTACTTCCTTTAATTCAGCTTATTAGGGAAAAAACACCATCAAGCTGCTGTACATGTTGTCTTTTCATTTTAATTGCTGGCATTTTATAAGGAATCCACATAGGTCCCAATATGCACAAAACTTACTGTATATTTATTTGCAATATCAAGTTCCATGTCTTGGAGTAAATTATATTTGTAATACTGTTTTGTGTAATAGAACTCTGGTATATTATGTATTATACAGTCTTAATCTTATTACATTCAGTTCTTGGACTCAGTTTTAGCAGACTGAAACAGCAAGGGAAAGATTCATGCTAAAATTCAAGGAGAATCATAGCTATGAGGCAGGGATGATTCACTTATGTCCAGGTCAGAAGGTGGTCACTCTCCTGAGCTGCATCTGAGGAAAGGGAACAAAAACCTCATCTTCAATTGAATCAAAAAAAGACTTTATTGAATAAACTAATATCCATAGGGACAGCAGCTGTTCAGCACCCCTAAAAACAGATTCTTCCAAATTTCTAGGAAGGAAGCACCAAAAATTGATTGCCAAATCTGGGAGTCTAGGCCTTTGGAAATTACTTGTGCTGTGTGGATATGACCATCAATAAATTGCTAAAGCAGGTTAAATTGCAACTTCTCTTTTTGGAGTCAGCAGTTTCTCTGGAAGCCTGATTGTTGCTATTTTGATTGATGATCATTTGTAAAAAGGTAATGAAGATGCAATTGCTTTAATTCTTGTTAGAAAACTATGAGTAGTTCATGTTATTACTTTCTCTTTTATACCAGTTAGAAGCTTAAGACTTGTTTCCTGCTATATCACCTATTTAGCTCCTCCTAGGAGCAAGATTTGGTTTTCAGCAAATTCTCAGAAAGGCTATAAAATCAAAATCGATCTCAAAAGTCTCTTCTGCCTGAATTACAAAGCAGTCTGGTGCAATGTTTGAGTAACAAAAGGAAACAATGAACCTGGAAGTCAAACTCCTAACCTCAGTTCCTCTGCATTTTCCATATTACAGAATCTGCTTGAATTTCGTGTCTCCGTTTCATTCCGATAGCCTGTGCTGTGAACCAGATACTGCCTCTGAACCCCCAAGCATTTATAGGATGGGTGGGGGAACTATTTATAAATGTTTAATCAAGCACAGGAACAGACTAAGGTGCAAAATGTAGAGCTATATTTGATTTTAAAAAGTAACAGCCAGATCTGGTTTGCCACTCTTGCATAACAATGTAATTGAGCAGTAAATTCTGCCCATTAGAAACCAACACCTCCACTGGAAAACTTGTGTGTCCTTAGACTGACTGTGCCTCTAACAGCTTGTGACTGACAGAGTGAGTTTCCTTGTTTTAAACTGGCACCACAGGCATGATTGTAATCTTGGTTTTAAGGATTGCATAATACATTCCTCACACATCTGAAATGCCCAGTGAAAACAGCAAGTTTGTATTTGCAAGAAATGCAGGAACCAAGGTTTGTAGTTGCTGCTCTATCTTTTTTTTTTTTTTTAATATCTAAAATATATTCTAATCAGTCAGCTTTACCATCAGCTGTCTTTATGATTTACATATATTCTATTTCCCTGGAAAAAAAATAAAAAGGAATGGATAATTACATTCTGTGCATTAATTTCACTGTCCCTACCAGAGTTAAACAAAGAGGAAAACAGTATAGATTTTCTTTGCAATCAGACTTTAGACTGATGTAACTGCAGAAAACAAAAACAATCCTAAACCCCTAAAATCTACCAGAAATGTCAAACAATCTAATTGATCTTCTGCTTGTGCTATTTTGCTTAAATTCACAATAAATTAACATTTCTGCTTCATTAGCACCTGCTGTGTACCACTGTAAATGAGTATGTGTAGTAGTCCAGGTGCCTTGACAAAATGAGAATATGCTGTTCAGAACATACAAACAACTACATTTGAATTTATGAATATCATAATTCCTTCTGAAAAATGTGGACTGTTTAAACAAATAATCCTTTTGAAAGTGTTTATTCTAGAAAACTCTATTTTCTTTCCCAGAAAATTACATGCAGCAAGGGCTGATGGTTCCAGTGATTTGTCAACCATGGCGAAGAGATGAGAGCTTTGAGTTTTTCCTTAGAAACTGGAAAAGAAAGATACTCTGGTAGTCAACTAGAAAGTGCTTATGAAAACAGTCTGAGAAAAAATAAACAAACACCTTCTGCAGTGCACAGTTTAAGGTTAACCTCTAACACGTTTAAACGAATGTGATTTTTGCCTTCACCCACTCTTGTAAAACAAGAAAGAGGTTTTCCTGCAGCCCCCTATGCTTCTGGGAGCCCCCATCCCTGCTAGGAATGAGTGGTGGCTTGGGACACACTGCAGCCAGGTGGATGCAAAGAGAAGGAATTTGCTCAACCCACTTATGTCCCTCTAAGTTCTGTCTGCGTGGGCTTTAGGATTATTGCTGCTGCCCAGTTTGCCTCACAGAGGTCCTGTGATGGACCTTTGAGAAAGAAAAGAGCCAGTGAGTGATCAGCCTAAGAAAATCCCTTCAGTCATGCCATTGCCTATTGCTGTCACTCCTGATGTCTGGGTGCTGGCTACAGGAGAATGATTGACCACCCAGACTCAGACACCATAGCTCAAAGTACATTGAATAGGAGGAGACAAATAGGTTGGAATACCCTGCACATTAAACTGGACAGTGTCCTGTGAAACAGCTGTTCTGCTGGCAGTGGAATTGCTCACAAGGCATCCAAGAATTGTGAGAGAGGGATGCCTGTGAAGTTTCCTATTTCATCTTGAGCTTAGATTCCTACCTGCAGCTCTGACTTAGATGTCTCTGAAGGCTAAATTAAAAAAAAATCAAACTAAGTCTTACAGGAAGATGTCTCAGAGTGCAGGCACCTATTTCATAGATATTTTAAGCACAGCCAGAGGAAGCAGAGCTGCATGCCTTTCACATGAGTTTAGTGGCTGCAGAACTTGCTGAGGCTCTGAGATGACCGGCTTTTACATCTCATGTATGTAAGGAGAGGAAGATACAAGTGGGCTAGCTCTGCAAGCAAAGGATAGGGTTACTTTGCTGAGGGGAGAAAGTTTTGAGGTTCCAGTCATTCCCTCAGTATTTGTGGTTTTAGCCAATACTTGCTTACTGGGCAACATTTAAATGCCTAATGTACACTGCAAATTCCTGTATGGTGAGATGATTATATGGGGATTTTGCCTATCACTCATCTAAACTGTTTTCAGGTTTCACAGCCTGAGCCTGAAAGAGACCTTGTAGTGTGCATCTCTCTCCAAATTACTGTGCATAAGACCAATAAAATCTTCTTAGCACATCTGTATGGGATATTTAGCTCATAGAGGTATTACCAGTGATTTTAGTGGTTGTAACAACCAACAAACAGTCTCAAATCTAAATGCACGATTAGGTCCCGTTTTTTGCTTGGCTGTTTGTCCCAGCAGGACTTTCCTGGGCTGAACACCAGCTCTGTGTAGCTTCTGCTGCTTGCTGCAATGCTTGGACATAAGAAGGGCATTCTGCTGCATCCCTTTGCTGTGGACAGATCATCCCTTGAGAGAGGAGATTCACTTCTCGCGACATTCAGGCTTCCATAAGACTTCAGGAAAACCCAACCTGTTCTTCTGTGCACCAAGAAAGATTCATAACACTTTTAAAAGCCCGTGATGTAGGTGGGTACCTCTGGGCTATGCACACTGACTCTTTTTATAGTCCACTGAGCCGGGCATTTCCAGCAAGCAATTCCTCCCTTCCTAACCTTTGGGGCATTCACACCCCATTTTATTACCTGAGTCACTCAGGTGCAAATGTCTGCATTTGGCCAGAGGGTTCCCATCTTTTTGTGCCTCATAAAGTGGCAGCTTTAAATGAGCAAATGGCCCCTATCACCCCGTGCACATTTGTAGGGAGAGATGATAAAAAGAAGGGGTTGTGTGCCCTTTCCTCTCCATCAACACTCTAAATTCCTACAAGTATGCTCAGGATCATCTGAAAACAGTAAAGGCAAAGCTGCCATCCCAGACAGATATCAGCAAGATCCACATCTTGCTGGTATCTTGTGTTAGCTCCTATTGTCATATGAAGAACAAGAATAATACTTTTTTTATTTTAGAAGCTTTTATGCCATCTGCATATTTAGAACTCCTGATGTTCACTGATCACCCTTCACAGATCTATCTTATTCTGTATCCAGTTTCAGAGTTGCTTTTGTAATTCTTTTTCATCAAAAATCTGTGACGGCTAAAAATATGGCAAATTTTGCCAAGAAAAGGAGAAAATTGGAGAGAAAATCAAATAAAAACTTTCTGAGGTACCAAATGGCTCCAAAGTTTTATCTAAATATGTTATTCTGTTTTGCAGTATTGAAATAACTTTAAAATGCAGAGGAATATCTTCTCCAATACCAGCTGGTGGTGTATGTAGTGCTCCTGGTGTACTCATATGTGTAAAATATTTAGATGGTTCTGGAATGGCATTAGTTAAAACACTTGATTTCTCTCTTTGCCTGGGTTTTTTTGAGTGCAGTGCAATATTGATGCTGTCAGTTAATACAGACTGTCACATCAGCAGCTGGATAAGGGTTCATCACAAATAACAGCACTGTTAAAGAACGACCCTTAAAATCTACATAGATTGTTTTCTTCTTTGATGTATTTTTATTGAAAAACCAGATAATTTCCCCTCAGCATTTGTTAAACAATAGAATACTCCTAACATGAAATTACCACAAGGGAACTATTTATATATTGCCACTCTTTAAAATCACATAACTAATGGTTACAACTGCACTTAATATTGACCTATTTTTTTCAAATGAAACCAGAAATACAACCACACAATTTGAAACACTTTATTTAAATTTCAGCTTGTTACCTATCTTCTATAATAAAGTGTTTTTAAATGATAATAATTCAGTCCTTTTAAATCTGATACTCTCTACTCTGCTGGCACTACAGCTCTATGCTAGATGTCAGTGGCATTCCGTGCAGGCACAGGCATCTCCATTAATGAACCTGAAGCAGATGAGGGTCATCATTTATGTTTGACTGTGTATTTACAGAGGGAAATTTGATGGGGAGTATGGGCAAAAGTAATAGATCTCCCACCTCGCTTCCTTATCCATAAACACTGCTTGAGAACAAGTGGCTTGTGTTTGACTATACACTTAGATGGATTTCAGTCAAGTTAATGACTAAATATCACTGAATTTCCACAGGCACATGAAATTTTAAAACCTATTTTCTTCTTTTTTTTTTCCTGAATAAAACTTTGGACCTGATGAAACACAAATTTCATCAAAAGCATGTCGCTAACCATCACAGAAAAGGAGTACCTTTCACAGGCTGGTAAATGAAAGTGCAAATTCACATGAATTCTGCAGGAGAGAAGTGCCCCTGAGCAGCCACCCCACCTCAGAGACACCTGATTATAAAGCCACACTGTAAAACCACACTGCCACCTCAGCTGTGTGTCCACACCACCTACTTTCAAAGGGAGGGGACTGGCCAGGGAATCAGCCCACTAACTTCATCTGGCTTTGGATTAATGCCACCTCTTTGCTACAAATCCATGAAACCACTATGAGAAGCTTTAAAATGTGTTCCTGGATACCCTATTCCCATATCTCGAAGAAGGGAAATTTGATAAAGTAACTGTAAAGCACAGTTCTCCTTAGCTTTAGTACCCCTTATGACCTATCTAATAACATATTTGTACTAAGGGTGATGCAAAAGTGATCTGTGGAGCTGATGCTAAAGCTACTGGCAGCATTCTACTTCTAGAGACACTGGATTTGTATTTCTTTCCTGCTCAATATTATTACTGCTGGAATTAGATCAGTGTTTTTGCTGGATAAAGTCAAATATGCCATGGAGCACAGGGCTGGACAGCAAGGTGATAAATACACTTAAATCCTACCTACATTTTATTGTTCATCATGAGGGCCAGCAGCCAGTTGGGTGATGAACTGTGTTTGTTCAATTCCAGGCATTGGCACAGGAATTCAGGAGTAAATGCTCTTGGTTTCTTGTGAGTGCTGAGCTGGGGCCGAGTGGGCAGAACATGACTGTGTGTGTTCATGGGGTTGGGAGGGCCATCATGTTTCACAGATTCCCAACAACAAATTCTGACAAGTGAAAAATGTTTGATTTTAAAATGTCACACGGCTCGCCTTTTTAAAACACTTTCTGTATTTATTTAACCTAGTAAATAGGTTTATTAGCAAGGTTCCATTCTTTGTAGTTTAGGTAATGGATTTACCATATGTTTATGCTTTAAGGACTTGTGTAAGACTGCTAACACCTATTCCTCCACCTCCTGTCTCAGGGGTTAAGACCTTGGTATGTTGCCAGTTTACTGCTGTGGTCCCTTCCCCTTATATAATTGCAGTCCTTCCCAGAGTGAAGGAAATTCCCTGAGCTTTTGCTCTAACTAGCCACAATGTTTCCCTACAAAAAGGCACTTCTTTAAAAGAATAAAAGTAATAAAACTTTCACATTATTAACTTTTTCCCTTTTAAAAGAGGCTGAAAAATGCCATTGCACCACATTAAAGACCTTTCCATAAGACTCACCATTGGCTAATGAGCCTTGCTGTACAATCTACCACATGCAACTGCCTTCAAGTGCTGCTTTTAACTTGACCTTGATGTAGTGCCAGGAATGTGCAAAGGATATACTTTGATGGCAGGGGCAGTCCCCTCCCCAACCCCCAACCTTTCCCATATTGATACTCTTCAAAATGTCTCTAACATTTAAATTTTACTGTTTAACAGAGCAGCTACTTTAGATCCTGCAAAGGAGGAATGAGTAATCATCTGCCCTGTAGAAATAAGCAAGTAGATCAGTTGTTTATAGTAGAAATGATAAGAAATTGTTGATACTTTGTACTTGTGCAGTGACTTTCTTCCTGGAGATACAGAGCACTTCATAAGCATCCTCACAACTCCTCTGTGAAAAAGTGTCATAATCTCTGCTTTATCATTAATAAAACCAGTTCAGTGAATTTCCAGAGATGACACAGAATATCAGCACCAGTAACAGGATCTGAAGAATTTTTACTTGCAGTTCCTTCTTTGATTATGACTCATTTCCTCCCATTGCTGGATTGAATTATTTTGGTAGCAGTACTACTGGAATCTGTTTAAATTCTATGTTATGGTCAGATGTGCTCTTCGTAGAAACACATATTTAATTTATATAATAAAGTTTATAATACAGGTAATATTCTGAAGTAACATTACTCTTTTCTTGAATAAAATGACTATGATATTGAAAATTAATTTTAATTTCCATGAAGATTATTTGTAGAAATGCTAATTTTCTTGAGCTTAATAGAGTTGACTTAATTGTTTGTCTGATATTTCCTAGACTGCCTACTCAAACCATAAGAGCTTTTATCTAAATGTTTTACATTGTCATAATTTGAGAATTTTGTGAATAGGAAGAGTGGCAGATATTCCTGAAACCAGACATGGGAGGTTATTCACAAAGAGTATATTCAAGGATGAAATAGATGTCTTAGAGCATGGGGAAATCAATTGTCAAGGGACAAAAATAGGTTTAGCTATATGCAAACATGAATATTTTATCGAGGCCAGGATGGAGGGAGCTTTAAGCAACCTGATCAAGTGGAAGGTGTCCCTGCCCAGGGCAGAAGGGGTAGAATTAGATTATCTTTAATTTCCATTCTAACCCAAGGCAACCCAAACTGTGAATCTATTATTCTTTAGAAATAGCCCATGAATTTTCAATTTACCAGGACAGTGTAACTCATAGAATAACTAAAAGTGAGTATGAATTTAAGTAAAGACTGAATTAAATCTTTCAAAAGTAAAGGTAAAAAGTAAAAGTAAATAAGGCTTTTTTCCATTCCATCCTCTTCAAAGTCAGGAAGGAAAGTATTTTCCACATACCAGCTTCTATCATGCCAGGAGAAAAATTGGTGCTCACTTGCACAATTTACCAGGTGTTATTACTGCAATAACATATTTGAAACAAAGTAAGTGAAAACGAAAAGATTGCAAAAGGGTATTTGTATCTCTACCCCCCACCCCTTTCTGTTACTGCATATTAACCACTCACTGTAACCATCTTGCACTTTTGCCAATTCAATTGTCTGTATCCCTTTCTAGGATAGTTTTCTTGAACAGTCTTCTAACTGAGAAAAAAAATTTTCCTAATGTAATTTTAATTTTTTCTTTAAAATATTGCTAATAGTTAGGAGGAATTTTGGTCATTTCACCATATGGAGGACTGACTATAATTGGTTGGGATGTATTAAGATTTTTTACATATATATTTGACTGCTTTTTATTTTTTAATTTGAACATAAATCTATTAAGTTTTGAAGGCACTTACGAAATATTTTCAAAATAATTTAAGGTATATCTTTTTAATTAATATCCTGTGGCTCTGGTTTTATTCCCTGATCAATTAGATGTTTTGCTTCACTTTAAAAATCAAAAAAATATAAAAAAACCACACAGTTTTAGAAATAGTAATTTTTCAAAAACATTCTGGTTTAGTTAATAGTTTGAAAGGAGAAAAGAACCATCAGCTTTAAAACATCAAAAAGCCTTGCTATGGGTAAGTTGAGACTTAACTTCCACCTCATGACTACTGTGATTATCCACTGGTCAGAGAATACCCACTTTAAGAGGATGGCAGAGGCACGAGAGAAGCACAGATGTGTTGAATAGAGAGTTGGAGAGATAAAGTAAAAACTTATAAGACTGAGACTGAGATAGAGCAGGACTTAAAAAGTGTAAAATTGAGTTTAGCTGACCAATTTTTCCTCACACTCCATCGAACTCCCTATAGCTATTATAAACACCTGGACAGTTTGGACAATTACAGAAAAGAGTTATGTTGAAACAAAACAGAAACCCTTACAAGACAAAATACATAAATATATAAACACAGCACTATAATTTCCTGAAAAATTACCTGTATGTCTATGGAATGTGATTTTGATGGCAGTTTGGATAAGACTCCATATGAACTGTGCCTGTGTCCATACAGTCTCCTTACACAGGCAGAATTGTTTAATTTTCTCTGTTAGTGCCCCAGAGTGGTATTAAATCCCTGTACTATTCTTCCTTATACCATGTTTGTTAATTAACTCTTCAAACACTGGCATGGATTAGAGATAAGTCAAACATGATTTGCTTTGTTAATAACTTCAAGGAGAAAGGATCAGACATTTCCATTAATCATGTTATTTTTTTGAAACAGAGCTTCATGTCATTCAATCAATAAGATACTTAAAATAAAGATATTTTCTTACTGGTTGAGAAATTCTGGGATTTCCCAGAATCTTGTGATATTTGTGGACTTCAGTCAAAAATAAAATTGTTGATCCTGCTGTGCAAGGCTCAACTTGCTTTTCAAGGAAGAAAGATCACAAACATCTGCTGCTCTTCTCTCCACCTACGAGAACAGAAACCTCCACTGAAGTGCAACCAAGTTTATTTGAGCTGCAGACACACAGGGAAAAGTGCCAGATCTGCATGAGGAGAATCCTATACAGTGGTCAGCCAATTACCAGTTCTGTGAGGAAAAAAAATTAGTATTTAGTTACTATCTAATAGCTTACATAGACCTTATCCTTCAGCCAACCAGGAAAGTAAATTTATGGGTTTAACAAAATCTAGATCCTCCATAATGCTGGGGATGGTGGAAGTGTCTCTTACTCCATAGGCCTCAGTTCCTTATTAGGATCTTGAAGCTGTGTTGTTCTGAACTTGCTGAAGTTGCTTCAGTGAAGAACTACAATTTAGGAAATAATTTGCTTTAAAAGAATGGAAACTCTGGAGACTATACATTTCTTTCTTTTTTTTTTTTTCTTTTTTTTTCCTGGGTTTCTTTTTTTTGTTTTGTTTTCTTTGGGGGGGTTGTTTGTTTTTGGGTATTTTTAAGACTTTTTTTTTAGATGACACTGTCCTTTTAAAAGGACTGTCAGGCTGAAAAATGGGAAAAAAGTAAGAAGGAACTTAGATATTAAAGATTTTTCAGGACATCAGCTTCCAAAACTAGTAGGTTGTTTTATTAAAACTACTATTTCTATCTGTAAATTTCTGTAAATTTCTTACTTATAAACTCCTTCTTTCATAATCCTACTAAAACAGACATTAAAAATGACAGCACTTTATGATCTGCCTCAGTGTTTGATGGGCTGCTACCACTGCCAGGCATCTCTTTGTGACTGTAGTGCTGAACAGTGCTGTGCTACAGAGAACACTGGTGTTCTGCTCAGTGGTAGCTGTGGCTGGGACGGTGAAGAGGAAAACTGCAAATTATCTGAAGCCCCTGGGAGGTAGTATAAGCCTCATGATGGGTAATGTAGAAGGAGAGTAAAAATGATTGAAATGAGAAGGGACATCTGGAGATCAAGTTCAAGCTCTCGGCTCAAATCAGGGTCAGCTGGAGCAGTTTGCTGAGGGCCATGTCCTGTTGGCTTCTGCAAACCTCCAAGAACCAAGATTTCATAACCTCTCTGGGAAATCTGTTCCAGTGCTTGACCACCCTCATCATAAAAATGTTTTTGCTAATGTTTAGATATAAACAGTGCATGTCTGTTGTTGCTTGTCCTTCTACTGAGTACCACTGAGAAGAGTCTGTCTCCTTCTTAATTCCCTCACCAGGTGTTGATACACCTCAGTGAGATTTCCCCAGAACCCTCTGTTCTCCAGGCTGAGCAGTCCCAGCTCTCCCAGATTTCACTCATGGGAGAGATGCTATAGCTCCTTAAGCATCCCAGTGGCCTTTCACTGACTGTCTCCACCATGTTCATGGTTCTCCTGCTCTGGGGAACTCAGAACTGGACAGAGCTCTCCAGGTGTGATCATCAGTGTGGAGTAGAGGGGAAGGACCACCTCCCTCAACCTGCTGGCAGCACTTCATGCAGTCCAAGATGTTCTAATGCAAGGGCACATTGCTGTGTCATGTCCAGCTTATTGTTCACCAGGACCCCCAGGTCCTTCTCTCCAAATCTGCTTTTCACCCAGCCAGCCCCCACTTTGGTGAACATGATTGTTCTTCTCCGGGTGGAGGACTCATACTTCCTTTTCTCAAACTTGATCACATTCCTGTTTGCCCATTTCCCCAGCCTGCAGAGGTATACAGGATGTATCAGGCATTTGTCCCAGCTCCGTATCATCTGAAAGCTCTGTCCCATCCTCCAGATCATTAATGAGGATATTAAACCATATTGACCCCAGTATTTTCCCCTGGAGCATGCCACTGTGACTGGCCCCCAGCTCAACATTGCACCACAGATCACAACTTTAAACAGTATTGGAAACATGCTCTGTGAAAAGCAAATTTGAAAGAAAGAATCCTTGTACAGGGGCACAGTCAAAAAGGAGAAAGATGAGCTAAAAATGCCAGCCTTCCTATCTACAATGACAGTCTGATGCTGAAATATTTTGACAGCATCCCGAAAGTGTGTTCATGATCTACAGGCAATCACAGAAATATTTGGAGTTAATGGGTGTGCTTACCACATTCAGTAGGAATAAATCATAGCAAAATTAAATATGCATTGGACTGTAAGGGAAGTTGTGATTGGGAAAAAACCAAGAGAGGACAGAGGTGACATCCTTAATTGCTCCTGGACATGTATCGGTGGAGTTGTGTATGACTGCCTGTGACAGGAGGATGTGACCAGAGCCATGGGTTGCAGGAGAAAAGGGCAGCGCACCTGGAACTACAAGGAATCCAAGGAAGATTTTTTTTTTCTCCTTGGCAAAAAAAAGGTAGAGGGAGCATGACTGTCAAGAAAGCATGTGATGGTTTTGAACATGCAAATGGTGCAATGCTAATTGCTCCTGTTATATTCAAGGATTTAGGAAATATCTATAAGACCTATTTATAACCTAGCATTTAATATTATGATCTTACCTCAGTCAAAAATGGAAACTGTATGCTTCCTGCAGTGTATTATTCACTCTCACTGTGTTGTTCAGACAGAATTCTGCCCTTGCTAAATGAAGTGTAAACACACACACCAAAGAAGTGCCTTGGCCTCACAATTTCATTGTGGTAACATCTCCAGGACAGGTTTGGAAGAAAGGAAATATAGGAAAATCAGTGCAGCAGTGGATGTCTGGTGTCTTCCAAAGCCAATTTTCACTCCTCTCTTTATACTCTACATTATAAAGAATTCTGGCAAAAGTGGAGGAAATGTTGTGTAATAAAGGGCTCATTAAAGGGAATTTTACTCAGTGTCCTTGGTGATTTTGCTAAATGCTTTTGTTGTTGCAAGCACCACCCCTGGTCAGGACATAGGGATTGGGTTCTCTTTCCAGTCCCTCATATATACTGTGCATAATCTCACTGGATTTTGCCTTGTCCAGTTGACATTCTTTATGTTTTGCCACAAATAAGGATCATCCTTTGCTGACAGAAAGTTATCAGGGTTCAGAGGGAAATGAGGGCCAGTCTGTGTGCTCCAAACTGGAGTAGAGCACACAGGTAGGCACTGTCTTTCATAGAGTGTTTTACAACTAAGGAGAAACTACTGAGAGCCCCCAAACATCCACCAGTCTTTAAAACTCTTGGGATAAGAATTCACATTAAAAACTATCACTGCAGTGTCTGCAATGTCAGGATCGCTTCAATAATTCATCTCCTTACACTGTATCCTGTTTTAATCTGAAAATAATTCCATTCAATCCTGTGTTTACTTTTTGCTTTAGTTCTTTCCTTTTGTCACCATTCTGTGGATTAGCTCTCACACAGTGGTGTGCACAAGCTCCCCAGATTTTCTAGTATACACAGGATAACTTATTTACAGAGATTTTTCCAAATCTCTTTTGCTATATGTTAGCAGAGTTGCGATCACTTGGCTCATGCTAGGAGAATGGGAATTTAATTATCAGACAAAAGGTAAAGATGCAGTGATTTCTTTACTTTTGAGGCCACCAAGGAGGGAGAAAAAGACATACCTTTTCGGTTAGTCAGACTGCTCAAATGTGAGTTTTCAGGTAATGACAGTAATAGCACACACAGAATATTTGTATCTATGCTTTAAAGCTGTGTAAAGCAGCTTGAGCTGTTACACAATTCCAAATACCCCCTTTAACCCACAGTTTGTCTCATCATAATCTAATGTGTTCATGCTCTTGCAGTAATAGTAAAAAAGGCTTTGACTGAGGAGAGATCAATGCATCAGGAATTACTCTCTTACATGCTGAAGGTAAATTAGGCAGAGAAATTATACCCTTTCAGGTTTTGTTGTTTAAGTGTCAGACTTTGTTGTCAGCCAAGTTCCCTTGAATTGCCATCACTTTGCAATTCACTGGAAAGTGATGCTCAGTCTTGGGCACATACCTGCCTTTCCCTTATAGATGTCCCTTTCACAGAGCAGTTTGTGCCCTGTGGGATACAGGTATAATTTCTGTCTCAATACTTTAGCTTATAGTATCAGACAGCACCAGAGCTTTTGAGACTCATGATGATAAAACAGTTTTGAGATGTTGAACACTGTGACTCCAGGCACCTCACTGAAGAGCTCAGTGTAAAGAAAGCTTCAGAAATTTTGAAATTCTGTTAAAAAAAGTATTTTTGTGGGAAACTGGTTTGCAGCATCTACTCCTGACTTACATAGAGGGTACATAATGGGTCTTGTAGCTGAATCCTCTTTCTTCTTTGTAAACTAGAAGACTCAACTCCATTTTTATATGAAAGTGCATTCCCATAAAGCAGATGGTGGGAGATAGAATTAGTGCATAGGAATTTTGAAAGAGATTGTACTTCAGGGGGTCATACCTCTCTCAGCTCATTGAGAGGTTTGAAATCACCCTGTAGGTATAATATTAATAGTAAGCATTGTTCATATAGATTTTGATGTTCCACTTCATGCTTTCTAGCTATTGTGCTACTTAAAGCATTATGGGTGAACAGTAGTTTGAAATACTTAAAATAACAGCTATTTCACACCATTTTCAACTGACAAGCAAAGAAAAATGTCTTGCAAAAGTATCCTGGCAACAGGGCTTATAGCATCAGTGTAATTCTTGTACATGTATTAGGATGCTGTGGAACATCTCTGTGTTCAGAAAGAAGAGCTGCAAATACATTTTTTATCCTGAAGTGACAGTTTTCCTGAACTATAATGGTAACTAACCACCCAGACTGGGATATCTGTGTAGAAAAGACAATAGAAGTCAAATAAAGTCAGGTTGCATAAGCATTTTGTATGACTTTACCATTATTTGAATTAAAAAGCTCATCCTGTTTTAGAATCAGCAGTCCTCGATGTCACAGGTCTTTAAAATACTTATTAGTGATTTAGAAGTACTTATAGAAAACGCTAAGTATTGAAACCTGCAGTGAGAAAGATGGCATTTTTCACAAAGCCTTTCCATTGGGAAAGAACAGTGGTTTAAGCCCAGCCAACAGGGTTTATTTAGTCACAGGCAAAGTAAACAGTAGCCTACAGTGACAGACTGCCTGAGATGGCAGCTGAGGACAGGCAGTGAGTGCATTGCTTGAGTAGCCAGTCTCTGCCTCCTACCTGAACAGCCTTCTGCTCTTTCACTGCTGTCACCGAGCAAGGGAAAACGTTTGTGCAGCCACAAGAAAGAACCAGTGGGAGTAGGAAGCTTAAATTGCTTGGGTTCTTTGCAGCTTTCTGGCCTGGCACTGCTCCTTTCCCTCCAAAGTGACTTGTCCTCATTTCTGTAGCAAAATGTCAGTGTTGTGCACCCTGTCAGGAAGCCTGAAACCGAGGAAAGGAGTGCCCCAAGCAACCCCAAGCATCGAATCAGTTCCAACCAGCAGAGCACCAGGGAGTGCCATGGGGTCTGCTAAAGACTCTACTGATTTTAAATAAAGGAGTTTCAACTGCAATGGGTAGTGATATGGAGCATAAAAAGATATCAGATGTATCCAAACATGTCTTAAGTGTTTCTGTAGACTACAAAACTTCGAAGGCCCCAATATGTGACATAACTCAGAACAGAAGGTGAAAAGAAAAAAGGAAAAAAGGAGTGTGTGATATGCAACTGCTGTAACAATGTGAAACACTTGAAATAAAACTTTTAGAGGTGTTGAACAATTTGTGTGTGTGCATTCTGTGACAGCAGTACAGTTACAAGCATCCCTTACTCCAGCCATGTCAGGAATCACCTATTTTCACATACCCAACGCAAAACTAGTAACAACATTATATCATACATATACTTACATGAATTATGCAATTCAGCAGGAATGTGCTTCTCTGTCCAAGCATGATTCAAGCTGTCAGGGCAGGCTTATGTTGGGTATCAGGAAAAGGTTTTTCACCCAAAGGTTTTACCCAGACTGTGCAAAAGGTCAGAAATTTTAGTTAAGCTTTAGGTTTTGACTGATGCTCTGTGTAGCTTAATCATCTCTGGGAATGTCTTCTCTTTCTCAGTTAAGATGGGATAGTTAAGTATCTTGTGAAGCATTTGAACATGAAGGTGTCTAGGATTGTATAGGTATGCAGGGAGCATCAGAATTGGATACATTCTTTGCATTTTCAGTCAAAGTAAGAATAATGGAGTTTACTGAGCAAAAAGTAACTCATATAAGGCTAATTGGCAGCTGTTGGTGCAACCAACAAAATGAAAACTCTGAGCTCTTGTCATTAATTAGCCCTGAGCATTTAATTTGTAATAAACTTGTAAAGTTTAAATGAGGTAAATATGTTTTAGATCTTAGAATCCCTGTAAGTGCAGGAAACTCTTTTTCTTACTCTGCTCTATAATAATATGTAGATTTGAGTAGCAGCAGTGCAGTGTACTGCAGGTGGTGACAGTATTCCAGTTGCAGATAAATGTCTCCCTGCTGAACAGGATTCTCAGGTGAAACAGAGCTTCTGTTTACTTGAAGCTTTTGGTGTTTTAAGACTGCTTTTTGTCAAGATTCTTGTATGTGAGGAGTGCTTGAAGAAAAAACAGACAGCAAAATGTAGACCATGCTGGCTTTTTGCACTAACTCACCAGACATTTCTACACAGCAGATGTGAATGAGAAATGGAAGTGATATTATAGACTTGAGGATCTAGTGTCAATGATCTTTAAGATGTCTCCTGATGTTGAGTATTAATTTTATATAAAATAGCTTGGGTTAGACATATTTTCTTGCTTTAATTTTTAAAAATAACAACTAAAATTGCCTTTTGGGTAAAAAACTAAGATGATTTAAACCAGTTCTGTCTAGCCCAATCAAATGCTAAAAGAAGAAACTACAGATATTGGGGTAAAAATATGATAGGCAGTGAGATTTAGGTATACAAGTACACATTAATACTTCTGGAAATGTTTGCTTTTCTGTTTTCTTTATCATTAAAGAACCAGTGTAGATAAGAATGCTAATAACATAACAAAAGCAATGATTAGCAAGCTGAACAATTCTATTGCCACCATCCATCTGCCTGTGGTATCACATTTTCATGACACAGTGAAAAGAGACAAAAAACCTGTCAACCAAGAGAAATATTCCACTAAACACCTCAGACACTTTTTATGGATGACAAAGACAGATGAAGGAGGGAGACAAGTAAAGGGGAAGGCTAGGGAGAGTTCTGCTCAAAAAGTGTGTGTGAGAGAAGGATCAGAGGGTAAGATAGGAAACAAGAACTGTGATCAGCAGGTTGACTTGCTGCAAGACACGGTGTATTCTAAAGAGAACCACAGGAAATTTCCTGAGGGCAGAGGCAGCAAAATATTGGAAGGCAATTATAGCTGTTTTAAGTGGATAGAGCTCTGAGAGGCCTACACAAATTACATCCTTAAGTCTGAAGAGGAAGCAATGAGGGAAGAAATAGGAAAAACCTTGGCAAGAGTTTTGAAATCTTGCCAGGGATGGCAGTGACCCCAGAGAAAGGGACAGATGGCTAACTCAACTCCTGATGCTAAGAAATTAGTAGGAGCAACATGACCACAAAGCTGACTTCTGCTATGAGAAAGATTTTGGGATAATCAGCAAGGTTTTTCAATAATTTTCATCTCTTATGCTTAATTTCTTATGCTTCCAAGAAAACAGGATGGACTACGTGGTCTCTCGACATCTTCTGAAGTCTTGCATTTTTAATTTCTCTGATTTAAAATAACTTGTCAATGTCAGCTTTTTTATTACAAGAAAATTAATTTAAAAATAATTTTCTTTCATCCTGCTATAGATACAGACCTAAAACACAACTCCATTATGGGAAAAGATCTGAAAAAACCCATGCTATGAAATATAGGAGTTATCACATTGTATACAGCACAGACAAAATAATAGTGTATTTGAAGTAATTTGTATAGACTCTGAAGAATGGTGGGAGGCTGAAGGCAGACAGGACCAGCTGTGTAATATTTCCTACATATTCTTTAAGCTGTTGTTTCCTTTATGTTTCTGTTTTGAAACACATCTACCAAGGTACAGAAATTATTACTCTCTCAGACCCAGCAGAAAATACATTCAATTTACATTCTTGTATTTAGCTTCACTGAACAATATTCTAGGTAGTGTAGGAGAACTTTGTAAAAGTCTCTTCTTGTCAAAGGAATTGCTCTCAAGTATCAATTAAGATTCCTTTCACTTAATGGAATGAAATGTTCCATTCATTGTGCTTGACAAATCATCCTGCAAAAACTGCTTCTGAAGATGGTGTTTGATCACTTTGTCTCATGTTCCTTCTCTAATGAAAGAAGAGATGGATGTTGAAAAGAAAGAGTAACAGGTAAAGATGTATAAAAATCAGCTTTTATTAACTGGACAAACATAAATGCCACAAGTCACACATAATTAAATTCTCTCAAATACCTTTACATGTACAGTCCCTTAATCCCATTATGGAAAATTAATTTTCAGTAATTATTTTTACAAGTTTAATAGTAATGACGTCACAAATATGAGAAAGCAGGAAGACATTTAACTTTATTCTTCTGCCTTAATATATAGGAGGGTTTATTACCACTGATAAATAGAATACAATGAAAATTATTTCAGGAGAGAAAGTGATAACTCAAATCTGGGAATTTTTTCTACATATTTTCTTTTTTTCTGACCTCTATCATAGCAATTCTTAAGATGTTACTTTCCAGATTTTTTTTACTTTGCTAAGGCAAGAAACAACCTTGCTAAACTTACCTTCTTTCATAGAAAATGGCCTGTCTTGACCAAGAATATTGCAGAATGTTACTCAGTAAAGTGTTAGAAGAACTGTTTCTTTCCAGAAGGAAACTGCCTAGTGAGGTGGAAATTAGAAATTTAAAAATTATCAGACACAGAAGAAAAGATTCTGGCTCTTGCTCTGGTCTGAATACTACGATCACCTTTTTGTTACAGAAAAATTGGGTAGCAATACCTATTCTGCTGATGTTTAAAGACAAGTATCTGTGATCAATTTTGTTAGATGGTATGGTACTTGGTATTTTTCTGTAGGGAGTCCTTGTCTTTGGATTCAGATACAACAAAAGGTCTCTTGGGGCTGACCTAAGGATGTCAAGGCAGGCTGAAATTTCAGAAATTGGGGATTCTAAGTATCTTCTTACTCAGTGTATGAGGTTTCTCACTGCCTTTCTGAGCTCTATGACTTCTCTCTCATCATATAAAGAAGGGAGAAAATCTAGATCTTAATTAAGAAAATTAAAAATCTAAAATTAAGAAATTAAAATCTAGGCCTTAATTTAGCAAATGAGATGGTGTAATGCCTAGTTTGTATCATTCTGAGTTTCTTTTATTCAAATTATTCCTTAGGTGTAGAAACCAGTACATGAAATCTATGAATAAAAACTCTATGAAATTGTTGGGTTATTAATGAGATAATCAGAATTCCAGGCTCTGTGTTACTCCAGGTTCTGTAATTCTGAGAGCAGCCTGCCTATGTCCATGAGTCTTACTTGTAACTGTTCTCCAATTATAGAACTAGCAGGGACTTCTTTTCCTGTGCCTTCTCATGCTTCCATCTTTGTGAGATTTTTGTTTGCTTCACTGCATATATTTATGCATAGAATCTGACTGATAGGCAATAAAATTACTCAGTGGAAATAAAAACATAACTCCAGATCCCATTAAAAAAAAAGCTGTTGAAATCTTAGTGGAATTAGTGGTGCAAAGTTGTTACATTAACAACAACTCTCCCTTGAAAATAAGCAAAGGTTGAATGCAAGAAATTCATTATTCAGATTCTTTATCTGGTTCTTGCAGCCTTGAGATCACTTGCCTGTTCCCAGCTAGCTAGAAATCAAATCCATTTCGTAAAAATAAGCTATGACTTTGAATGGATCAATCACAACTGGTTCTCTTTATTACTTTAATTGAACCACCTTATAATTACTGAAGTATTTCTTCTTAATTATCAGTTCTCATTTCTTCTGAATGACTATATTCTGTTTCATTCCTTCAAGACAATTTAGAAATATACCATGAAAACCTCAATACGTTCCATTGTGAAAAAATAATAATGATTTTAAGAAGTGAATAAAGGATAATGATTATCCCAGAGATATAGCGGTTAAAATATCAGGGAAAATTATATTTCCGAAGTAAAGCATTGCTTTTCACCCTTTAATACAAGTGTCACTACCACATCATGACTATCCCTAATGGAATTAATTCACCAAGGCTGTTCTTCAACTTTATCTGTCCTTCTGAGCTTAGACAGTCAAATGTACTTCTCTGTTCCCAACCTGACATCAAAGCTTTCTTATTCCTCTGAGTATATAGGTCAGCTGCTGTTCCAGAAATTAGTTGGTTACTTATTTCCTGTAAGTTCCCCTAACATTGTTACTGATAGTTTAATTAAATGGGAAAAATAGACTGGCTGGGCACTATAGTGAAATACCAAGATATTATGAGCTTAGCTAAATTTGCAGAGGGGAAAACTTGCCTTGGCTTTTACCACAGCTCAAAATACACTTTAAGGCCCCCACTGTCTCTAAAAGATACCACCCCTCCCAAAGGTGGAGGCATGACATATGCACCTCCTCCACCTCTGCTTTTCTGGGAATGCCTGCCTCCACACAGAATAGTTCATTGCTCTGAAAGGCCTTCACAATTAATAGACTAACAAATACTTTCAGATGTTCTGTGAGAAGGAGAATCTTTTCCATGGTCACTTGAGATTCTGTCATCTTCATAAGTGTCCAGTTTCCCCATGCTGTGTGTTGGTGCCCATTATCTGCTTGGTTGCACTGATAACATCACTGATACAGTGCTGGGAAGGCACCAGCAGCTGTAGTGCTCCAGCTGCTCAAGTATCTTGCCACTGGTTTAAATGGGACATCTGAGGTCACCAAATGAAATGTTAGAAGGGCTGGAATGGGAGGGAAAAGTAGTGCTGTGCTGTTCTGCCATCTACTTTTTTGTCTATGGAAGTGATCCAAACATCTTTAAGTATCTCAGATTTGGTTGCTCCACTACTTACACCAACACTGAACTGCTGTGACTCTACTCATCATTTCTTTGCTTATTTGGGATTTTTGGAGACAATGAACTTTGCAACATATATTCTTCCACTATGAGATGTACTTCTTTATTTTTTATCTCCTTTCACAGGGACATAAATTAAAGTAAAGCTGTGTTTTTTGTAATGCTTCAGAGTTCCTCATTGTGGCCACTCTGAAATTGGCTGACCTGAAAGGGGGTGCTTCTCCTTCTGGGAGCATCTTGATGATACTTATGGGACCTTTCCCATTTGGGATATTCTACAATCACTTAGTCCTATTCTTTGCTTTCTCTGGCACAGTTGACAACAAAAATAACTTTCCATGTATTTTCCAAGCTGAGGAAGCTTGGAAAAGTTCTTTTTCTAAAGTTGTACATCAGGAAAACATTTCTTGACAGCCATGGTAATTAGTTGCCAATTTAAAGGCTCTGAAGGCATTTGATTCACTGTCACTGAAGGTCTTCAAAAGTAGATAATGTACAAAGAGTGAGAGACAAACATAGATACAATCCCTGTCCTGCATAGGGCAGAGGGAAATTATCCAAGCCCATCAGGTCTTTTCCACTTCTATTAGACATAATTAATTCAGGAAAATAAATTCTCCCCCTCCCCCTACAGCAAACTGGATTTCTGGGGGCCCTATGTTTCCCTTTCTCTCAGTTAGATCATTAACTGTTTGTTTTCCCTTCCCTATGTACACGTTAAATTCCATTGATGTCAATGGAAAATACATGTGCAGAGAACAATAAACATATATATATTTGGATTCTGCTAACACTCCTCTCTAGGGCATAATAGTAAAAAAGTTCTAGGAAAATACATTTGTGCAAAAGAACCAGAAGCATACAAGGAGCAAATTTGATGTCTCTTTTATCCCACTGCAGTGAGATAAAGAAGCAATGGAAAGTATCTTTTCATTCTCTTCAGATAAATCTGTTCACATAAAAAATAATAAATCTGTTCACATTCTAGTATTACTCCAAAAATTATGTTTGAGGAATATGGCTTATTTCTGCCTAGCAGGGCTAGATGTGACATTGGTGTACTTGTCAACTTCTTAACAGAAGGAAAGGTTGCTCATTACAGGCCTGGAAGTGTCAGCATACAGAGAAATGTTTATTCAAAAATCTTACTGAAATTACTAAATTAAGAGCATGGCCAATTGTTGCTTCATCTGCTGTCAGTGATGAATGAGATAACAGTGACTTCAGTGACCTCAGAGGATCCCCGGTGAGAGGAATCCTCTTGGACTGGCAATGTCTTAAAATACTAATAATATATACTATATACTAGTAATATATACTATACTTACTAATATTCCAATTTTGGCCTTGTTTTTCTACTTTTATTATGCCAGGGCTGGAAAGTACCATCTATGTCAGCAAGGCCAAACCATAAAAACTATTGGCATCCCTGCCTTTGTCAGGGAGGTTGGAATTAGATGATCTTTAAGGCCCCTTCCTATGCCAAAGCATTCTATGATTCTATGATCTATGAACTATAGGAAGCCATGCATGAGATGGTTTAGTTAGGAAGGTTTTATTCTATATGTCTCTGCACCCCCATCTCCACCACCATACGAAGTTACCCAACATCTGCAGAGGCAGACCAAAAGCTGCAATGATAAAATGGCACAGAAAGTGGAGACTGAGTGGAGACTGACAGTGCCTGAGGAGGTGTCGTGACTCATTAAACCCTCTACATGATCATAGGGGACCATGTACCATGCCACAAAGAGGTGAAAAATAAGCACAGAAACATCCCTGCCAGTATGATTCAGGGATTACAGTACCCAGAAAGATCTGAGTGATCTGAGTGTGTAAACAAGCTGCAGAAATTTTCCCATACAAATTAACTACTGCAGAGAATGCACTCTTCCAGGGACATCAGAGCAACTTCACTAGTGCTGGCCAATATTCTGCATCTTGAGAGAAGATGAATGTGTTCTCACCACTCATCACTACCTCTGAAGCCAATTCAGGAGATCATCAGGACTCACAAGAAATGAAAGTGAACAGCATAAACAAATTGGCAAGACCTGTTTACAGACTCCTGTGCATACAGCAAGACACCAGAGAGACCAGGTTTCATTCCAGGAGTCATCCCAAAGGCAGATGCTTTCCTGCTCCACAGGTTGCTTGGGAAAAGGGTTTGTGTGTCAGGGGAGTGGAGGGGATTTGTTGGAGCAGGGAGGCGTATGGCAGCTTCTGCTACACTGATCTCCCAACAGGACAGTGTCCATCGGGGAGCCTTGGCGGCCTGGATCCACTGGATCTGCTCCTGGCAGCCCTTGGGTGCCCTGGTCCTGCAGACACTGAACAGAGCTGAGCCGAGCCCCCAGCATCCCCACAGGAGCACAGGGAGCCCTCCCTCCCTATTCCCGGCTGCAGGGGGACACCAATAATTGCTTTTAGAAATCTTGTAGGACTGCATTTTTTTCCGGGGAAGTCCAAGCTAGCATGAACGCAAATATTTGTAGCAGCATGTAGCACATTTGTTTTGTATCCACTGAAGCCTCTGGGGTGCCTGGCTCAGGGAAGAACAAGCACTTTTCTCGAAATTCAGAAATCTGCCATGGCAAAGCTCTAACTACCAATATGCCTGTCTCCCCTAGGGCTAGCTACTGGCAGCAAACCTATGCAAACAACGTAAAATTTCACTCTCCTCTCTCATTTCCCTAAACCCACCCTCCTACAAACCAGCCAGTGGGGAGAGAAAGGTCCTGACACTCCTTTTCCTGACGGGGTAAAACCAGTAGGAAATAGCTGAGCAGCTCTGTGGCCCTGAGGCATCTGTAATTACCCAGAGCACACCTGGTTAGGTGATGATTAGCAAGCTATGAATGCTCCTGTTTCACATTTTTACTTTGTATTAAATTTGTCGATGTTTTGTTCCCTTAGGAGAGTCAGAGATGTGTGAAACTGTGAACAAACACTGAAAAATTGCAGAACACTTTCACCAACTAGGACGTTCAGATAACTATAGAAATAATAACAAGCTTTCTGGACAGCATTATTTAAATCCCTTTGGCAGTGTCCCATCCCTTTTGAAGAGGGGTCACCGTCTTCCTTGAGTGTGCTGGAGAATTACTGCAAATATCACTCTCCTTACGAACTTGCATGCTTTCAAAACAATCTCAGAAAATCCCACATAATCTAAGATGTGGTCAACCTTAAGAAAATGATGAGTAATACTGACCACAATTCCAGATAAAGAAAAAATCAGGAGGAAAGAGCAGAGTTGAATATTCATGGCCCACTCCTAATGATTAAAAAGGATAATTTTCAATTTTCTTTCCAGTGGGTCTCTTCAGTGAGTGCTTTAAAGAACTACCTACTAAAGTAAATAAATAAATAAATAAAAATAATAAAAAAAAAAGAAAAAGAAAAAGAAAAAGAAAAAGAAAAAGAAAAAGCAATAGCTTGACAATGCTCCCCTAGAAGTTGTGCCTTGTTTTCTTGAAATAAAAATTCAGCCAATCTTTAAGATCTATTCCAACCCCTTAACATTTTATGATTCTGTGGTTTTATAGGGTTACAACTAGAGGCAAACAGGAACTCTGTGTACAAGCTACTTGACCTAGTATATCCATAGAGACTGAGGACATAGCTGGTTATTTATTTCTCTTGAAAAAGTTCACTGGCAAAGCAAGCAAATTAGAAACACTTTTTGTCAGTATTTTCTAGAAAAAGCCCCCACACCACCTGTTCCATGTCCATTCCTTGCTCTTTTTTGACAAAGTTGCTTCTCGGTTCTCGGAAAGGGTAGAAAAAGATTGGCAAAACTAAATAAAAGTCAGATAAAATGGGTACCTCTAGCATGGAAAACAAGATCTAGCTGAAGTGTTTCTTTTCTTCCCCAAATCACTTCTATGACAAGTTTTGAACCTTCCTAGCTATAATAAAAAACTACTTATGCATGTGGATCCCTCTTCCAAGTTGTCTTGTTTCATTTAATTCTTCCTGACCTTTAGCAACCATAATGTCCTTTAATTGTGAGTCTTCCTTAATGAATACTATTCTTGAAATTATCATTTAAAATAAAGTCATTGTTTTCCACTCCCCATTAAATATCATAGGAAGCTATACCATTAATTCTATCACTGCTAAATCCCCACATTGCCAGATGCTGAAGCAGAATGGGACTATGGATTACAAAACATATGGATTTATTTACACTAGGTAACTTCTTTATTAAAATATCTTAACACAGTCATTACTGAGACTTCTTTCCCAAGCCCCTGCTGTCACACTCTGCTCTGCTCAGGAACACACACCACATCTGCTTTTCACATATGCTTTCCAGCCCCAGTCCACCCACATGGGCCCCTCCTCCCCAGGCTCAGATGCAAGCACACAGTGTGGCTGGAGCACTCCCAGCAGCGCAGGGCTCAGAGGGGCCCTGGCTGCCTTGGGGATGCCATCCCTGCCCTGCTGTCCCTGCTCTGCAGCAAGAGGCTCTGGCTGAGCAGGCTCCTCTCTGACAGCACTGCTCCCCAGAAGCAGTGCAGCTTCTCCAGTATAGAACTGCCAGGGCAGATTTTTCACTGGTGACACATGACCAGGCATTTCTAACTCATCCAAAAGAAGTTTAAAAAGCAAGCCCACACCTTCCACTCTCTTTTCTTCAAGCCACAAGAGCCTGAACTGTAGACTAATGCTAAACACAGCCCCTTGGTATTGTGGAGTATGAAAAGAGAAACACCCTGGAATGAACTGCAGGTTTCTCTTTGTTTGAAAACTGCTCAGACTGAGCAGTTCTGAGCAGTGTAAGAAAGATGCCCTCTGGAGCAGATAGGTGGACATTTCTGGAGCTTTTAGTTCATCCTTAGTTTGCATAGGTCTGATTTTCTGACTGCAAGAGCAGGCTTGCCTTTCCCTCCCCTTGAAGCTTGTTCTCATTCTGCAAATAGATAACCAGTAAAAAGTGAAAACTATTCTTAAAATGTACATTTTGTTTCCTACCTGTCTTGTCTTTCTGTAGTTAAACTGTCTCTTCCCTATGGGCAGCATGATTTTGCCTGACTTTCTGATTCTCCACCCCTTCAGTGATATTTTTTCTAATTTCTGGGTTATCGACTTTGAGCCAAAAATGTATGACCTTTTTTCTTTTTCTTTTTTATTAGCAGAAAACACATTGTAACAAAGGACTTTTGAAACTGCCTCCATAGCAACCAAGGATTCTCTATAAAAGAGGATGTTCAAGATCTCCTCATTGCTTAACAATGTGTTTGAAACCACAGCCCCCCTTCTGATGAGCTAGATTTACAGTGCATATCTCACCACTATCCCTCCACATTAAAATACTAAAGATACAAAATAATGACCTCTAAAATTAGGAAAGAAATAATTAGGGCTTTTTAATAAGAACTTTTTATCTCCCCGNNNNCCCCCCCCCCAATTCACCCTCTTCTCAGTGGCACCAGTATGAACTATTTCTCCCTAGTGCACCTCTTTTAATTCCCTGTAATCCCTTTATCCAGCCATTCTCAGGGTCAGAGTACATTGGTTCTTGCCTTCTGTTTACAAAGTCTTTGCTTACCTCAACCCAGTCTAAAAATTTTCTCTTACCTGGTTCCCAGCCTGACCTGGGATTCGAGCGAGGTACTATTCCTTCCTCCACTCACAGCTCAGTTTCTTATTTTGCCCCTCATCTAACAGATCCAGTCTTAATCTTCTCTGGCCCCTACTCCCTGTCTCTTGCTCCCATTCTCTGCCTCCACTTGTCTGGCTCCATGAGCTTTTTTGGCTCCTGATCCACTAAAATCCAAATGTCTAAAGATGGAAAATTGTACTAGTGTAATTACTCTTAACCTGAGTTCTTTCTTCCCTTGTTGCTCTAAGGGTCCTGCTTGATCTAACAGGCTCTTCATGCTGACACCTTTTTTCTCAAGAGGCGCAATTCATCAGTTTAATCAATTAAGTTCACTATTGTTTGAACTGCCAGAACATTCTTACTAGCTTTTATAATTTGCAATATTACCATCATGGGTTCCAGCATAGTTTTACTTACAAATGTCTGGTAGATGGCAGCTCCTTCCTTACTATTAAATAAGTATAAAATGTATTTTGCTATTTTATAAAAAAGAATTCTATCAGAGCAATCAGCAACAGTCAGCAATCAGCTATTGCAACTACCTTCCAAATACAGGCATGGTGGGCAAGTATTTAAATTTCAACAGTGTGTATATTTCTTGTCTTCAGTCCCCTTATTCCTATGATGTGGATTACTGAGGCTTAGTTTTATAATGTTACTTTGGATGTAGAGAAGTCTTCTTCACAGGTACTTCTATTACCACATCTTGGCAGATCTGAGCACAGCACACAAATGAACAGTGATAGTGTTCTTCAAATGGGAACATTTAAGAGAACCAAATGTGGCTTAAACAAGAATGTAGGTATTAATGATGTGTGTCTTTACAAACCCAACCACCATGACAATATAAGTTGAAGTAATATTAATAAATAATTTTTAAATAAATGTACTTTATGTACTTCAGAACAGCTTTGCAGAATGCCCAGGTAATATCAATAAATTACCAACAATAGCAGTATCCAAAAATATTGACTGAGAATTAGCATCTAACACAGACCAGATGTTTGCTCACAGGAGCATTGGCCGTATCAACATCAATGGGCTTCCGTGTAGAACAGTAACCATTTTTCATTAACAACAAAGTTGTCACTGAGCTGTGCTTATGGTGCTACTTTGGGCCTTCTTCATAGGGGGTTAAAGTGAAATGCAGGATACAACAGATTTCCAGAGGAAATTAATTAATTCAAACCATTTACAGCATGTTGATGAGGTTAGGTTTACAATGCTGTCACTCAGCTTAGATAAAAACGCATACAGACCGATCCAGGATTGAGTAAGGGAGGGAAGGAAAACAAGAATTTAAAACCTTCTAGTGCCAAGAGTAGTTTGGGTTTTTCCCCCCCTAGCAAATAAACACATTATTCTGCATGCACAGATAGTTGAATTTTACTAAGTTTTAGAGTAGTTTCACAAATGTTCTTGAGAACAGTTGTCTCAAAATGTCCCAAATTATAATTTATGGAAATAAAAGGTACTTATATAATTCCCAAAAGATATAAATCTTCAAATTTTAAAGATAATAATATTCAAATTCTGCTTCCTATATTCAACTTCTTAAGCAAATCTCAGTGAAGACAATCTCATGTCATTTGTAAAGTCATTTCAGCTAATGGAAAGAAGATGCAAAGAAAAGAAGACAACTGTAGCATCACATCACCTTTCCCAGGTTAAATTATCTAATGAGATTGCAGGAAGGAGAGAAGTGGATTGTCCTTTTTTGGTATATTAGGGAACTTTCAAGAGGATGTTTTAGATGGTAGAAACAGAAATTAAAAGTGTTTCCTGAAAGCTACAAGCTACTTGAACAGACCTCAATCTCTCTAGAAAAAAACTACATGTACAAGGAGGTACCCATTCTGCCATTTTTATATCCTTTTGGTACATCTTTGTTAGTCCAGTATCACAGCCATCCCTGACATCATCTGAACAGCAGCTACAAAGCCACACTGGCACAGTTCAAAACTATTGTTTCTCCTCTTAATTTGTCTGTGGACCTTTGGACTGGATTTACACACAGTAAAAAACCTGTAAATTTCTGTCTTCTCCACCCTTTTTCATCAAATGACTGTTTCTGTTTTCCAATTGTGTATCTATACATTCATATAGTTGAGTTGTCTTTCATTACTCTGACACCTAAACAAATAACAATCTTGAAATGATTACTTTAGTTTTTAGAGACCATGTTCAAACTGGAGAAATGGACTTTTGGGTAAGAGAAAATGCATTAGTTACTTCTTCTGTCAAGTAAAAGCTGTTAAGAAATGAAGTCTTGGATGCATTTTCAGCTCTTCATCTCCCACCCAAACTAGAGATGTCAAAGGAATCACTTCCTTATTCCCAGAACTCTGCTGCTGGGGTACAGGAGCAAAGAAATGATCCACTTTGAGGACCAAGGCCGTCATTTTGGTGTGAAAACTCAGAGCTGGTGAGCTTGCATGAATCTCTGGCAGCTGAGTCATGAAAAAAAAACAGGCTACTGTTCATAGCTGCAAGACTCTATTCATTGTTTCCACAAGGAGATTTAGAGAACAAGAGGTGCAGTACACAAGTCTGGATGGCTTTAATTGCAATCACTGACTGTCAGATCTAATTAGAAGAAACATGGTCCCATTGGAAGCTACAGGGAATGGAAAAGAAGTTGACGACAGCTTGCTGCTCTTAAGAGTCTGATGTTCTCTATTTAAGGCAGGATCTACCTTCATAATACCAGCATGGTGGTACTGGGAGCATATGTTTTATGTGGTAGTAAAGAAGCTAGAGGCTGTGATCTGCAGTGCAGAACTGTAAAGATGATATGAAAGACAGTATTATATAGCAGTTGTGTCCTAAGAGAGTGGAAGTGATGCATGTGAGTACTGGCTTTGACATTCCATGGGCTGTATACCCTGACAGTAGTCTTAATCCAAGATGGTATGAAGAATTTGCTGAGGCTCATCTGCCCCAGTGCTTCATGCTGATGTTCATACTTGTAGGAACTTTTAATAGTGCTGGGATTAACACTGAAGAGATGAGACATCATGCATCTCTGGGAAGGAGGCTTGGATGGTATTTCTGTTAGATCTTCTGGGAGAGGGTAAAAGTCTGGGAAGAGCACAGATCTGTGCTGAAGAAGAAGCCACTGGTTAACATATGGTGTCATTGGGAGGGTTTCAGACTTCATGTACTTACGTATAAATTGTGTTCAGCAGGGAAAATCACTACTGTTACATGGCAGTTACCACACTTCATGAGTATTTTAGCAGTGGTTCATAGTCAATCTGGAAGAATATATCCAATTTAGTAATAAAGAGTCTGTCCTGGATTAAAAACTGTGTGAAGTCTTCTGTGATAATCAAAAGGCAAGTATATCATCATTTTATTAAAGTTGTAAATGACACAAGATGGACAACCTTTGAGTACATAATAGAATAGAACCCAAGTTCAAAATTATCTCACTAAGTCAGAGAATTGTAGAATTTTTCAAGTTGAGAGGGTTTTAAGGACGTCATCTGTCAAGTCCCTGGCTCATTGCAGACTACATCATTAGGTCAAGCTGATCACAGTGTTTGAAAACCTCCACAGAGAAAACAGACATGGCTCTAAAACGACACACAGAGAATTCTTCTCTGTAAGTAAAAACTTACTAAAATATGTCTGGCTAAACAAAAAGATCTGAGAGTTACTGTGGCTCACAAGCTGGCCAAGAGTCAAGAATGTTATGCCTTTCTGGAAAAAAAAAAGTAAATAGGAGAGTTATCTCTAATTCAGCTGAAATATTTGCTGTATTTGGCACTGGTAAGGTGTCAGTTGGAGCACTAATGTTTGATTTTGTGTACAGTTCAGGAGGGACATGGACCAACTGAATAATGTATTGTGATTGTAGCAAGGGTTTCTAATTTGCACAAGGGAGATTAGATCAGATGACAGGAAAAACCTTCTAACAGAAAGGTTAGTGCAGCACTGGAATGCATTGCCTGGTCAGTGAAGTTTCTATCACTGAAGATTATTGAAAAACAAGTTGGATGAGAATTGTCAGGAATTACATAGAAATATGGGGATATAAAGGGATGAGATGGCCTGTTAAGGTCTCTTTCAGGCCTCATCCTATCTGTAATTTCCAAATTTGTTGTTGAAATTTGGTGAAGAATTAAACTCTGTGACAATGTGTTGTTGAGACATATTGCTTGGAAACAACAACCAGGTTATTTCTTTCTAATCTGGATATAGTTATTGCTCATATGTGTCCAGTGCCTGCTCTGCTTAAGTACTAATGAGCTGAATCTGCCAAGATCCATTAGCCAAAATATTTCAGCTCACTTACTTCAGAAGATGCAAAATACTCATGTGAGCATCTCTGTAAGCAAATTTAAGTGGGGGTAATAAATTCTGCCAAAGATGCAGTAATGACCAGCTGCATGTGAGTAAATGGCAACCTTTTTATGGGCATACCTGTTTGAGTAGTCCACATCTGCACACACTCTTAATGATGGCTTGCAGATTTTATGTACACTTTAGCACACTAGTACAAAGCAATTTGGTATCCTGCAATGGAAAAAGTACTCATCGTTTTGCAATAGTGGGCCCTTTTTTATTCACTAAAAATCAAACAGCATTAAAGAATTATGACATTCACTGGCTAAGAATTAGAATTAGAAATGTGCTAAAAAATTGCAGCACACTTCCTCAGAATTAGAAGACAAAGAAAATATTTTCTTTCTGGAATTTGGTATCTTTGGTTCTTTTTCTTGGTTACTTTCCTTTAAATCAGCTCTGAAGAAATGATGCTTCCCAGTGGCTGCCATTGCTCCTTGAGAGCTGGGAATTCAGGGTTCTCTTCTAGGGGTTGACTTAATCTGGGATTTGGGCCAAGTGACCTAATATCTTTTTGCTTTTTCCACAGCTTTTAAATCTTCAGTACCCTTTATTCTTTCAGAGAAAGAAATTATTTTATTATTTGTGTAGGACCTTGTCCTCAATGAGATTAATATAAATGAAATTCATGTTTGTTCCACTGATTTCAGCTTTCTCACCATTTAATTTCTGTAACCCCAAGACAGGTCTGTATAGACTGAATTTGGAATAAACTCAGGGAAACAAAAGAAAATGGGAAAGAAAAAGAAAGAGAAAATCAGAGTAGGAGGTAGTGATATAAATAAGACGGTGCTAGTTGATATCACTAATTACTATTCTATTGTTATTATTTTATTATTTTCATTCATATTGAAATAATTAATAAAACTTAATGGCTATTACTCTTAACATCTGTAACCAGACCTGGAAAACATATTGTCTGACAGTAACAATGACAGGATTTTTACTAATAGTTTTTTAAAGACACTGTTAAAATGGCTTCTATAGAAATAAATAACTTACATGAGTTTCCTGATTTTACTAATTTTTATAAAAAATAACTTAATTACTCATTAAACTTAAATAAGCAAAACAATGTTGACAAAAAACTACCTTAAACAAAACAAACAGAATCAATTACATGGCATACTGCAAATGTTTAATACTTACAAATGTAGCTTATTCAGGTTTGGAGGGCTCGAATTCTACTTTTCTCAGGAACAAATGTGGAACATTATCATGCAGTGAATAAAACTGTGTTTCAACAAACAGCAACATAGGAAAAGCCAAAAGGCAAGAAAAATAAGGAACAAACAACCTAAGCATCTATCCTTTCTCTTTTCTCTTATTATGAATACATATATGAATAATAAGAAGCACACCTGACACTCAAGCCACTTATAGCCCAACTATAAATGAAAACAACTAATTTTACTGGTGCAATTAAAAAGAATGCTGAAGTATAATAAGAGATTTTCAAAATAACAGTGACCAATGAGTGCATTCATCTAATACCATGAAAGTAAACATGCTACCAGTGTTCAACCAATAAAAGTTTTGTGAAAACTTCCCATCTAAATGAACAAGCAGAATTTCTTTTACCAGTGCCTTCTGCAACTTCAGGCATAAAGCCGAAAAAACTTAGTGGGTCATAAAGTCCTGCTCCCTGTTGTTATAGGCAACTGAAACCTGTTTATAAATTCTGCAAGACTCATTATAAAATTGGCTAAGATTTCTCACCCTCCTGCTTCTGGTTGAAAGCTGTTGCTGGTATTAGAAATCTTCTAACTTGCAGTTTAAAAGTATTCATTACTGCTTTACCATTTTGCTACTGTGCCTACAGTATCTAATAACATAATGGCTCTTTTTTTTCTCTCTGGTGGTTTTCACCATATGATATTTCATATATAATATCTCCACTTTTATTTCACAGATCTGTATAGAGGTTATTCTCCAAGTTTGTTCTAGTTTAAATTCACAGCCTTTGAGCATGGATTGGATCCAGTATTTCAGAGGAGAATTTTCTAGCACCTTATATAATGGCATCAACACATCTCTATTTCTATCACTTTGCCTGAAGCATACTAGGATTATTTTTTGCCTAGAGTCACATGACACTATTTGACAGAATAAGGATATTCAGGTCTTTCTTGCCTTCTGCTATTTCAAGATGATGAAAAGTTATTTTACAGAAAATTCTATTTAGAACATAACTTTTGATGATAAAATTACATTTGTTCTTCTTTGGGTCTTCTGGGGTGACTAATAGAAATGACAGTGGTGATAGATGGACATTAACTCAGAATATCTGGAGCTGGAAGAGACCCACAAGGATCATCAAAGTCCAGCTCCTGGACTTTACTCCTCAGTGATGGAAATGCCTTAGTGCCTGAGTTGGCTCATGTGACAGAGATTGCCTGCAGTACAGTGCGGTTTTCATAGAGAGGCCCTATTAGTCTCTTAATCATGTGCACAATTTTTTCATATAAAATTGATAAAATCAGGCACAGAATATGACCTTGAGAAATATTGTTTCAAATCTAATTTCATCCCAAATTTTTAATCAGTGCTTCTCTGTCTGTCCAGCTTTGCTCCCATTCAATTCTTCTAACTGTTTTCCTGTTATAGCTTCAAGTACTATGTGTACATATGATTTTTCTCCTCATTTTAGAAATAACCTAAAAATCGGGTTCTTTCTGTTCCTTGAGTACAAGAGTAATCCTTTGAGATCTGTAGTGTGGGAGACATAGCAACTAATTTTAGTTACCTAGGATATAGACATTTATGTGTCAGCTAGTCATCCTCACTCCCTTCATAGTTACTGGGAAAACAATTGGCACACTTAATGAATTTAATTTCAGTATACACTAGACCAGATGAGTCTTGCCCTTACATTGCTCTAATGACAAGCTCAAAGAGAATGACTACCTCAGGTGTAGATGTCTCCAGTTTATATTTTAAGGTAGTGGAGAAAATTCTTACTGTACACTTTTAGGATATCTCAGTTTTCTAAACAGGAAGAGTTTACTCAAATTGGTCTTCTGAAGAGTCCCATTATTTCCTCCAGAAAAAATGCCTTAAGGATTGTTTTAGAATACTGGGAAACAGTTTTACCAGATCCAATGTTTAATAAAAAATCTTGGGTAAATTCAATGTGATCATGGAGTATAAAATTATTTCCACAATTGACTCTATCCTTAGTTTAAGGGTAAAATCAACTTCCCTTGCACACAACTCAGCTGGCATATCTACTCAACTGATCTTTTAGTAGTATATAGGTTTATATGTATATCAAATAAGAGGGTATTAGCTGGTGTCTCCTAATCCATGAAGATGAAAGAGATCAGGCCTCATGCATAAATAAAGTTCTGTAACTTTCCTGAAGTTTACAGATTTACATTAACATAAAATGGGTGTAGCAGATCAGAATAGTACTTTTGTCAATAACAGCATGTTATGTGATAACTATCAAATAATTTATCATCAGTTTGTACTATGTAGTTACAATTAAATTAGAGGAAGTTTGTGAGTTATGAAGAACAATTCAGGATATGTATACAAAAAAGCTGTGGTATTTCAAAGATTCTAAAATGAATTAAATAATAAATAACTCTAAATTTAATTTCGCAAATATATCAAATTAAGCAAATACTTCCCTATATATTGATTTCACACATCTTAGAACTTACACTGGCTGATATTCTAGAGATATATTTTTGCATGTTCTTTTAAGATGATGAGATAATATAGAAAACAGACTGAAAGAGATACTGAGGACTGCAAACACACCTGTGAGTATGGACAATGGGAATCTGACCTGTTCCATTATGCTTGCAGGAACTAGTTGTATCTGATCCATTTTTCAACCATTATTGAAATGTCTGATACTGTATTCATGAGAGCTCCATCTGCTCTGGATTTCTGTGTTCCAGGAAAATGATCTTTTCTACTTCCCATAACATATTTCAGCTTTGTAAGCTAACCAGACCCTATTCTTTTGTGCTAAAGCTATGAATGATAAACCTTAAAAAAAAAATACAACAAAAAACCCACCAAAAAACAACAACAACAAAACAAACAAAAAAAAACCAAAAAAAACCCAAAAAAAACCCAAAACCCAAAAAAACCAACAAAAACTTACCTTGAATTTTACAGAAGTAAAACATATAAAGTTCTTAAAGTTCTCTGCATGGAAAATTTTTCAAGGCAGGAATATTTTATTCATTTGACATAGTGCATCTGTTATGCAACACAGTATTAATATTCCTAATTCTGCCTGACTTTTTGTCAAAAGGGAACTGCTTTTTGGACCAGTACAACTACTGTTGTGGTTTTTTACCCCAATGTAGAAAAAATGCCATGTACATAGATAAAATGAGTGTTATCCATTCTCAGACACAGGACAGAGAAATGGTATCTTTTACAGACTTTAGAGCTTTGCATCTGAGACCTAGCTTTTCTCTGAAGCAGGAAAAAGCATCTAAGAAACAGTTAAAAAAAATCTCAGGTTCCAGCCTTTTCTTGCTAGTAAGTTTACAGAGCTACAGGAAATAAATAAAACCTCTTCTTCAAACAGACTTTTAAATGCAAATTTAAAATTGTAAATTACCTTAAAATTTGGAAATCAGTGTCATTCCAGTAGGTGAGAAGGATTTAGGCATCACTGGAATGCTGAAGATGAAACTTTCCAGACATGCTCCTGTCAGGTAAATTAATATTTGACCTGAAACCTTCACAGTGCTCCTTTTGCTTTCTGCAAACCCTGTAGTATCAGTGATTATGCTGGGATAGCTTAACCTGAGATGTCAGGGGCTGATCTGTTGATGTGAAAAATCTCTGGGAAGAAAAAAACAACCCTTTTTTCAAAGCAGCTCATGTATCTTGCCTGGAAAACAGTTTTATGAAGGGAAATTAAATAATTTATCTTGAACATAGATCTTGATACCAATCTCAGAGTTAGCACAGAAACCATAGATGCTGTCAAAGAGGTAAAAAACTCTGGGATGCCGTAGTGTTTGCTGCTTCACAGGAGTTTGCTCAGGAGGCATTCCAGAAACAGTAAAATTTGTCCAAACTTGACAGAAAATTTAACTTATAAGGGGAAAAGAACAATAGCCAGTGTGTACCCTGTATATGTTCATAGAAGAAGCAGAGGAGAACAATTATACTACAATGAGATGTTTGCTATTTTTTTCTGTATCTTATGCATTTACCACATTCTCAAGGGGTATTTATTTTTTCATGAGGACAAAACTCAACACAATATCAGGATATCCCTTTTATTTCATTTCACTTATTGGTATATCCAAGATCTATAAATGGTACCACATTAAGAGACTTATATGGTTGTACTTACCAAAGATACTTCTGGACAACCTTCTTGGACTGAGGAAATCACATCTTTACATCTTATAATAATTCTGTATAATCACAGTGAACAAACAATGAAAGGAGGACCTAAATCAATGTAATAATAATCCATGTTCTTCCTACAGTACACTACTGCCATATATTTGAGGTGGTGGAATGATCTTTTTCTCAAGGAAGATCTATTTAACATTGTCTTTCAAAAATGAAATCTAAACTCTACTTTAACAAATATGTTATACTGAAGTAAGTTAAGTTTGCCAGCAAAGTGTCAATCCTGGAAAGAATTTTCTTTTCTTTTTGTTTTTCCAGTTTTTTTATTTAGGACATTCAGTTAAACAGGACAGAGAGCAGCAAAGCAGAACTGGACATGTCTATAACTAAAAGCTAAGGGAAGCAAAATATTTCAAATCATACCAGCAACCTTCTCAGCTATGTTTTAGTCTAGGATACATCAAATAAAATAAAGTGTTATTATCATTATATAAAGCACTGTTTGATATTAATTTAAAATTAAAGTTATTTTCAGCTCTGTCCCTGGTTAACAAAAGTACATGTGATATCTCTTACCGTAGAATTAGATTCCTTGCTGGTCAAAGGCATTTAGATATGGAAGCTGCAATAGAATTAATCTCTTACATGTGCTGGGAGACCAAAAATGCTCAGAGGATTAACACAAGAGGCACTAGCTTTAAATTCACAGTGAACTGGTATAAGGTAGTTGTTTGTCACCTTTCATGAATAGCAGGTTTATAAAAACTGCATTAGAGGGAATGGGTACATAAAAAATATCTGAGGCCTTATAAAAAAATTTCAATAGCCTCAGCAATCACCCTTTTGAACTCTGTAGTAAAATTGTGTTAATTATTCACTTAAATATGTGCCTGGAACATATCCATCTTAAGATTCATATTTCAGAAGCAAATTACATTAATTTTTTAAGATAAAGTATAATAAATATAAAATAACATAGGCAAGGAAAGATTAAAATCCTGGAATTAAAGTCATACATTGGCCAAAAAAGATACTAGAAATTTCCATAACAATTTATTTTTGCAAAGAAAATTATTTTCAGAGTTTGTTTATTGATTTCCACAAACAAAAGGTGTCAAAAAGCTTAGATAGAAAGATACCAGATTGGTGTCTGAGGAGGGGGAAGTATCAAAGCCTTCTGAATTGCTGCCCAAAAAAATTGCTAAAAGATGTCAAATTGGTCCCAAAACCAAAACCACAGGCTTTCAGCTGCTGCTCCACAAGTTTTACACGTGCCATATTGGCCACGAAACAAAACATGGTTTCTCAGCTGTTGTTCCAATTCTTCATACTAAGCACACACAAATGAAGTGTAAATTACATTTTTATTCTTCAGAATCAGCAGAGCTGAATCTGTGCAAATGAGAAAAAAGGCCCTTGGGTCTGAAAATGCAGACTGGGAAGAAAATGGGAATGTTGGTTAGAGGAGCCTTATGGGTGCTTTTATTACATTGTAGACTGCATACGGGAAAAATTATTTAAAAACTTGGATCAGTGAATGCTTCTGCTGTACTTAGGAACTCAGATGATGGAACCAGAGAGTTCAGAAAGATTCAGAAGAGGGGAGTGAAGGCACTCAAGCAGAAAAATGCTCCAGATTGAAATGAGCTGTGCAACTGTGAGAATGAGGGAGACAATGACAATGTGCTCTGGTTCCTGCCAGTGTCACTCCAGACCTTTTCTCCTGGACATATTCAGAAGAGATGCAAATGTAGAAGAAAACATAAATAAAACACGAAAAGAGACACGGGACTTCAGAGAACTGCCTAATGGAGTCTCTAGTAAGAATCACTTTTCCCTGTGTAATCTCAGCCTGTGTTTTCATGGACACTTGTGTGGCTCTAATGCAGTGTACTTTTCAAAAGACCAGGTCTTTCATTCCTTTCTCTATCTCAAAAGTTTTTTTGCCATCTTCCCAGCTCCAGGAATCACAATTCTGCATCCTTCTTTGTATTGGCCAAGATACTTTTTGAGCTCTTACATAAACAGTACTATTTCATAGTCCAATAGAAAATTATCCATCTTTTTTCTGGGTTTTTTTTTTTTTGCATTTTTGTAGGCTGGTGACTTCACTCAGCTGAGAATTGGAACCAAATGGAGTGTGTGGCCAGGACCTGGTAGAAGAGGACAAAGGAAGATAGAAGCCTGAATGCTTTATTTCACAGAACAAGCTGTTGCATCAGTGTTGCAATCCTTGAAGCTGCAGCCTCAGTACTTATTAGTGATGATGACATTAAAGGGTCATTTCAAATTAATCCTTATTTTTCCAGAGAGAGGAAACACTGTCAGTAGGTCCATACTCTGGCTTGGAGTCTCCTTCATGTACTTATCACCTAGAGGATGAGCTATGATATCTTGCCTTTCCAGTGATTAGAAATATCTTTGTGCTATTAACTTGTGCTTAGTTTACTTATAGCCTGATCTCCAAAAGAATCAAATACAAAGCTTAATAAGAAATGCTGGAATGTATATTTAAAGTCTGATCTGTACTAAATGTCTGCAAGAAGCCAGCATTTTATAGAAAAAAATATCATTATGAATAGGCTATGTTACATATATGTTAACCTGTATGTTATTCAAGGGCATTGATATATAAAATAAAAATGTTCTTGTGGGATATTGATATTGATAACTATTAACAAAAACCAAAATAAAAATATATTTTGATTACTATGGTTCAAGGGAAATGAATTGACATTGTCAAAAGAATTAATGTTTTTTTCCTAGAGAATAAGAAAACCTTTCATGCATGTATGTTATGGATATGGGAAGTCCAAAGTTTGACTATTTCCAAGTGTATCATGTAATATTATCCCTCCTGACAAACCTTGCCTTCCAGAAATCTAGCCTAAATATTCTTGGTGGGGAAGCACAGTAAAAGTTATGCATTATATTACCTTGGTGTCTCTTTGGCTTGAAACGTGTGAACTTTGGCATTACATGGTGAACTTCCCTCTGCTTTTTAGTTGGGTTACTTGTTTTAAGGAAAAGAAGATGGAGACCTTCCAGGTAACTAGAAAGCTTGGAAATACCTTTGCTGGTCAAAGAAAGCCTGGAATGAAAGACATCTCATCAGATTAGGAGGAATTTTAATGCATTACTGTTTGAGACTCATTGTGCTCTTCCCAACCTCCATTTTAAATCCAGCATAAAATAAAGGAATACAAGCTAAGGCCCTGGGGAATAGTAAGCTGTAGAGGAGAGATTAATTGGTGTCAAGTAGGGACTAGTAAAGGATCAGCTGATGCTGGAAGAATTAGGCTGCAGGAAACATTTTATAGTTGTCTTTCTAACTGAAAGCATGGTATTGTTGTTCAACAGTCTAGTGCCTTTCCTTCTGTCAGCCTCAGTGAAGCTTTTAGCTGGGGAAAAAAGTGGATAATTAGCATTCCATTTGGATGCCTGCAGACCAGCAGTCTAGAATATTAAACAGCTTTGTGAAACAGAATGGTCTAAACTGATTCATATTTCTTTATCTAAGGTCTTTGAAATGCATGTTTATATGTGTCCAAAAGAAAAAAAAAAAAATCTTTACTCATAACTTCACATCTGCTTTTGGCTTTTGAAATTAATCCTCTTGATATTTGACAACAAATTCCTAAACTGGAGGTCTGGAGGAAGGAGACGATAAAAGTGCTTCTGCACATGTTATAACAAGTATCCCATGTCACTCAGGATCTCTGAACATAGTGCTGAAGGTATGGAAATACAGGATATTAGTAATTGTGGTGGTTTAACCATGGTAGATAGATCAGCCCCACAAAGACATTCCCCAGTGGTATGGTGGAGAGAATCTGAAGGTTAGAGGTGAGAAAACTCATGGGTAGAGATAAAGACAGTTATATGTAAAGTAAAAACAGCACACTGGAGCAAAGCAAAACAAGGAGTTCATTCACCATTTTCCACAGGCAGGAAGGTGTTCAGCCATCCCCAGGAAAGCAGAGAACCTTCATATACAACAGTGACTTGGGAAGACAAATGTTTTCCCCTTGAACTTGCCTCCGTTCCTCCTTCTTCCCCCAGATCTACATGCTGAGTTTGACAGAACATGTTTTGGAATATCCATTGGGTCAGTTAGGGTTATCTGTCCTGGCTGTGTCCCTTCCCAGCTCCCTGTGCACCCCTAGCCTCCTTGCTGGTGGGGGTGGGGTGAGGAGCTAAAAGGACCTTGATGCTGTGTGAGCCCTGCTCAGCAATCATGAAAAACCACTGTGTTATCAACACATGTTTCATGACAAATCCAAAACATAGTCCCACACCAGCTACCAAGAAGAAACTTAACTCTGAGACAAAACCTGGACAGTAATGCAGAGGACTAAACTTGTGTTGACAATAGTACATCCCCTTGTCTGATTCTGTTTTATCAAAGGTCACAATGCTCCCTTTAGAGGATTCGTCATTCTAGTTAAATACTTTTTCCTAGCTATTTTTCTTTCCTAATCCTGAGGGCATATGAAGTATAGGCATTTTATAAATTCTTGTGGCATTCTGGTATCTCTTACCTCAAAGTCATTATTTCTACATCAAGCAGTGAATTCTACTGGCCATACAGGAATGTACAGTGTTTCTTGGAAGCATAAAGGTCAGGAAATCAGGCAAATGGCTGCTTAGAGTGCTTAGTTTAAGGTGCTTGTCGGAATAATGTTGTGGAAACTGTTGACAGAGGCTTCTTTATACCTGCTCTACAGACATGCATCGTAAGTGGGGAATATACTAAAAAAGATGTAGCAACTAGAATTATTTGCTTTTCTTCCCAAGGTATGTGCAAGTGTGGAAAGTGTGATGGCAATCTGGGCAGCTGTTTGGGGGGCAGGTGAACACTGATGAGCAGCACACAACTCTCACTGTGGCTCTCCTCTCTGACCATCCAGACTGTGGAGAGATCAGTTGCATATGGACCAGATGAGTGGTCAAGTCCTCCATGGCAGGGTGGCTTAGTACAGATATTACTTGGATCTGAATATATTCAGCCTTCTATCCTGAGAAGCACTGAAAATTATGATCTTCATTCCCTTCTTTCTGTGGCCTTATAAAGCTGTAATTTTCTCTCTGTTCATGATTTCCTCCATATCTTGAAGCCTGTCCAGATGCCTCTCATCCACCACCCCTCAGCATCCTCTCCGGGGCTCCTTCCACCTTGCTCACAGCCCAGGAGCCTACTCTGGCCACCAGTCCTGTCCCAGCAATGACACAGCACGGCTGGTCTCCAGCAACTCAAGGCCCTGCCCTGCCTGGCCACAGGTCCTTTGAGCCTGGTCCACCCACAAGCCCATGTCCTAGTGTGTCCCCAACCCTGGGTGGGGATGTCCAGTGACCAGGGCTGGAGCTGGGCAGGGGAGATGATGATATATGAGGAACATATCCTCCTGGGAGCCATGTCCAGGCCTGGGAGACACAAGAAGACTGGAAACAGCCAGAATTGTGTTCTCTAAAGAGACAGATGGCTCTGTAGATGAGGGGTGACCAACAGGGATTTTTCCAGGCTAAGAAGGCGAGATACAATCAGGACGTTTCAACTTGTGAGTACATAGAAAAGTACCTGCATGGCCAGCCTCAAATGTTTTTGTTCAGTGCTGTGAAGCCCCAATGGCATTCATTTTTCTCATAAGTCAATACAGAGAGCAGTCAGTATGTTTTAACTTTCTCCTGGTGACCTGGGTGATGGAATGGAGTGCCCCCTCAACAAGAGGAGCAGTCAATATTCTGCTAAGTAGCACTGCAGTTCAGAGGGACCTCAGGAGCTGGGGAAATGGGATGACATGAACCTCATAAAGCTCAACCGAGGGAACTGCAAAATCCTGCATCTGGGATAGAGCAGCCCTGTGCAACAGTGCAGGCTGGAACCAGCTGACTGGGAAGTTACTTTGAAGGAAAGGACCTGAGAGAGCACTTTACCCCATTCAACATTTGAGAAAGGGTTTCTGGAATACTGTGACAAGTATTTGCCATTAAAGTAGACAAAAACTTCAGCAGTCTTCAGTGTGGGTGTTTATACCTAAGCCAGTCAACCTATACTCCCTGTATAGATTTAAAAAAAAAGAAAAAAAAAGGTATTTTTGAAATGTTATTCAGTTGAACCATTAGGAATATCTAATTGAAGAGGAACTAAACTGTGTTATAAGAAGTGATCCTGTTTCTCCACTCAAAAGTAGTCAAGACAATTGTAGGCATCTGGTACACACAAATGGGTATTTGATCAAGTGTCTCATGACAGAAAACAACTTCTCTGTGCTTATGATACTGGCATGGCTGGGGTTTGAATGGTCTGAGCTGCAGCCCTGTAGTACTTGTGGAATGGCTATTAATTGCTTTCTCCATCTCATCAGGAACCACAGTATTTCCAATCTAACCCTGCTGCCTCTGCTCTCAGACTCACTGAGATTACCAGATTTGGATGACTCTTAAAATATTCCTCTATAGTCTCTGGACTTTAGAACTTATCACAAATATCCTGCATCTGTTTTTTAAGACAACCTTCTAAATTTTTCTGCTTTCTTCAGCTCTTAGCGAAGGACAGATGCTAATGCCAGAGGGAAAGAGTAGACTGCTTTTATTGTTTGGAAATGGTCAGAATTTTTAGATGAGCAGAAAGAAATTGCACATTACAATAATTTTTTTACAAAAATACTCTCATAAGTGTCCACCATCATGGACCTACCTTTTCCAGTCTTCTTTTGTATATATGTATATGAAAATAAATAAAGATAATTAATTTATAAAGAGAGAAGATAGAAGCTAGGGGGTCTGTCTTATTCCAGGTTTGCAAACAGACTTTATGCTGTCTAGATAAGTAGAGAACATATATTCACCTTTCCTTTTTCCTGCTCTAGCATCCATGTTTGAATAGGAACATCTTGACTTTTCTTTTCCTAAGTAAGGTATGAAAACACTAATCAGATCTTTTTGAAGGAGGCTGTAACAGGTTTTTTATCATTCAGAGCTCCCGAAAGGACCATTTGAGCATTGTCTTCCTGTTCAGAGAGGAAATAGCTGTGTCTGTGACTCAAATGGACTCTGACTTCCAATAATTTTCCAGTGGTAAACTATGATTCAGTTTCCATTTATAAAGTGAAATGACTGCCTAAATAATCAACAGTAAAAAGCCAGAAGTAGGAAATGAACCATCCTTCAAAACAATTCCTCTGTTTAGTTTGGACTTCGTTCCATTGTTAAAGGATTTCCTTATGTGCAAGGTGTCAGAGATTGGCAAGTTGAAGCCATTCTAGCCACAAGTATTTCATTTTATACTGTGTGGAAATATGAGATAAGTATCTGTATAACTTTAAAATAATCTGCTCGAGATACCAGGTCTTCCAGTGCTCTAGAGGAGAACTAATTACAGGAACAGAAGAAAACCATTACTAATAAAGACAAATAGAGCATCTCTTAAATTGCTCTAATTTTCAGTAAGTACTAAAGCAGCCTGGCTTATTCAACTTTGTTTAGCTGAGGGCAAATTGGAAACTTATAACTTACTTGATGATATAACCTCAGTAAATATTATTATCTACTATTGTCAGCTACAAATATAGATAAGACTTAGCAAAGTCTGAATGCTGGGAGCTCTGTCTCTGAAGGATACTCAGCGCTTCAGGTGGTTCAGGTAGGACAGAAATGCATCCTTTGGGGTTAGATACCCAGTCACATTTGGGGGGCAGGGGAGGTTGCAAGAAAAAGTACACTTAAACACATTGCCTAAAAGCTGGTTCATCACGTTTCCAAGGAGTCACCTTGCTACCTCTTCTCAGCAATCTCTATGTACAAAAGATAGCTGTTGACTGCTGAGCAAAATGGATCATAGAAAACTTGTCATTGTACCCAGTGGGTTCACTTCTCTGTGACCCCACTCTCCCACTCAGTCTTATTTATGCTTCAACACAAATTAGAGGTGAGTGCAAAGCAAAAACCATGATCTGGAAACCTCCAAATTTAGATTCTGAGCTGGAACACAAATTCATATTTGAAGCTAGCTCATATTTCTTTAAAATTTACACAATAACTTCTACCTATTCCCTGGTTGCTGAAGTGCACTTTATGTCAAGTGTTGCCAAATTAATATTTAAGATTTAGAAAATAATAGATTTGCCCCAAAAAAATCACTTCAGGTTGATTTTGTTTGCGTTGGGTCTTATTTGCTTTTGCTTTTGTTAGGTTTTGGTATTTTTTTTTTTAATTAATACTGCACTTTTCTTCTCTTTTTTCTTTTCTGAGTAATGTGTGTTGTTTATTTCATAGTTCTAGCCAATTCACACTCTGAAGTGTCTAAATCATTCTTTTGAATAAAAGTTTCAATTCTTTTACTTTCTTTTGATTTTAACAGCTGAGGTTTTAAGGAAAATAACAAATATTCTGACAGTTTGGGAAGTCTAAATTGGAAATAGAGTTTTGACGTTCAGCCTCATTTTTCTGTATTTGTTCTACAAACTTATTTGTAAAGCCAATATTATTTTACATACAAACCTGGAGGAAAGACAAGCTGAGGGTTTTATAAGGCAGGCCATAAATAAAATATGAATATGTAGAAAGAATCCTTTCCAGTCACACTGAAAATTAACTTCTAGGATGCCCCATCTTTTTAAATATCTATCCTATATTTTGTTTTATTGAAAGAATATTAGCTAATTATGATATATTCAGGAGCATTAGCAGAAAAATCTGTCTTTCACAGACACAAATGAACTATGTTGTGTCAAATGAATTTTTGTCCAGGTGCATGGAACATTTCAGACAATTTCTGAACTTCTTCCCAATCTAGTTGGCTATGGATTCAGTGTTAATGATTCACACAGTAAATAGTGATGTTCAGAGTGTTCATTAAGTTCCATTGTCTGTTGCTCCTCTAGACAGTTATTTACCTTCATTTACAGTAAGCGATTTTCCATCAAGAAGAGCCCTTTTAATCTGATTGGTTGTGTCAGGCTACTTTTCTGTGATATTTCTTTTTTGGCAACAGTTTTTCCAGCTTGTTCTTTAACTGTCATTTGCCTTCTCCTGTATTTTAAATCTATCATGCTTCATGACAGACAGACTTGTAATTTGGACTCTAATCATTTCTGATTCTCATGTTTTGACAGACACAGACTTGTCTTTCTGCACCTCCTTCCACACTTTCTCTCTTTATTCTGCATTTGCTTGTGGCACACAATACTCTCTGTTTAACCCTTTCCTTTTCCATCTTTCACTTTACACAACACAGATACAATAAGCAGATATGCTTTAAATTATGAATTTGTTAGAGAGACTTCCAGAAATTACTCTGTTGAACTAAAAATTATGGTGTTTGAAACTATATACAGACATATTTATTTCATGCTCTAAGGTTCCACCTGACTCAGTTTGGAAGGGCTCTAAGTAAAGATGATTTAGTTAACTAAAGCCTCTTTTCAATTTTTTTTTGCCTTAATCTTGATTATTTTAATATTAAATTCTATTTCTGAGAAAGTCTCTTCTGCCATTGTAAATATTCTTAAGATCAAAACATCCTTACCTTGAGAACAGAAGGATTCAAGTTAGAATGCAGATGTTTAGTTCCACCTATAATAGCAACACTACACTTAGCTGCACTGGTGCTAGAAGGCTGTCTGCTGAGGAAGTGGAGTTCCCTTCCCAGTGAGAAACCACATGAGGACTGTTCCTGCTTCCAGGAAAAATCTCATGCTGTAACATCGGTTATGCTACTTTCAAAAGGTGAGAAGATGCTTCTTGAATTCAAAGGCACTGTGTTCTGCTCAAAGTCATGATTGTGTGGCATAATGGTGACTTTGTGGAAATCATCCCATTGGCAGCTTGTCCCTGGAATGGTACCTGCCTATTACATCTATCCAAGGCAGAGGTGAAGATTTCCTGAGCATCCTGTCCTCATCCTTCTTATCTGGACAGCCCACACAAAATGATTTCTAAAATGAAGTACATATAATGGACTTGTGTCTTCAGTATTTTCTGCACCTTTTAGTGTTTCAATATGTATTTTAAATATGCATATACATGAACAGATACACACAGACATACAACTGCCCTGAGACAGGATACTGGGAATAATGCTGCTAAACCTCTTCATTATGGAGCTGGACAATGGGACAGAGCTTTTAATTTGCAGATGGTATAAAACTTGGAAGAATGCTTATATAGCCAAAAGGGCGGGCTGCCATCAGGCAGCATTCTCAGATATGAGAAACATGCTGACAGGAAACTCAATGAGTTCAACAAAGGGAAATGCAAAGAAATCCACGCCCCATGTTAGACTAGGGGCTGTCTAGCTGGAAAGCATGTTTGCAAAGAAGGACCTTGAGGTTCTGGTGGACAAGAGGATGAGTGTGAGCCAATTATGTGCTCTTGCAGCACTCTGGGCTGCCAACAGCGCTATGAACTGAATGAAGAGAGCGAGTCAAGGCAGATAATCTTTCTCCTCTGCTCCACACTGGTGAGACACATCTGGGCTCTTGCAGTTCTGGACCCCTGATGACAAGACACACATGGACTTATTGGAGACAGCATTGCAGAACCACAAAGATGATGAAGGTATGGAGCCCCTGTCATATGAGGAGACATTGCTGGGACGGTTCAGCCTGGAGAACACAGTGCTCAGGGGGATCATATCAATGTGTATAAAATGCCTGATGGGAAGGTATAAAGACTGGAAACAGACTTCAAGGCTGTTGAAATATACAAAATTCTATTTAAACTCTTTTTCCTGTAAGTTGTCAGATACTGCAACAGATTGCTCAGCAAGGAAGTGCAGTGCATCTGGGAGATTAAAGAACCATACCCAGCCCTGGGTACCTTGCAGGAGATAGCTGTCTTTGAGCATGGACATCGGACAAGACAGTCTCCAGAAGGGCCTTCTGACCTCAACTATTCTGTGATTCTGACTTGTACTTCCTTCTCATTTTGTCACATCTGTATTAAAGAGTGATTTTATAAATACAATTAGGCAATCTCTGCAAGACTTCTTCACATGTGCACATTTTAGTGATGTGCAAAATGCTTTTGAAGCATCAGGGTTTGACGCTGGAGTTACAGAAACCTTTCTTGGTTCCTCATCTGTACAACTGAACTGATGAGAAGATGTTCTCTTGCCCCTGAAAACTTTAAAGAAAATATTCTGGAGAGACACTGTCTGTAGAGACTGTCTGAAACTGTTCCCTTTCATCTCAAGCATCATCATCTTTTTGCACTATAATTTTGAAGCTGAGTTTAGAAATCAGCACTGCAGAGTAGTTGCTGTGAAAGGAAGACAAGGTTGAGCACAAATAATATTGGAGTGAAAAAAGAACAAAATTACTGAGCTGATACATTCTTTTCAGAAGAAAAGGGAACAGGAAGAAATAATTTCATTATCTCTTCATGAGGCATATTAACAAAACTGAAAAGTACAGTACATCAGAACTACAGTGGCCTGTTTGGCATGGACTTTCAAGGAAAAAGAGATGACAGCAGAAGATACAGCAGGGAAGTGCAATTCACCAAAACATTTTGAAGGTGGAATAAAAGGAAAAATACAGACATGTCACTGCTTTCATTGGAGACAAATTCTTATCCTCAATTGCCTTCAGGGTAGATGGTATTGTCCATTTCAAGATAATCTATCTATATTGCTCATTGTTAGCAGCAAGCTAAATGTTAGCAAGAAGAGAAGCATTTTTCCTTTCTATTTTAGTAAATGCTTTTATAACTGTATAAACCAAATATTGCATACCTGTCCCTGATGACAATGGATATTTGCATGCCCAGAGCCATCATCTCTAGACACCTTGCAGATAAAATCTAAAGAGATATAAGAATGTTTAGTAGATTCCCAATATTATGATGGAACTGCTGGACACAGGAATAATGCCCAACACCCAGGTCTGTATGGACATCTTATCTGCCTCCTGGTCCTGAAGAATTCAGAGCAATTCTGTTAGAGGTGACACATAGAGTGTTTTGCCCTGAGCCACCAAACCCCAGGTAGTAACATGACATATACAGATGTCACTAGAGGATCTCTGACATTTTTATTTGTCTCTGTGAATAAGGTTTTCTTTGAGAAAAATAAGCTTTTTCTTTTTTCAATTTCCTTTTTAAATTAGCTGTTAGAAATTTAGGAACAGGCAGGGGGTTGGAAGCATAACTAAGGAGTACTGTGTTTACCTATTTTTAACCTACAGGTTATCTGTAAAAAGATCTGCAGGTTATCAGCAAGGCAGGTTATTTAGATGGGAGATCATAATGAGAGGAAGCTTGCAGCAACATTCCTTTTCTTTCTTTAGCTAGTCTGTTTTTTACAGGAACTCCAGAAGATCTAGATAGGGATTATGGGGAGTGAGTTTCTTTTTTTCTTAGTAACGCATGGATCTGCAGAGCAGAAGTAGAGAAATTGCTCAACCTTTGAACTCTGTGTTTCCTCACTGTCTCTGCCCTGATTTTGGCTATTTTGTCTGTGGGCATGGGTTTTTTTTATTTCCAAGGCAGAATATGAGATGGAAGCAGGTTGCTTGGGTTATTAGAGGCATGAAAAATATGGTGACCATGTTTAACAAAGCACAGATCTGATGGAAATAGAACAGATAATTTCTCAAGCTATCCATTTGCTTGGTAGGACACTGGGTTTGTGTGAAAGTTTTGTTTGTGTGTGTGTACATCACAAACATTATATACAAGCACTTTGAGGCCAATTGTCCCTGTCAGTCTAACATAAGGTCTCCAGAACAACTCTAACAATTAAATTTCTGTCTGTGGAAACTCAGGCAAATATTTGATTCCTTGATCTCAGTACAAACTACAAGAATTCAAAGGACATAAACCTCACAGTGCTGCCTCCAGCTATGGTAGCCTTCATAAAGCTTGGGGTAAAGAGCATTGGCTGAAGGAAGATTTTGGAGAAGTCTCCCTAAGGCAAGTGTGACACTGCACAAATGCTTCAGTTGAAGAAGTAGCAGCTATGTGTATTTTTTTCAATTCTGTAAAAGATAAATTAAAAGTAAATGATTTTCTATTTTCATCCAGCTCACATTACATTAAATAATGCAAGCTCTTAATTTTGTTCTTCCTTGTTTTTTGATTTGGTTTAAAATAAAAGCAATTTTAGACAATGGCTTTGTGTTGTCTTTCTACCTGTAAGGGAATGTAACAATAGATGCCATGAAATTACTATAATTAAATAATGAGCAATTGGAAAAGTATGGGACAGTAATAAGAATAGTTCCTAGCATCTTCTTGAGAAAAAACAGCATTTTATCTTGGCCTTAAGGAGTTTCAGATTTTTAAGAGCTTCTTTCTTTTTTTCTTTTTTTTTTTCTTTTTTTTTTTTTTAACTCAGTGAAACACTCTAAGACCAGCTGCCGAGCATACACGATGCATAAAATCTATTCTGGGGAATGTGCTGTTGTAGTTACTCAATTTAGTGGTCATTCTTTTTTTTGTGTTTTGCATGTAGTATTTTAAACAACATCTGCCTTACCCCAGAACATAATTCGGAAACCATGTTACAACCTTTGTAGCAGTTGGCCACATTCCCGGTTTGAGTTCCTCAAAAGCCTTGGCTACGGGCCGCACATGAAAGGAAAGCAAAAGAAACAAGATGGTTTGAAAAGTGGTCAACCCTCACTTGTGGCAGCGTAACAAAGGCACTTACTATTCCAGATCTGTTCCCTGTCTGTGTTCCCTTCAATACCTGGTGGCTTATGTGAATAACCAATTTTTTTAATCCATGATACTCCTCTGAGCTTGATGAAGCAAGTGCTGACCCTAGAACTAGATTATATTTTAGTTTTTTAAGATTTCTTTTCAAAGTGATGATTGGTAGCACCATGGAAAGCCCTTTGAAATAGCTGGACTGATACCCACAGTTCAGGTGGCACACCTGACCTCCTTGACAACTTCTGGAAAAGAACCTGGAGGTGTTGGTCAACAGCAGCTGAACATGAGCCAGGAGTGCCCAGGTGGCCAAGAAGGCCAATGGCATCCTGGGTTGTATCAGTAATAGAGTGGCCAGCAGGACCAGGACAGTGATTTTTCCCTTGTACTTGGCTAATTTGCTGCTAATTAGCCTAAAATAGGTTAGGACTATGCTAAGTGGTTTAGAGGTCTAAGTATTACATGTGGATTGTGCCTCAGTGCTGCCTAGTTCAGCTAAGATAAACATGTGGATACATGCTGAACTTTAGAAACACAATCTCAAAATGGGACACATATTTGAAATTAAACATATGGTTAAGTGCTTAACTAGATCAGCATCTGAATATTTAGTTTGAGACTATGGCATTGGGTACCTCTTCTTTCCATCTGGTTTAAAGGTTTTATTGATAATCTAAAGGGAAATATGGAATAAATGAAATAAAATCTTTAATCAAACTTTTTCTGCAAAAATGTCGTAAAAGAACCTAGACGACAATGCAAATGTGTACTCTGAACAAATTATACAAAAGAATACTCTGTCTATGCATTTAATTTGCTATTGAATAATGCTGTACTTACACTGCATTTTTTCCCCATTTCCCTTCAACCCTTCCTGTTGTATTAAGTAATATTCTTGGCACTAACAGCCCAGATAAAGGATGTTGTTTCTGATGTGTAATTGGAGTAGTGTAACTCATCATTTAGCACTTAATTTCCATTTCCATTCACACTTCATGACGTATTATCAGCTACAACAGAACATGTCTGTAAACCAAATTTAGGTAGTGCTGTGCAACAAAGGCTTTCTGTTTATTTCAATTGTAGATTTTTACCTTATAGATTCTCCCTTTCAACATATTTAACCAAATTCCAAAGAGACTTCCAGATACATGAAATGTTTGACAATTTTAATGTGAGTACTTTATTTCCTGTGTAATTTATTGGCTGATGTTCTCAGAGTACTTTACAGATGCTAATTGATTTGATTTCAGATACAGGTATGTAGAGAGAAATTCTCTCTAGTTCTAATGAGAGAAGGAGAAACTGAAAATAGTGCTGAGCTCAGTCCCAGGTGTTTAGGCATTGTTGATCCATCAATGCACAGCTTAAAGCCTCAAAATCCTTAAAAGTCAGCATTGTAGGTACCTCTGAGTGACTTTTCTATCAGTTAGCCTTTGAAGGGATTTCCCTGAGAAAGTATGATGTTGGGTCCCCTAATGACTAAAAAGTCTTTTTCAGACTAAAAAGGGGAGGTTGTTTTTTTTGTTTTGTTTTGGTTTTTTTTATAAAAGACATAAAAAGACATTGTTTTCTTTCAGTGTTCACCAAGATTTTTGCAGCTGTAAATGCTCCCTCTATTTGTTGTCCCAATTTTCAAAAAAGGACGAAAAAGATGACCCTGGAAACTACAGACCTGTCAATCTTAGTTTTCTCCGTGGTAAAAATACAGTAGAGATTGTACTAGAAGGTAGAGAAAAACACCTGAAAGACAATACAGTCTTTGGTCACAAACAGCAAGGTTTTATGAGAGGAAAGTCCTGATTATCAAACCTGATTTCCCTTTATGACAAGGTAACCCATCCAGATGATCAAGGGAAGAAATCTTTTTGGATTTCAGCAAATCTTTCAATAAAGTCTCTCACAGGATCCTTCTGGACAAAATGCCCAGCCCACAGCTGGATAAACTCATCATGGGATGGGTCAGCAACTGGCTCATGGGTCAGGCACAAAGGATTCCCATGGATGGAGTGACATCAGGCCGGTCACCTGTCACCAGTGGGGGTCATACTCAGCCCTGTGCTCTTCAACATCTTCATAAAGGACCTGACTGCAGGGGTAGAAGGGACTCTAAGGAAGTTTAGAGATTAGACAGAACTGGGAGGAGCTGTTGATTCTGTCAAAGCCAGGGATGCCCTGCAGAAAGACCTTGACAAATAAAAGGATTGGGCAATCACCAACCACAGGAAGGTCAACAAAGGAAAATACCAGACACTACACCTGGGATGGGGCAGCCCTGGCTGTGTGCACAGACTGGGCATGAGAGGACCTGGGTGTCCTGGTCACTGGCAAGCTGAACATGAGCCAGCAGTGCCCTGGCAGCCAGGAGGGCCAGCCCTGTCCTGGGGACATCAGGCACAGCATCACCAGCCAGGCAAGGGAGGGATTGTCCTGCTCTGCTCTGCTCTGGGGCAGCCTCACCTCGAGTGCTGGGGCAGTTTTGGGGGCCACAATGTAAGAAAGGCTTTAAACTATTGCAGAGTGTCCAAAGGAGGGCAACAGAGATGGGGAAGGGCCCTGAGGGGAAGCCTGTGAGGAGTGGCTGAGGGCACTTGGTCTGTTCAGCCTGGAGGAGACTGAGGGGAGATCCCACTGCAGGTACAACTTCCCTGAGAGGGGAAGAGAGGGACAGGCACTGATCTCTGCTTTGTGGTGACAGAGACAGGACCTGAGGGAATGGCCTGAAGCTGTGTCTGGGCAGGTTTAGGTTGGATATTAGGAAATAGTTTTTCACCCAGAGCGTGTTTGGGCACTGGAACAGCTCCCCAGGGCAGTGGTCACAGCACCAGCCTGACAGAGCTCAAGAAGTGTTTGGAGGATGCTCTCAGTACATGGTGTGACTCCTGGGGTGTCCTGCACAGGGCCAGGAGTTGGACTTTGATGATCATAGTGGGCGACTTCCAACTCAGAATATTCTGTGATGCTTTAACAAGAGGGATTCCTGACACAGGGAATCAAAAAATTGACCAGGACATTGCACTTCTCATGAGGGTATTTTTGACTAAGTTTTTTTTTGTTGGCCATGGTTGGTTGGTTTGGTTTGTTTTATTTGTTTCATTTAGATTTCATTTTTTAGGTTCTTTTTTATAAAATATATATTCTTAAAATTTCTACTCTTTTTAAAACCATGTCTGTAATTATAAACATAAAAGCAGAAAAAATATTATTTCTCAGCTGGTAAGAAATGATGACATTTAGATCCAGAAAAGAAAGATAAATAATTTCAACTTAACTGCAATAAATTTGTTTCTTCAGTGCTTTAAAAATTATGTTTTTTCTAGCTCATGATTATGTTCACAGCCCCATTTTCTTTTTGTCACATTTCCTTTTCGAAAAGGATTGCTTTCAAAATGGATTGATACTCCATTTCAGGATGTGAATTTTTAAAACATTAATATAGTTTATAAAACAATAAATTATGTTTGTAGATAAAAAAGAGTTGATATATTTTCATGAAAAATATTATTCCATTCATCCAACCTTGTTTAACCTTTCATAAATGAAAGACTGCTAATTACTTCTTGTTGACAATAGCTAAAAAGTGCCAAATGAAGTAACAATGTACTTGCTTACATGAGACTGAGAACAAAGCTATTTAATATCTAGTAAAACTTCATCTTTTGGTATTGTGAACACCTTATTTAAATTTTAAAAATTGTTGTGATGCAGTTTTTACTGTTTTTTAAATTATGTTTGAGAAATAGTATTAACATGTTTTAAAACTGACAGTCCATTAGAGTGTTTACGTTTGAATTCTTAGGGAATAAAATTGAAACCCAAAATAATAGGAGAGTATGGTCTATAGGTTATTTGATCAGAAAGAAAATATAGGGAAATACTGCATTTTGTAGCCACTATAAATAATCATTTCATGCTATACTGAGATAAAGGATTGTGTGGAATTCTTACCAGAAACACAATATATGCCAATTTCAACTGTTGTTTGCAGAAACCATGAATTAATTTGTAAATTCTGAAAATCATCTTGCTGCAGGAAATTTAGGAATTCAAGCAGTTACCCTCACATCTTTTTTGGTGGTGACTTATGTTAGCTTGTTGTAGACTAGTGATGAAACAAAAAAGTCTGCACATTTGATTTTATTCTAGGGGTAAATTTTTTGAATACTTTCCAAATTTGACTGGAGAGTAGAGCATATATAGGAATGATTATGTGTAAGAATGATTTATCATAAAAACTTTAGCTGAGAGCTTTCCTTTTTACTCAAATTTCTTCTAACTACAGAGTCCTGTTGTCTACTTGAAGTTAGTTTAGCTATTTATATAGCTTATATTTGTAGACCTATAGATCTGTAAATTGCTAAATTATATTGGGATATTTATACTAGTATTTCTCACAGCAAAATAATTCAGCATGATTTAAATAATGGGTAATTGAAATTGGAGATAACTTTTTTCTCTAAAGTAGTAAGGAATGTATAATATGTACTCTAAAATAAGAGAAAGATATAAACAAACAAAGGAAGATCAAAGAGGAAAAGTATAAACAACTGTGCAGATGAAAGTGTTATTTCAGATGCAAAGCTCTTACAAGTGGAATATAGCTGCTTGGCACAGAGTGACCAGAATGGTATTTGCTAGTTCCCCAAATGTAACTGAGGAGTAAATACTGAAAAGAATGCTAAATACCATGAATACCCAAAGAGAATAACACTTGCAGTTGACATGGAAAAAGGCAAATCTTGGATCAGTTTTGAAAAAGGCTAATCTAGTAGCAAAGATTAATTTTCTATAGAATGATGAGATAACCCTGCAATGTTGTATCCTAAGAAAGACTTACAGAGTAATTCAAGTACATGATAGCACTCTGCCGCTCATCACATGACATAAATATCACTTTATTTAGCAAAATTTAATAAATTGAAGAAAATTTGAATCATATGTCTCACAGTGTCAGTCATTTGTTGTGGTGTGCAGATAATATCTGGGTCAAACACACTGATATGAATGTACCCTACCTTTGTGTGACCAGATTTCTATCTATGATCTAATATGAAAAACCGTCATTTTGTCATGAAATAAAAATAGTCCCATGACAGGGAAAAAGATTCACCATGAATCAAGGAATGGGCCATTGTCTGTATGAATTGTTGGAAGCGTGCTGTGCACCTCTCACGTGTGTGAACAATCTGGCTTCAGTTAACTTAAATGCACACTTAAAAATAATTGTTGAACTACTCTTACTGCACAAGTTAACATAATAGATCATGTTTATCCTCATTTCAGTGATTCTGTGGGAAATAAAAGCAGTTTTCATTTTTTGTTCCTTTTCTAGAAAGTACAGAACTATTTGACCAGTTTGACTACAGAACCTATGTTTGATTGACTGTATACATTTCAGTCCTAAATTTTACACAGTAGCACTCACAACAGTTGTTTCAAATTATAGTATCCATTTGAATTTCAGGGTTGTAGGTTTCAATAATTATCTATTGCAATATATGGAGAATAGATGAAATCAGGTTTCAGGAAGGCTGATTTTTCCCTGTCAACTTACCTGTTAGTTATTCCATCAACAGTGAGTGCATTTATTTTTTTGTTACAGTGCCTTAGAGTGGTCACTAAAAACTTTCAAATGCTCTAAATGACTGCATATATGTGCTGGAATGTCATTCCAGCAATTGCAATGGATCAGGTATTTTTCATAGTAAATACAGAGGAATATAAATAAATACTGTAGATTAAATGCACACAATTCAAAGCATGAACCATGTGCTATTAGAAAACAAAAACTCTTCTGGAGTTCTTCAATATGAATCTCAGACTAATATTTTAGGCTAATCTGATCTGAGATGCCACAATTATAGAAATTTCATTATTGAACAGGAACTTAAAATTTATGGCACATAAAAGCTGAAACTCAGGAAAACTTTTAAGATCTGATCACTTCTTTCTCTAGCACTTCCTTAGCAGCAGTGGCTTGGACTCAGAATTAGCAGCTCTGAGTAGCTGGAAATCAGAATTCATAACCTAGATTTGAAGTGTAAAAACTTTCAAAAATATGGCATTAACAAGAAAATATTCACTCTCACTGACAAAATTACTACAAAATTTTGTTTATTAACAAGCTACTTAGATCACAGTTTCTGCTTAACAGAATCTGTGACACTGTTAAAGATGATGTCCTTGTTATTGCCAGTTACAAGAATATATCCGGCATATACTGAGTAGCTTAACATGCCCAAATTAATGCACATTAACTGTAATTGTTGCATTGAATTTTAATGACTGTATTCAAGGCTGTGTTCCTCCCACAGCTATGATTGCTGGCCAAGAGTTAAGAGCAGATTCCACTTCCTCCCATGTCAGAAGCTATAATAAAAGGAAATGGAACAACATCAATCCACTTTTCCTGACAGAGATTGTTAAGCATCTGGTAAATGCAGCAACATAGTCTTGCTTCAGTTTCAAGATTATAATCTCATTGGAGAAATTAATAGCTAGGAAGAACAATTACCTCTAGGCTGGTGACTGCAACACAGCCAAGGTCAAGAGATCAAGAGCATTTCTCTGACCAAAGCCTCAGCAGATATAGCTTTTGTAGAGAAAGCTGTCTGTGGAAAATTACTTACACTTTTTACTCACAGACCTCACCACCACTGGAAAAGGCAGTGGAGAGAGCATCTGAGAACATGCATAGCCCTTGTCCTGGTGGGGGATCTCTAATGTCTTTGATGCCCTTGAGAGATCCAAAGATCCATGGGGAATTATACTTCTGTTGCTTATGATATACCTCCTTACATTCTGATCTAGTACATTTTGTCAATAAAATATTCACATGAGGATTTCAGATCTCAAGAGAATTTCAAATCCTTTAGTTAAATTATTAGTGCAGTCTGTACATTTCTGTGAAGTGTAGGGGAAAGGAACCGCACTTAGGGAATTTTTTTTCATTTAGTGGCATCAATAGAAAAATCATTCCTACACTCTCTGCTTCAGCATTTTTGCAAAAACTTGTTAACATCTGCCTTCAAGCCCTTCCCTCATCTCTGCAGCAACAGTCCTGACTGTAAAAGCTGACCTATAATGGCTCTATATGGTTCATTGTGATCAGATCTCACTGGGAATGCCTTTATTTTCTTCTCAGTTATGCACTGCAGTGTTCATTAATTTACTCCAAGACTGTAAAGACTCCAATTGTACACATGTAGGATAAGCAGAATGACACAATCTTCATGGCACAAGTAGGTAAACAATAATAGTAACACTTTGGCACAGTTCAGATTCAGACTGAAATTAGTCAGCCTGGACTCTGTGATCCTGTTTCTCTTTATAATAAAAGTGAATCTCTTCAAGTGCCCAAAAGTTGTCATAATATTGTTAATCCTTACTTGGTAAAAGACAGTCAAGCCATTTTTCCTCCACAAAAAGGTAGCATGTGCAAATTTTTAAAACTTATATTTTGATTGTTTCTTTCTGGTACTCGCAATCTATTGTTTGAATTTTTAGGATTCCTTTTCACTAACTCTTATTTATACCCAAACAAAACCAGAACATAGTATTTTTGTTTCATAAAAAATGAAAAATGTTCCCTAATATTCATTTTGCTTTGTGAACAGGAACATTAAGTAACCTACACATTATTTCAAGGCTGAGGTTAGAGTACTGGGGATACAGAGTACTGCTGTCACTTTACTATTCACAGTTTGTATTTTTTTACCATAAACAGTATATCTCTGATCTCCCAGCTTTATAGCCCCATCCATAATCTCAGAATAATATTTTCCAGACACACAGAGCAACCATATACAACATGGTTATCATCAATTTTATTTTAGATTAAGGAAAACTGAACCAAAACAAACAAAACAAATATATATTTTATAAAATATTACAAACAGTATCTCTCTATGATGGAAGCAAGTAAAGGTACAAAACATAGAAGAGCAACACAACATTGACAAAGACAATTTTTCACACTCACTGTAATCCAACATATTTGTTTCTATATTATTTATTCTTATTCCTGTGAAGACTTTAACATTTATTTCATATATTATGTGCCATCTCACACCATTTTGTAAAGTAGGATAGCATTATAGCTGATTTCAAACTTTGTATTTAATCCATCCTTGAGAAGTAAAACATAGCTCTTTAGAAACGATTTTTGGATAGCAGTGCCTGTTGTAGAGATTATATGGAAGTAAAGAAAATTAACTTCAAAAATGGAATGCTATATATAGGATTCATTTTTATGCTTGCTCTTCTGTTGGCAATTGTGGTCATAACAGGCTTAAGAACTCCAGCAGGATATATTTTTTTTCCTTCCTAAGCTTTTGGAACACTATCTATTTGTAGGTATCATATATTACCTCTGCGTGGGGCCTGCAGATGAAATCTATTCCAGGAGTAGTCCTCGTTGGGAGATTTCCAGAAAGCCATCTGTTCCCAATGGAGCATCTTGTCTGCCTTCCCTAGCAATTAGAAAGCAGCAGATGAAGATGCAAGGCATAAAAAGGGAGAAGGACATGAAAGAATAGAAAATTATGTCAGAAAATCTTGTTTGTATGAAGCAATGTGATAACAAACTGTTAAAAACAGAGAGGCTGTAACTACCTGAAACAAAGGATTCTTCTTTTTTTGTAAACTCTCTGTAATAAAACACAGGTCCTGTAACACACTCCCTCCCCAGAAGTCATCACTGCTTAGGTAAGTTCTTCACTGCCGTTAGTTTCTGGTGAATCAAAATGAAAAAGATAGACATTCATGTTGTACTTCATGGAGAAAACAATGGCTGTCACACACTCATGAAAGAAGGACATTTGGATTTACCTCCAGAAAAATATACTTATTTTGCAATTTTAGTCCTTTGGACTCTCCAATTCTGATACAATTTTGTTTTATCTGAAAAATGAAGAAATTGATTATGATAATAACATACATATAATTCCAATCAGTAGCCTGTGATAGATCACTGTGTATTAAAGTCTTTAGCCATAATTTGAGATATAAAAATACCTTTCTTTTGGTGAATATATAAAAACACATAAAACACAAAGTGAGAAACGGTTGAACTATATTTCTCTCTAAAAGATGTGATCTAATCCTAATCACTTGTGTTCCTTCTACACTTAGCAGAAAGAAATCCAGAAAATTTCAACCTTGTTATGTTTGATTTTTTTTTAGCAGGAATGGGTGCTTTCTATAAGTGTCTGCACCTGAAGGAGCCAATATAACTACCTGAGACTACTCTATTTGTATTTAGGCAGTTCTCATTAAATAAAGTGAATATTTTGCCAATCAGTTTAAAACCAAATTTTAACATTCAATTTTATTGATTTTTTTAATCTTTCTGAAAATTAGATACAAAACGTAAAGAAAAGTCTTAACAACAAAAATATGGCATTTTGACTTCATGCATAATCTTACCCTGGGTCTTTGATAGAGAAGGAAATTATTCTGATAAAAAACAACATGCAATTTCTCCAGGAAGGACAGAAATAAAGATAAAAGCAGTGGATTGGTGTTCTATCAAAATGAAGTAGTATAGCTAAAGAACAACTCACAAATATGCAATTTGGATCAAAATTGTTTTCGTTGCTCTATATTAGCTTCTCTAGAGCTGGTATTAAGTACCTGCTATAGATTCCAGGATCAAAATTGGATATGGATATAGAAATATTTTGAACTTGTTACAGTGGTGAATACTACTGGGAATTGTATCATTATGGGAAAATTTCCCAGGTATAAAATGAGTTATAAATGAGCAATTTCTCAACAATTCAACCAACTAAAAAATTTGAGTAACTAATGTTGGTAGAATTCAGTTATGTCTGGATGTATTGGTAGATAGGTTTACAACTTACTAATTTTGTGACTGTATAGGGAACAAGTTTCTTTTTGAATCTCCTTTTCTAAATTAAGGATGTTGTAGAAGACCTAAAGAAAATAACTTGACTGAAGTGACATCAAGACCATTCCAATTAAATTACATTGAAGAGTAAACAGAAAAATAGGTCAAGGTTCCTATATGAAAGGACAAAAAGAAGAAATTAAGAGATCTAATGCGTGAAGTCAGTACATGCAGAAATTAGAAACTAAAATGTAAAGGTGACTGTAATTTCTTTAAATATGATTTATCTAAACTTCAGAAATTTTTTAGGATGGGAAAAATTCTAAATAATATTCAAAACTAATGGGGCAGTCTCCATTTATAACTGAAATGAAAAATCACATGGGAATAACAAAACCCATTTAGGAATAATAAAACTCATATAGAAATAATAAGACTAATTTAGGAATGGTAAGACTCGATAAGGAGTAGAAAAATCATGAAAGATACATCTTGGAAAAGAGGAAATTTAAGAATAAAGTCCCAAACTCTTGCCAGGACTCTAATTCAGCTTGTTGTTGCAAAGGAAGTTAAACCAAATAATCCAAAGCTTCTCAGCCTTATAAGCAGAAAAAAGAAAGAAACAAACTTTCTAGGAAGTGGGGAAAGAAATGAAGTTCAAAAGAAAAGAGAATTTTTTTTTCTGTTTTTAGACAAAGATGATTGACATAAAAGTATGGTAATGCAGAGGTCCAGGCTACATGGATTGTCTTGCTTGTAGGAGGGTGCCTACTACCAGTACTGAAAAGGAAGCTGTAAATACCCTTGCATAAGGCCCTGGTATGATTTCACTAAAAAGTACTAACCTCTCATACTTGGTAGGTAGAAAGAGCAGATGATGACTGAGGAGACAGAACACTTATTTTACAGAAGACACTAAGGACAATGAATTTATTTCAAAAATAAGGGAAGGCTGAGAGCATCAAAAGGTCACTGGGAATCCCAAGCTTTCTCTTGTCTTTGCTTAGTGCTAGCACTAGCTGGTTTCCTTCTTTCTGGGTCTCTTCAACCCAAGATTCTCTTATATATGTTTATCCAGAGGGGGTTTAAAAGGATGAAAGGATGGATGTGTGTTTGTGCCCAGGACATGGCATCATCTAGCAGTTAATGCACGAAGCAGGAGCATAGGCTCTGTCCCTCCCAAGGCACAGGATGGCTCATCCTCAGTCTCTCTTCACCCTGGGTGAACAATCATCACCTAGTCCACGTGAAAGGTCCCACCCATGTGGCAGGGGTACACCCAACCGGGGCACACCCTTCTGGCCGTGCAAATGTGGCCGAAGGGGAGCACCCAAGGATCTTGTCTGGTTAGTCAGAATAATTCTATAGCATTAGATGGAAAGTTAAAAACTGACTTGCTGTTTGAGATTTATGTTTTAAACATGTTTAAGAATGCTGCATCTCACTCCTATATAACCAGAAAGCTTCACAAGTATTTTTATAGAGGGAAGTCAATGAACATATAAAGACCCTGACAGAGAATTCTTAAAATTCTTAAAAGATTTTGCCATTGGCCACACTGAAGAATCTTAAAAAAATTTAAGCTGTCATAAGATCAGAGGAAAGGTGTTCTTGCACAATTATTAAGTGATTAATAATTAGGAAACAAAAGGTACAAATCAGTGGAGGGAGATTATCAAGTAAGTCTCTCAGGATCCCTGCTAGGACATGAACTGTTCAACATCTTTATAAATTACCTGAAAACTATGTGAAATAACAAAGTGGCAAATATTCCTTATGAAACACAATTATTCCTAACAGTGAAGAATTGCAGAAGATGTAATGATGCTAAGTGACTGAATAATAAAAAAGCATATGAAATTAATTGCCAGAAAAGTCAAAGTAAGGCACATGGTGGCTCTCCCCTGACATTTAGTTATATGTGCAGAATATTAGAATCTAAGATAGTCATTGCTATGCAGGAAATATGCCCATAGTTCCCTGAAAACTTCTGCTTAGTAGCATGTGACACTGACAAAATGTTTGGATTATTAAGAAAATACTAAGAACAAGAACGAATCTGGATAAATCTCTATTACATATTAATGAAGGTTACAATAATTTATCTTGGGTCCAATGTGTAGTTATAGTGATCCCATCTGTAAGATGACAAAGTGGGTTGAACTTACTTTGGCATCTATTGGAGGGAAGATTAGAACTGATCTGCTTGGAAAATAAATGCTTGGTAATGAGGTCTATCCTGCTGACTGTGTATAGATGGGCTCTATCTACTATTTACAGGTTAGTGTCTATTTGACTGGCTTCTATAAAATAGGAAAAGATATGTAAGACTGCTCTAGGGAATTACTGTCCACTGTAATTTTAAAAGAATAGAGGTGACCAGGACCTTTAAAACAAACAAAAGTAGTAGTTTTTCTTACGGTACCTAATTACTTTGTGGAATTTATTGCTACAGGATGTTGTGGAAGCGAAAATTATCACTGGATTCACAAAGGACTAAATGGATTCATAGCAGAGGGGCTATTAATCACAGCAGTCTGTATGTTGCTTCCAATTCAAACTTAAAATGCTGGTTGCCGGAAACAGAAATATTTGAGAAGCAGGATCAGTCTATACCTGCCCCTTGTATTGTCTCTCTACATCCCTTCTCGCTGGGTATCTTTTGTTCATCTCATCAAAAAGAAGATATTTTTATATCTTTTCCCTTTGACTAGTGTGACTATTTCCAGGATTTTGTTTTAGTAGATTAAACTGTGAAGAAAGACTTTCAAAGCCAAGGCTTAGCTAAATCTACAAAAACTGCGCAGCACTGGTCACAGTGATTAGGCAGGATAAGAGCAGAAAACTGATGAATGAGCAGAAGAATAAAATTCTAGGATGTCTTTCAGGGTGGAATAGTGAGAGAGAATTTCTAAATTTGGTTCAAAATGAAGAAATAAAATATTTATGAATAGACTATACCAACATGTTTTCCTATGATGGTGGTGATTCACAGCAAGGTTTCTTCTAGTCCTGTGTCCTAAACAGAAATCTGAACCTTTTGAGACAGCCCATCACTAATTGAAATACAGAGCTGTGTGCACGAAGCTGAGCTCAGTTGCTCTAAGCTCCACCTTGAAGTCGTATTAACATTTAATGGTTAAAAGAAAGCTAATAAAACTGGAGAGAAGCTGAGATGGCCAAGCTATAACTATTTTTATGACATATTATTACCACAGAACAGAGAAAGGATATTTATGATACATAAAGGTTTCTCTCACCCTTTGCATGTGTTTTTGGGCTATCAAAACCAATTCGCACATGGGGAATAATTTTGTTCTTGGCCATGTCTTTGCAATGATAAAGGGATACTAGTACCACTGAGAGCAAATTTGTCCCATCTTGTGTTACACTGTCACATTTATGAAATTTTTATGGGTAAATATGCATAGTAAACTCCTTAGTTAGAAAGCTAAGGACTAAAGCTTTTAAGTCTAATGTATGTGTGCAGTCAGTATGACTCCCCTTTCATAATCAATAGCTAACAAGAATACCAAGTTAAATTATCCTAAGTGATCAGAAAAACCAGAAAAAGTAAGGAAAATGCCTGGAAACCCTTTCCAGTCTCTACTGCAATGGTTATGGAGTTCATGGCAAAATGTCAGTGCTGCAGGAGAAGCAGATTGCAGTGCCCTGACACACTTTCAGCTGAGTTTACAGTGTGTCAGGATGTTCAGCTGAGAAAAGAGCAGGAGTGATTCAATGTGATGGTATGATATTTTTTCCTGGCATGTTTTTCATATACACATAAACACACAGCCTAGAGGAGGCAGAGGAGCTATGAAGTAGATATGGCATCTGAGCCATTGCATTTCAGCCAGAGGAGCACATGCTCTGTGAGTCACTGCACAGCACCAATGGGCTGGATGCTGTGCCCTGGATAGGTGAGTGATGTCAAAACGTTACTCTTTCCTTTTTCAAAGAAAAAGGAATAGGTTGACATCAGTACTTTGTGCCACAGACATATCATCTTGCCTTAGATTCCTTAATAAAAGTTATTGACTAAGGGGTCCTTGAAATTTAAAACTGCTTCCAGTTAAACTCAATGCATGATTTTGGTCATGGTCTAATTTTTTTATACTACTCTTTGGTGACAAATTCCATTAAAATAAACAAAACAAAAACAAAACCAAAAACACCCAAAACAAAACAAAAAACCACAAACAACCCCCCCCAAAACCTCAAACAAACAATAACAACAAACAACCAACCAAACAAACAAAAAAAAAACCACTCAAAACCTCCAAACTCCAAAATTTACATCCCATTTAGTTATCTGTAATATCTGACATTATCATAAAGCTATGTGTCTCTATGTGTAATGTAGAATAAGAGTAATTGCAAGGAAATAATGCCTTAGTATGAAGCACAAGCATAGGCCTACTTTATTTATCTTAAATGACTTCAGAAACCCTCCTCAGAATACTGAATAAAAGAGTTTCATAATGGTTTCTCAAATTCAATTACTAATTATTAAAAAGAATGTCTTGGGAAACTCCCTTTTTTTACATTCCTGTGGTAATTTTTAGCAATGACTTAAAAAGAACTGTAACAATAAGAAAAACAAAAAACCACTCACCTTTTTTCAGCTGTCGAAAAAACAGATCTTATAATAGTTAATAACACTGCTTCCTCATTTCATCTCTTCCTCATCTGCTTTCTTCCTTTCTTCCCCTTCACTTGTTTCTCTGCCTGTCAGTCTCCTTCCTCTGTTTCCCTCAAAACATCCTATTTCCTGCTCCTCTGCTGCAGGAGAGAGTTTCCCTGTCACATGGCTCCCCATGCTGAGATCCCTTTCCTCTGGAAACATCCTGCCTGTTTGCCTCATCACCGGCACCCACGGACTGAGCCCTTCCCTCAGCAGCTGTGCAGGAGATTTCAGTGTGGCTGCTGGGCCATTTTCACCAGAGTGACTCTTTTGTAGAGTTGTACCTCCCCACTGCCAAACTCATTGTGGGGAACAGAACTTACTTCTTGTCTAAGGAATCAAATGCACTGTGCTATTTGTGTCATTTTACACAATTATATGCAATATTTATATTGCTATTAGTCCAGCTTAAAATGTCCCACTTCTGGATAGCTGTTTCAAGCAATCAAAACCAGGAGTCAATTCATGATGGGAAAGCACAGCATTAATAAAATCTCATTTTAGCTAAAACACTGATTGGTACATGGGTACAATGATACTTTTCTGTTGTTACTTTTTCATTATAATCAATGGCAAATCCATCCAATTATTGCTTCCTAAAACACCATATTCTTCAGTTTAATCAGAAGTATGTTGCCCATGTGAACATGGTACTAATCAAACACAGGACAGTCCAGCTCAGCGCTGTCTGCCTAAATAGGTTAACCTCTTCTGTCTTACCTCCCTTCATTTCTGACAATCCTGACAGTGAGAAGTCCTTTTCTTTTGGCCCTGAGAAGTGGAAGTCAATCTTAGAAAAATAGTAATTTTTGTATAGTTTAAACATTTTTTGTCAAGTCTTCATTGTGAGTAACAACTTAGTCTTGAGGAAAATTGATGAAACTGAAAAACCCATTTTTCCATTTAAAGCAATCAATTAAAAAAAATCATTAAAATTACAACATAAACCCACAGCATGTCAGGTTGTTTCACAAGAATGCCAAAATCATTACTTCTGCGTTGAAGTTAATTATGGCTAATATTCTACACATAAATGTGTGTTTTTCATTGTTTCAATTTTTTAACCACAGCTATTTCTTTACACACTGTTTATGTGTTTCACCTTGAATTCAGAAGCCCTTGAATGCAGTTACACAATTTGTCCCTCTCTCAATTAAGTTTTCTAACCAAAAGCCAGAAGACAGAGAAAATAATTAGAAACAAGAAACGAGCACAACAGCAAAATAATAGAGACCTCTCAAGCAGCCTTCAGCTTAACCTTGTATCACTTCACCCTTTTACTCTGGTTCCCAAATACCTCTGATCTCAAGTGACTCCAGCAGCTCAAGTTTCTATGAACCTTTCACAGAGAATGTGTCTGATTTGTTCTCCAATATGTCTTCAATGCTTAAACTTGCTTCTGCCTTTGTTGTTATTTTCCAGTTCTTCTCTGAAAGCACTAGGTGCCACCTAGAATGAAGTTTTGCAGTGTCAGAGGATTTCAGATTTCAGAATTTCATATTTTGAACCATGGGAACTTAAAAGTGGATTCATACATTCAAGTTACAGGGAAACTGTGTTTCAGCCCAAATACCTGATGGAATGAGATGCCCATTGCCAGCTATTGTCTACGTCAGAAGTGTGAATCTATTCAAACTAGACAGAAGTCCAGCTCCTGCTCCTGCTTCATAAGTGATATTTTTGGAAACCTATGCCATGCATCTTATACTCAATAAATACACTTTGTGGGGAATATATATCTGTCATGATTTGACCAACACAACATCTCTTTGCTTTTTTTTTACTGATATATTTCTAATAGCTTTGTTGTTCTTTTTGGTGGACAGTGCTGACAGTTCAGATATGATTCCTGGTGGTTAGTCTCCCTTTTTTTAGTGGATCACTAAGCACCATACCTCAGCATCAATTACAGGCTCGTTTGGTCTTCTACGACCGATTGAATGTGAAATTTGAGCTAAAATCTGCTAGGCTGGGACACTGACTTGATCCTTCCTAAAGCTACTGCTCTGCTAATTGTCAGGAGATTTTTTTTCAGTTATTACATTTGAGTATCTTAAGTAAAATCAGGCTTATATATTTCTTGTTTCAGATATTTAATTACTTTGGCTAAAATTGAATTAATACATCCTACCCAATTATGTGATCAGGCAGAAATGTGAGTGAGAGCCTTCCCTCCCTGATTTTTAAGTTTTAAAACAATTATATTAAAAAAAAAAAAAGTTTTGTCTGTGTGTGTTGGTGGGAAGAGGGGAGAATTTCACAGGTATTTGAGGGTACTTTTGTGCACTGAAGTTCTTATTTCCACATTTGGCCTACAGTTGGAATATGTAGATGTTAAAAATCCACACTTAGGTTTATAGTGTTCTTACAATCAGAAAAAAACACATGATTGTGCATTTAGAAGCAGAGAAGATTGTCACAGTAATCTTCTCTGAGCTTCTGTGTTAGACAAAGCAAAAATCTCCATTCAATCATTTCTTCATCAAACCCATGTCCTCTGTTTGAGGTGCAGCATGGCTTCCACAGAAATATTAAAACATTTTTCAGCTATTGTGGGACACAATAAAATTGTAAGTATATTGACAGTACTGAATCCAGCATTCATCAAATCTTCCATAGCATTTGAGGGACTGATGGGATTGGCAAATTGGATGCATTATTTCTGGAGGTCCAGAATGTAATCTCATAAAAAACCCTCTGCTGTCATTATGACAAACAGCAGTATAATATATTGTCAGTATTTATGGATTATTATTATTATTATTATCAATAATAATAATAATAATAATAATAATAATAATAATAATAATAATATAGATCTGCTTCTATAGTGCTTCCAGTGGATAGCAGCTGATCATGCTTATTGCCTCCAGGGAAGGAGTGCCAAAAAGAAACAAATGAATCTAACCAGCTGTGGGGCTATTTTTGAAAAGCTAAGGAATTCAGTTGGTTGCTCTCTATTCCCTTTAAAGGTGGTAAAGCAGCATCTCAAAGCTATCCATACAGCTTTCACACAAAAAGGGGTTTTGATTTGCTCTTTAAGTGTTTGAGGGAACTGCAGGAGCGCAGTGCTGCCCAGAATAAGTATTATTTTGTGCATGTGCCTGGTGCAGGAGCACTGCTGCGTGCCTGCAGCCCAAGGCCCCTCTGCCCGTCACTTCTCCAGCTGAGGGAAAGCTCAGAGCTGTGTCCCAATGTCACAGCGTCAGAGCTGTGCCCCAGAGTCACAGAGCAAGGCTCAGTGCTGGCACACATCCCGTGTCCTCGCCCCAAGGCTGCCCTGTGCCCCAGCTCTCAGGGATGTGAGCACAGCACCGCGGTCCTGGTCCTCCTGCCAAAACTCTTACACTGCAGCTCCAAAGCAGTTACAAGGCCCCCACTTCTGCCAAGGAGATTTAAATGAGGATGAGTGAAGAAACTTGGGGACGGTGTGATTTTGAGTGTCTTGCTCAAACATGCTGTAAAACCAGTCTTCAGAAAAAGGAGAAATGCTGTAAAAAATGTTTTGCTGTATAAGACTTGTCAGGTTTTCCCCAGCTCCCCCAGCAGCCCTTTTCCCCCCCTTTTTTCCTCTGGCAGTGAGCCTTAAAAACATTTCAAAGACGTTTATATGCTGACTAAAGAAACTCTTTCTATAAACAAGCAAAGAAGGGTTTATATTAAATATATGTTGTTTATCATTGCCATTGTTGCAGTATATTAAGATAACAGGCGAGACGAAACATTGACAGCTCCTAAAGCCACTGAATAAACCTAAGCCTGCACGTAAGTTGCTGCCTGGGGCTCCTTAAAACTACTGCCTTGGTTTTTCTCCTGCCTATACTTGTTGATTTCTATCAAAACGAGTTAGAAAGCAACTCATCTTGCCTATATAATTCCATGCACACTTCCTCTCACCTCCAAACGGGAAGGTCAGTTTCTGGACAAACTTTGTTTCTACAGCTTTGAAAGAGTCTGTTGTGCTTCACTCTGTTTTGAGTGGTGTAATTATCAGTAATTATTGGGAAATGAGCAGGAGTCAGAGGCAATTCCAGAGCCACCCAGAATAAACTGTGCATTGTTGCAGGATTGCAGCATGGCTGTTTTACAGAATTAACATTCTGAAATAGTTGGAAGTGACAGTTTCCTTTTCAGAGAGGGAAGAGGGCAAAGAGCTAAGCTGCTGCTTTAAGGTTAATCTTTACATTCAGGAAGAAGTTTGAGCTGGGGCATGGAATAGATCCCTGTGTAGCCCACTTTTTATTTTAAGTGAATCTTCTTGGGTAGGTGCTTTCTCTGTGCCCAGAGGAAGACTTTAAACATCAGAATAGGTGGAGAAATTTCTTATAAGACATGTAAAGGCAATCAATGATATTTCCTTTAAGGAACACCAAATTATAAGGAAAATTACAAATAATTATATTATTCAGTTTTAAATGACAGCCTTTGAAAGATGAGGGTCTTAGAATAACTGACTTAGTCACATTTTAAAATAGTCCTACTGCCCTTTTCTTTTCAAGTAAATTAATAAATAAATGTCATGTTGCATGAGTTCAATTAACTGTGAGATAATGAGCACTGTAGGGCAGAGACCTTGATGGGTCACTGATTGCTAATGGACAACAGATTCTTGTAGGTCATGAGTTCATTGCCAAGCTGCGTTTAAAGATTTTTCTTTTCTTCCATTTATTTATTTATTTCCCTTTAAAAAACTGCTTAGTTGCAAAACAAAAGTGGCTTCATGATCTGAATGTAGACACTAGTGTCCACATCCAGACTGAGATGGAGAATGGTTTTGGAGCCTCAAAAGAGAACCACATTTCTCAGAATATTTGGCAAAACGAAATTCCTCTGCCATGAGGATCCATCCCAGGTCAGCAGTACCCCCTGATGGCAGTGACTGGACAGTTCTGGAGATGCTGTGTGTACAAAGGGGATCCTGGAAGGGGTCTGTGGAAGGTTGCACTGGTTTCTTCCTTCATTACTATTTTTCCACTGTTTCCCCAATGCTGACTCTGAGACCTGACTGAATAATTAAATTCCACGAAGGCAGATGCAAATGAGCAGGACAGACATTTGGATCCTGTGTCAGTGTGACCATGGAGAAGATGGCTACATTATTGCTGATGAATGAACTTCTGATTTCCACATGCAAGGTTTCTACCTCCCATCTCCCCACAGAAACCACGCAGATAACAGAGAACAGAAAGATGAATGTACAAAATATAGAGATGTTGATCCAGATGGGCATGTGAATGCCACAGGCTACAGGAAGCAGCTATAGAGCAGCACAGCATTGGCTTGTGGACTAGATGCCCAGACTGGGATGAAGAGAGAGCAGAAGAGCAGAGGTGAGGAATGAACTACAAGAAAGAAACTGTTTTGCATTAATCTATAGCAATATTAACTGTAGACTGTTCACAACTGCCTGGCACGGGCTCTTACATACAGCAACGCTCCTGGGGTGTGGTGCACAAGTAAAGACTTAGGAAGATTTAAGGTTCCACAGAGTCTAGAGCTGGTTTTGCTGTTCTCACACTGTTAGATATGCATAAAACCAGCTGCCTGGCCTTAGATAATCCCAATTGTAGTCAGGTCTGTTTCCTAACAAAAACATGTGTATCTTAATAAAAGTCTATTTCCCTTTAGAAGTTCATACATTTAAATTCAAAACCTATTCATTCATATGGATAAGAAGAATAGACATAATTGAAAAAGAGTCAATTAGAAGTGCAGAGAGGAAACAAAGGATGTGAATTTGGTGATATGAAGGTGAATTATTTATATCATGCATTAGTGCCAGACATAATACAGACACTGACCCAACCATGCAGGTCTGATAGTCTTTAAAAATTATATATTCCACTTTTTCTACTCCAATCTTAAGCTATCCTAGCTCTGGAAATAGTCACCAGTGCTAAATTGTTGGTGGGTTTGTAATGAGAACAATAGAGAGAAGAACACCTTAGTGAACATTTGTCCTTGGGATTACAGAGAATAACACTCCACTTCCACTTGCAGCATTTATTTTTCTCCTTTGAATAGATGCTAGATACAAAAGTATGACAATACACTGACACAATACTACTGACCCTGCAAACAGCCAGAAAGCAAAACAACATACAGAAATACTAATTCTGCTAGTCATGTGTGCCAGCTTCCTTTTACCAACACAATTTTGTAACTGGAACTTTAAAATGTATTTGTGACTTAAAGTACAGAAAAGCTTCACTGTAAAATATATTTTTCATTTCTCAATTGCTCTGCCCTTCTTCCTTCATTCAAAATACAAAAAGAGTTGCCAAAAGCAGCCAAATCTTGCACTAAAGGACAAACTTTGCTTTCATAATGTCTTCTGTCCTACTAAGCAAATCCTGATTGTTATGCACTTCAAGTTTTACTGGGGATATTCTGTAGAAGAATACTTGGCTTTAGCCAAAGATGTCATTCCATTTCAGCAATGTGGAGTTATATGGCTTACAAAGCAGGAGTTACCTGGAGTGAGCTTGTGGAAGTTAATTGCATCAATGTACTGACTGCACTGGTCATTGAAAATTTCTCCTAAATGACTATTCAGCTCAAGAGAAATACAGATATTTCTTTCAGCTGAAAATATGTCAAGATGTTATTTTGGAAAGAAACTCCTGACACAGCTTCACTGCTTGTAAAATTAGTGCCACTGCACTTGTCAGAAGTTCCCCTGTAAATCTGAACTGTGAGACCTTGAGCAACTTGTGAATAGGATAAAATCCTGTGTGGAACAAAATTATAATATTTCAGTCATATGTGGTTTTGAAATAGTATTTTAGGTGCAGGTATATTTCCAGATATGCAAGTAAAGGGGATGAAGGCACCTTGGGCTGTGAAGAGATTTCTGTTTTCTGTTCTAGAGGCAGTTGAACATCAAAATGTTTAATGTTTCACATTTAATACATTGTAGTTGCAACTAGATCAATGCAAATATTAATAAAATAAAATAACCAGCACCCCTCCCTGCACTAAACCAGAATGGTATTCATAATTTAGAAGGGATTTAAAATGTGAACAATTAGATTGTTGTGAACCAGAGTAAGAGATTTGTGACTGTGGGATATTGAAATGTGAGAAATTTGGTTTATATCTGTTTCTCTGAGCTACAATTAGTAACGTCTATATTACCCCTCATAGTTGCCAAGTCTACTTTCATGTACAGTTTTTAGAACTGTGTATATCTAGAACCAGTGCTGGAATTTGGCTGAGATATTTACTAAACCATTTCCTAAATCATCACAAGCAATGAGAAGTACAAATGAAGCAAAGTTCAAGTAGTTCCAATAACTTTCCTGAAATTGTAGTCTTTCAGAATGGCATTACAAGAATAAATTTTTAACTATCTGATCAGGCAGATAGGCAAGTGTTAGACTCTTAAGTGGAAAAGGTTGCCGTTCATAGGCCAGACCAATTTTCTCCCGTGTGAATAAGAAAGCAGTGCTTACCCCTTTTGGCAGCAAGATCAGAGGAATGGTGGTCTTCTGTCAAAAGCTTTTCCCTCAGGGCATAGTCCTAGGACTGTGATGTGGCAATAATTTTCTAATTGCTACTAACTGCTCCTTAAGGGCTGGTTTGTAATGGAAGCCTTTGCCTTTTCTTTAACATGAATCAGCTGAATCGAGAACTTTTATTCCTGGCGAGGAGTTTAAGACCAGGATTTCAAGTTTAAAGACCTTTTTTCCTAGAAACCCTTGGTCAGAAATGCTTGTGTATTTAAAATGAAAGGAGGCTGCAGAAAGTGTTTTCAAAGTCTTAACATTCCTCTTACAAATTGCATTTGCAATAAATACTTAGAAATTCATTGTGCTAGCAATAAACTTTTAGCTTGAAGCAAATTGTTCTATAATTATCAGTATCAGGGTTTGTGTGCTGTCCTCCAAAGCATCTGTTCTTGGGTATTGCCCAAGGAGATGCTGTTAAGGACTGCAGATCTGACCCTGGATGCGAGTCCCAGGATAGCCGAGCAGCTGGGTAGGGGCGGCAGCTGGAGGTCTGCTCCAGCCTCCCTCCCTCTCTCACAGCACAATCACTCACCCCACTGGGTCAGGTTAGCCCTGGATTTGTCCAGCTGAGTCTTGGAAAACTCTAAAGATAGAGAAGCCACTCTCTGAGTAATCTGCTCTCCAAGTGAAGTTTTTCCCGATGCACAGCCGGACCCTCCCAAACTGCAGCGTGTAGATCTTGTGCCTTGTTCTATCAACTCCTGCCACCAAGAAAAGTTTGGCTCCATCACATTTGCAGCTCCAGATTGTAGGCAGGGGTTAGGTTTCCTCAATTTCCATTTTGACTAAAGGAGCCAAACATCTTCACAGGCCCTCCCTCAGTCATTTGTCGGCTGGACCATGTAATTTCTGAACAACCTTTTTGGGTTATTATTTACAATACAAAAAATAATTGTGTTGATTCCCAGAATGCATATATACTGTTAGGATAGGAGCGATAATGTTTTTCATTCACAAAATGTGAATATTCATATTTTATTTTGTAATTTAATGATTACATATTCCCTGAAAAAAAAATGATTGCAATATTAAATAAAACTTTCACTTTTTTCAACATTGGTTTGTGGGCTTAGATACAATATAAAATAAAGCAAAACAAGACCTTTCAAACGTAAAGTTTCCTACTGATAAAATCAGGAACATTAAAATAACCACTTAATATGTATTGTTGACTGCATTTTACAGTATTTGACACACTGCATAATAACAATACAATCATCAAGACTCCATAAACTATGTATTTTAGCAGCTCTGTACTTTTATCATTGCATGGATGTGAAGCTTATAGCCTTATTTTGCAATGTTTTCTCATCAGGAAGTTTCAGTAGTATTAGAAAAGCTTTTACAGAGGAAAGCATAAAGGACTTGCAATAGCTAGCAAGCATGACATCATTAAAAAGCAATGAATGTTAGGAATATTCCTGTTCTAATCCAGGCCACACATCCTGCTGCCCTGGAAGACTGCCAAGCTCAACATCCTTTTAGGGTTACAGGGCAGGCTGCGGCCTTTCACAGTTTGCTTTAGAAATCTCTGCATGTGGAATATTCACTGTCAGGCATTACAATAAAATCTAAAATTACTCCATCAGAGAGCTGGTGTTCCACCCTTCCTGCATTCTTCCCTGACAGTGAAATTGCCCAAAAAGAGCTCTACTGCATTTCATAGATTTCCATGATGGACTGTGCACAGAGATGATGGGGGATGATTTTGCACATAGGTTCAACAGCATGTTCCACTTGAGAAAAATAAATATTTAGACTGCTTAAAAATATGTTGTGATAATATTCTTTTTAGTTCCATTGCATGAACTCATTAGGGTTCAATTCTGTAGGCTTTTATCTGTATTTTCAGTGAATGTTTCAGATGACCAGAGGAAAAACGATTAGACCTTTCCTTTACACAGCATGGCTGTCACATCAGCTATACAGAGTGTTGCTCTCTGGGGCAGGCACTCTGCCACACTAAATCCTTTTATACCATTCCTTTGGGGAAAAAGGGAACAGAAAACTGCAGTAAAATGAAGAGTGAAATACTCCTGAAGTAGTGGTGTGACTTAGCTGACAAAAAATGAGAAGATAAGTGATTTCAGGATGCTGCTGTGTTATTCCCAGTTAATGTCCTCAGCAGTATTCATAGGAGATAGTCTTACTGTCAGCACTCAGTTTAGACAATGAAGTAAGATTGTAGTGGGGACTTATAGTCTGTCATTTGTATGAGAATTTAAGGTGCTTAAAGAGTAACTTAGGGAAAATATTATTTCTCTGACCAACTAGTGGAAAGAGACACAGGTTTCTGCTGCCCTCACAATGAGCTCTTGGTCTCTCTAAACATGGATAATAGCTATTGCTTGGCTTTCTTCATTGACAGCACAAGGAATATATGTATCTATTTTAAAGGGCTCACTAGGGGCCTTAAATTCAGGTGTTTTACTGGTGCTTCAACCATGTGATTTGATAGTATCCCTTTATTCCTAAGCTTCCCAAACCATCAGAGAATTTTCCCTTATAAAGTACTCAAAATTTAACTGTGTTCTGAATCCTCCAAATAGCATCCACCATGGTAATCTGAAAAATGTGGGAATTGAGAGAAGGAGGCTACATTTTGTAGCACTTTAAAAGACACTTTTTGGAAAAACTCTGGATTAATAAGTTCCTAACTTTCATGCCTTACTCTTTCACCAGCTGAACCAACATTTACTACTCCAATGAATAAGGTTATGCAGCAAGTGAACAGGTGAAATTATCCAGCTTAATATAACTACTCTCCCTTTTCCCACAGATAGACCTGTGACCTATTTTACACCATGGTTTCACAAAAGATTGGGTCACCACAGATCAGGACCTATGAAGAACAGCAGCACAGCTTTTTAAGCTGTCTTTGACTCAAAAACTAGAATCTTCTGAAATTACACAGAGGTACATAAATTAGGTGTCCACAATACAACATCTGAATGAAATTCCTTAGTTACTAGACTTTTATTTTGTTCTAAATAGGAATTAGTAATTACACTTAGACTGAAACATGTTACAGGATATCATACAGAAAAGCAAGATTTCATGCTCAGAATTCTTTATTAAGTGTTAAGTTACAAAGCCCAGTACAAAATACTATGTTTGGAAAAACTGTACAGCATTTTTATGTCAAAATCAGTCCCCATAAACTGGATGATTTTCTGGAAGAAAAGAAGTTATCCATAAATAGCCATACTGAAAAAGACAGCAGGAACTGATGATTTATAAGAAATAGAGGCACTTACCAGTCAAGACAATCCCAGAGAGACAAAATGAGGGGAACACGACACTCTGAAGTGTATTGTTACAATGGTAATCACATAAACTCTTTGTCTTGCTGGTTTGTAACTGTTATGCTGTATAACAAGAACGGAAGTATAGTACAAAAACAGTCTCAGGATTTGTCTATGGTTCCCATTTCACTGTTCAATCTATCCCTTTGCTTGGATGCAGGATGTATAAGACATTAAAAAACTGGCAACAAAAGTTCATGGGAGCCTTTTTACATTATGGTATAATGTTCTCTGATATTCACTGTCAGAAACCTTGAAAAGTGCAGAGTTGTCCAGACATGAAGCACTGCTCTCCTCTGATATATTATATCTGATGACCAGGTATCTGATGCCCTCCCTCCTGGAGGATCCACCTCTTCCTTGACAAGGAGTTATTACTTCAGGAACTGTCTCCCCTTCCCTGGTGATCCCTTTTCAAAGCTGATCAGTTACATGAGCTTGGGAAGGGTTCAAGGAAATCCAGTGAGTACTACATGTGAGAGGAACTGTGAGACTAAATTCATCATCCATTGCCATTGCTAACTGTACTCTTGAGGCCAAAATCAGGGCTTCATGGTGCTAATTACCCTGAAGGGAGGTGAAAAGCTCTATGTGAGTTGACTCTGCACCCACACTTTCATACCCAGCTCCAGCACTGGGATGAACCTACTGCCTCAAAAGCTCAGCTTTTTCTCACCATGACTGCAGCCTCAGGCTCTTAAAGGAGATATGCAGATATGCTATGTTGTCTTTGGATTCTGAAGGCATTCCCATGTACCCCCCGGTGTTGCTGCAATGTGCCTCACTGCCCTGCAGAGTCCCTGCAAAGGCCCCCACAGCCACAAGAGACACAGGAGCAGAGCCCAGTGAGCATTTTGGCTATGTGCCCCTGCCTGGAGCACACTCATGTTGCAGGAAATCATATGTAAAAACAGTGAGGTATGCAAGCAGGATAAAGTCTGGTAGTGGGATTTAAGGACAAACATTCCTCAGACTGTGTGACCATAAACCATTCCCTAGATCATGACTCCACTGTTCTCTATTTCCCTTATTTCCCTGCTTCCTTGTCCCTCTCAGCCTTGCCTTCAAATGACATTTTGTAGGACTGGAAAACATCTGGTTTTCCACACTGCATGGTGCTGCATGACTCCAGAGACAGTCAGACTACATTCATGCAAATCAATTATATGACTGGACTCATTCTCCAGACCTGTGGCCAACAGCTCCAGTCTGGCAGCTTCCATATAACTTAGCAATTTGGGTCTTTGAAAGCACATGTTCATATCCAGACTGTGTTGTGAGTGATCCCTCACCTACACTAACCATACACACTGCATCTGAGTGCTGATTTGGGCCAGTTTTGCAAGGGATCATTCAAACATTGTCATAGTTCAAGACAAATCCAGTATGGTAATTAAGCATAGACAATGACAACCATTTTTCCTGAAGAAGTATATTTTTAGAGATTATGATTATGAAGACTTTTGAATCCATTTGAACAGCCCTAAATTGATGTGAACCAAACATCCCACTGGATCTTTGCAGCTGCTGGAGAACTGTGATGCTGACGTTAAAGGAGAAACACATTAAATGGTTTTAATATGATTTAGAACTGCAATTAAAAGAGGTGGATATATCCACAGTTCAGTTATCTGTAAGTTTCATATTCCACTGTATACATGGGACAGTCCTAACTAAAAAGCTATGTTTTAAGAATCTTAAAGAGATATTTCCCTGAAGTATGGCACTTCAGAATAAGTCTGCTGCCCCTTTCCCTGTGTGATATTTCCTGGAGAAAGCCTGTCTGCTCTGCTTGATATGGCTCTTAGTGCTTTATCCATGTGGAAGCCCAGACCTGACTAAGAATAGTGGTGCTTATTCCTTGTATACTTTGGAAATGCTCAGGGAAGAAACTTCGTATGCAAAGTTTAGAGATATGACATTATTTCTGAATTCCTCAAGTATTTAATCTCTTCAGTTAAAGAAGAAAAAAACACTTAAGCCTCCAATAATATATGACATTTTTATTAAACAAATTTCCCCCCTTGCCAGTATCCCACCAAGAATTTTGAATGAAAATCTTTGTTAAGCTCTAATGTTTGATAATATCTTATTTCCTTCTCTTTGTTTAGATCCCACTTGCACTTGGACAAATTAATAGGTGTTTATAACTCTGTACCTTTTGCCATTAACATTGCTTGCTTGAGCTCTTGGAAAATTTGTTAAGGTGGTCTCTAGTTCTGTGTCTCCAATAGTTTGAAAGACTTTGCTAAATTAGAGGAAGGATTCATACCTTCACAACTGTGGCAGCTTTGCAGGTTCCATGCAGTGTTGCATACCAAAATTCTCCTGGAGATATTTGTGTCCTAAAGGTTCATGGAAAAAGAGAGGAAAGTTCTTGATGCACTGCTCCATGTGTCACAGATGTGGAAAGGGAAAAAAAACGTGGTGTTGGCATAAGCAGTGGACCTAATCTGTTACAGTATTTTAAAGAACAAGGGAGAAATATACATTTTCAATATTTTTTTGTTGCATGTTGGGTTTTTTCGACGAGTCTCTAAGGTGAGACAGAAGATTCTACCTTTTTCATAATACATAAATGAAGAAAGATGTGTTGTCAGTCATGTCAGCTTCCATAATTTTCCTGTAGAAATAATTAATCTAGAGATTAATGTAGACTGCAAATAGTAACTCACTCCTTACTTGTTTTTATTTACTGATTGGCCTTTCTCCTCTGTGTTGTGAGTGTGATAGCTGGTGCATATTTCATGAGTTGTGCATGAATGCAATTGTGGCCGATATTAAATCAGATATCCCAGAACTTCACATGGAATTGAGAGGAAGATTATTTGAATTAGAGTTTAAAGAAATTTGAAACATTTTGCTCCTGTGCTAATGGGATCTGCACTATTTTAGAACAAACCAGTATCCTCCAGCATCATGATTTTACCCTGGCCAGAAGCTCAGCCCCATGTAGCACTCACTCACTACCCTGCAGTGAGATGAGGGAGAAAATCTGAAGGGTGAAAGTGAGAAAACTCATGGCTTGAGATCAAGACAGTTGAATGTTAATGCAAAAATTTTGCACACCATCAAAGCAAAGAAAGGAATTGATTCATGACTTTCCATGAGCAGGCAGGTGTTCAGCCGTGCCCAGGAAAGCAGGGCTGCATCATGCCTGGCAGTGACTTGGGAAGACAAACACCATCACTGAGAATGTCTTCCCTTCCTTCTTCTTTTCCCAGCTTTATATGCCAAGCATGCCATCCCATGGTCTGGGGTGTCCCCCTGGTCAGTTGGGGTCACTGTCCTGGCTGTCTCTGCCTCCCACCTCCTTGTGCACCCCCAGCCTCCTCTCTGGTGGGATGGGTTGAAGAACAGAAAAGGCCTTGATGCTGTGTAAGCCCTGCTCAGCAATAACATAAACACCCCTCTGTTTTCAAGACTGTTTTCATCACAAATCCAAAATATCACCCCATACAACCTCCTATGAAGAAAACTAACTATCCCATGCAAAACTAGAACATGCAGCTTCTACAATTGTCAGGAATATAGGTGGGGGTTTCTCAGACCTCTGCCCTAAGTTGTTTGAACAGAACATGTCTGAATGAAATAGCAATTTCCAATAGATCTTCTTTACTTGAAGTATTCCTACCAATTTTTATCCCTGCCAAAGTGTTCGGCTGGCAGTTACCTAAGCTGAACTTTTCCTTTTTGTTCACTAATTACACAGCCCTCCTTTTTTAGAATGTACATTTTTAGCCTTTTATGCCTTCTTTGCAGAACTGCTGAGTACTCACAGCTGCTGCTTGAGCCATTGCATTCTGAACACATGAAATGGGTGTTGATACAAAATAATACAGCACAGCCTACACTGGCACCAAGTTGCAGAGGCAACACAGAATGACAAGGTAACAAAACCACAGGGGAAATGTCAATGGATGGGAAGTGATGCAAACAGGAAAAAGAAAAAGAAAACAGGCATTCTAATTATGCACATAAAATAAAAAATTCTACATTAATCATCATTAATTAGAAAAGAACTCTGGAAGATGTCAGTAAACACATAAAAAAGTGTACAGTCTGGAAGAATTTATTCCCTATGATAGTCAAAAGACAGGTAGGACATGGGAAGAAGTAGGAAGAAAAGAATTAAGAAAAAATACTGCAGCATCACAAACTGAATCTGAACACACTCCCATATTTTAAATATTATTTTGAACACCAAAGGGATTTTTGGTCTGATACCATTTCTTAAGTATTTTAGAAAAATCTCTGAAAACTCTGATAGGTGATCTTTCAGACTGGGAGCTAACTAAACATTACTGGAAAATATGGATATTCATGTCTAATGATCACATCAGTAAAATCAGCATGAGCCCTCCTTCAGCTCACTCAGAACTAGAAACACAAGCCACAGACTGTGCAGTAACCATGTCTTTTCTGCAAGTAAATTAAGGAAGATCAAGACACAGACTTTCATGTTCACACACCAGTCACACTCTCATTTAATTGTTAACATGCTCCTGGTCATGATTTTGGCTAAACTCACAGATCTCTTGTCACAAATGCCCAGGATACCTTTGCAGGACAGCAAATGTTGCATGTGATTGTATCTGTTTCCAAGAGACTTTAGGGATGAAGTGATTCTGCTCTTCCAGGAAGAAAGTTCAGTTTTCTGGATGCAGTTGTCCCATTCTACTCTGTCTCAGTTTCAGAAAATAGGCCCTGGCTCCTTTTATTTACTAGGATATATATAACCTATGAAGATGAATGCTGTAAGAAAGTCTAATAGATAATATATCTGTCTTCAGAGCAGGATTTGAATAATGTACAGAAAATAAATGTGCATACATACACTGAAAGGAGGGAATAAAATAAAGTCGTGAGTAGATCTCCTCTACAAGCAATCATCATCTGTCATGTGTAATGAGGTAGGGTCCCACAGAGAAAGAATGTTAACACATAATTCAAGGTTATATCATAATCATCTACAAAGTAGAGGGATTGGGATGTCCTAGACAAATAATTTCACACTTTAGTATAGTTTATTTTCCAAGTCAATACTGAGAATTAAAATATGTTTGTGTGTTTTTGATGTGAGTTTCAATCTGTAAAGATGTGCATGCACATTGCTTACAGGATGCATCCTAATAAATGTTTTAGACCCATAGGAGAAAGCTTTCATAGCAAAGTAGCCAATGCCAAGGTCCCAAAATATGACTTAAAAAGGAAAGTAGATTGGATAATTTCTGGTCTGGTCCTGTGGACCTAATTTTCATTACTAAGTGAAACTGTACTTCTGTAGTGCATCTCCTGAGTTAATTCCAGCTGAAATGATCCCAGATCAGGGGCTCTGAAACTGCTCCATGAAGCCAGTTAAAGTAATGTACAAGACGACAACCAAGGGATTCACATAAATTGTACTCAACTTATTCTGACTAAAATGTTAGTATAGATTCATCTGAAAGCAGACATTTGTTTATAAGTGTAAATTTATACAAATCAGAAAATTTTCAACAGAGGAATATGGAAAATCCAGGTTGCATTCAGTATTTAAATTACGTGGTTGTTTTGGTGTTTCCTGATTTTGTCTTGTGATAAAGATTTGGACTTCTATCCAAAACCTACCAAAATGGTAAAACCCTATGTATGCCATGCTGGAACTATAATGGAAATATGCTTGTGAGTACTATATCACAGTCAATGTCTGCATTCTAAATGCATAATAACCTACTTCCACATTAATTCCATGTAAATTTTGCTGTGTTTTGTGAATCACTCTGCTTCGAGATTAGTAAGTATTAGAGCAAAATGCTTCAAAGGACAGCAAAGCTCTCTCTTTCAGAACATTTGTCTTCATTTTGATGAAGTGAATTGTGATGGTTGTTTGCAATAATTTCTTTGGCAGAGAGTTTATGTACATTCATATATTTATGTTTAATGTGAACAGGAATATCAAAATCTTGGTTCTTCATTAAATGTATACTTTTTAGTGTATTTAGTTAAATCCCATTTTATTGCCTGCATAACAGATTAGAACATCTCTCATTGCATAATGAGATACTTACAAATGGAATGGTAATAGCATTAATTTTAACTCTAAGGTCTGTGCCTTGTTAGTAAACTGTGCAGAAAATTAGTTTCATGTCAAAGGGTTTTTCTTGGCATAAAATTTCACAAAGATGTGTCTGAAAACATTTTTGTGCATCTGAGTGGACTCTAATTCTTTAATAATATAGCTGAATCATCAGAAGAGAAGGATATATAGTGCTGTTATTAGTTGCCTTGCTATATTTTAAGATGAGAGATTAACAGAATCTAAAAGTAGAATGCTGCCGTCATGGCAACACACATTTTAAAATGTGCAAATGTTAGCACACAATATTTTTACTAGGAAAAGATGGTATATCAGATAAGCTCAATACATATATAAAGTCACCTTTTAAGCCTTTTTTATTTCAGCACCATTTGTCTCTGAGCAAACTTAGAACTTTCTAAATTCTGGGAAAGTGAGATTACAGCCCAGATTCAATATAGTCATGACTACTAACAATACTAGCATTAATCATTGGAGCAGATAGTATAATGGGAATTTTTAAACTGGAAGTTTTGGGTTTTTTAATTTATTGCTGCTTATTTTGTGCATATAATGCCACTTTGGAGTAATCCAGCTGGCATGGTGAAAAGGAAGTAGGCTGATGGCAGCAAGTACAGCTTATATTCCTTCAAACAGACTTCCTGCTAATGGACAGGTAAAATTAAGATTACTGCCAGAAAAAGAAGACTCTGCTTGGTACATATAGAGTTACAGAAACACAGAATGTTCTGAGTTGAAAGAAACCTACTAGGATCACCAAACCCAACTCCTGGCTCTGCACTGGGCACCACAAGAGTCACACCATGTGCCTGAACACACACAGGTTTGAATTCTGTCAGGCTTGGTGCTTGGTGCTTTGTCCACTTCCCTGGGGAGCCTGTTCCAGTGGCCAGCCACCCTCTGGGTGAAGAACAGACTTGATTTTATCTTTCTGTCAGTAAGGAATAAAGTAGAAAATGGGAAAACTAGGTTTAAGTCCTTATATCAAAGGACATGTTTGTGTACACACAAGCAGGCACAGCACAGAGCTGCAAGTGACTGTAAGAAACCCAGAACTTCTTGCAGGAATAGTGTCAGAGTGGTTCTAGACTAGGCCATGAATCCTTCAGAGAGGAATCCTGCTTGCAGCATTGCCCTGGTATGTCAGTTCCTACCTGGGAATCATGAAACTCCCAGGGCTCCTGTGACAATATTTGTCTGAAGACACCTTGTCCTCTGTGTCTCTGCTCACTATTCCTGCCTCTGAGGAGTTCTGAAAATACATCAACAAGCAGATGAATATATGGACAGGAGGTTGGCATGAATGTAGACAAATCATGAATTTTTCAAGGGCTTATCGGTATTTTACACCCCAAGCTGTAATATAAAATTGAAATGTGAGAGACACTAGAGAAAGTTCTTTCACTGAAGAAATGAGAATCAGACTGAGGAATAAATCCACTGCTAATATTTTTGAATTTGTTTATTGACCTGTTGGCTGAGACAAGAACATAAAACAAAAATTATGCTAATTAGAACTGAACATAGGAAAAAAAATAGTTACACTGACTTTCTTCTAATTCTTTTTAATTCCCAGGGGAGCAAAGCTTTAGCATGAAAGAAAACAGAGAAACTGGTAGCACAATGAGATATTTTAATAAATACTTGCTTCAAAATTATTTACAGGTGTGAACTTATCTAACATCTGCAAGGAGTTTGTGCTGTGACCTTGCTGTTCATGAGTTTCTTCCAGAGCAGCTAATATTTTGTAATAGGATCAGCTGCTAATACTCTGGAGTTTCATGTTTCGTTAATTAGAAAACTGTTATACACTCTTCTTTTTTCTCAATTACATTGCTAATATAGCTCGTTCACCTTGTTTACAGATGACAGTAATGTGTTTCCAAAGCATTTTGTAGATGGTAATACATGAAAAGTGGTTACTCTCCTTGTCATTCTGTTAAATGGAAAATCAATGTTAAAAAAGAGGTGATAGGCTTGAGGATTCCCTTCCCTTCCCTTTTTCTATGCCCTATACCAAAGAGTAGTATAAACTTGCTTAACTAAATCATCTCTCTTACCTATTTATACATTTTGGCACTGTAAGGAGTGCTTACAAAGAAAAGGAGAATGATTTTATGGGATATAAGGAAGCTGTTAAAAGCTTACCCCATGACATGAATGTTTTGATCATATCTAGATGTCCCAGATGAACAAAAGAAATTCCTTTGAAGAATTGTATGTGGATATAAGATAGGGACAGTACTAGCTTTATTTTTGACAGGGAACAAAAGAACAGAGAGACTGAAAATTGGTTTCAGGAGGATGATTTGAGATACTTAACTTCTAAATTTAAGCAAGACTGACATGCTAAACTCCTTTTGTTTCCAATGCATAGCAAATAGATAGCTTTGAAGGCATAGGCTCTTAGATATAAGTCCCACATGGTAGAGAACTAGAACTGGAATAAACCAAGTCTACCACAGTTTTGAAAACTGATCTATAGGTTTGTAATAAGTACCTAGGCCATTAGGTATCTAATAGATATGGAATTTGCTTAGAGAAACAAAATTTGCCTCTTTTGTTTCTAATTTAGAATTTTTGAAAGCTCTTTTGTCATATTTCAAATATAATTAATCTGCTTTTGTTTTCATTGTAACTACATATGATCAGGACAATCTTTAAAGAATGAATTTTATTAAAGGTAACTTCTCCTTTAAGCCTTCATCTTCCCTGATCTGTGACGAGGTCCTGGTCTGTATCCACTTTAAGAAAGTAGTGTGAAGATGGATGATCACCTGTGAAATTGTACTTCAGTAGCACATGGTAAGACAACATGGAAAACATTTGGTGGATGCTAGACAGAAATATGTGCATGAACTGGTTTGGTTCTGTTATCTATTCTCTCTCAGTGATGTTCCAAGCAGTTTCTAAATGCCCATGTTCTGCACATTGTGAAGCAACAATAACCCCTTAAGAAAAGAATATATTTCGTCTTCATTTCCCATTGCAAGGAAAGCAGAAAGACATGCAGGTCTACTATTGATAATGTTTTTCATTCTTCCTTTATAGGCAACCATATTATCAGTCTTCTTACCAAGACCTGGAGTTTATTTTACAAATCCTATTTACAAGATATCAATAGAAGTTCTTAGAGGAATTAGGATTACTTGCCCAAACAGGGTGATAGGATCAGCCTACAGCTTTAATAAATATTGGATAGCAGAATGTGGAATCAGATTTAGTTGATAACACTTGTAAAATCTATCATAACCTTAGAAACTGATAGAAATCAGCAGAACTTTTTTGTTTTTTGTTTTGTTTTTAATTCAGAAAGATTTGAACTGTCACAGGTAGCTGTGGCATTCCATACCTAAGAAGCACAAATGTACATTTTATTTACAAAGTCTGTCTCCATTTCTTTGAACTATTTACAGCTTTGTTGCAAAAAATCCCAGATATATGTTACTTTATTTTCATGTAGGTCTTGCAATGTTGGTCATTCTGTAGATGAAATATATTCTGAATTACTAGAAAGAAATACCCTTACCATAAATATATCAAAATCCCTCCAATTGATTTATTACTTAATAAGGCTTTTGAGTTATATTTGCTTGAGGTTATTTGTTTCTTTGTTTTGTTCTTACTGAACTTCTTGTCCATATTTGCTTTCTCTTCTGCAGCCAGGCCAATACCCCAATACTATTTTGTTACATTTTAGCTCAAATGAGAAGCATTTCTTTTTCTAGCTCACCAAAATATCAACAGCTTTTAATTCTCAGCTTGGCTACATTTGTAGTATTTTCAGAAGGTTGGTATACAGAAATAGGTAAATAACTGAAGAGAAGGGAAAGAGAAATGGTAATGTCTGTGATCTCATCTTTCATAGACAGAAAGTCCTCAGATATTCTGTGGATGTTCTCTATAAATCTTTCATTCTGTCAGAGACAGTGATGTATCAGTTATACAAAGAAGATCAGTGTTGCAGGAAGGAAAGGCATATCTCTGGTTATATGAGCACTTAAAATCAGAGTAAAAATTCTCAGAAAATGAGTTTGTTTTAATTGAATACATGTCCTATTCCATGAGTACCATTGTGCAGTATTTGCACAATATCCCAGTCATGTGCCTTGGATGAAACTACCCCGTTGCTCAATTCTTCCTGCCCTATCAGTCCCTTTTGCATCAGTGTCCATCTTTGTCCTAATATTTAATATGTTAATCTTTATGATTATTATTAATAAACTTGTTTTATTTTTGTCATTTCTTGGTGTTGGGATAGATGTTGAGACATCAGTCAAGACAAGGGTCTCATTATATTAGGCAATGAAGAACTCAACCAGTTTACCTCTGATTTTGGGGTAAGAGATTTCCTCAGGTGTACCATTGGACTCCTGGGCATAGGACACAACCCCCCTTGTTGCATTTTCCACAGTAAAATGTGTTACAGTTTTCTATTGTTCATGGTGCTTTGAAGCATCCCTTGTATGTCAGCTTTTGATGTGTCTCTCTCTTAGAAGTACACAATATGATGACAAAGATCAGTGAGACTGAGAAGAAAAGTTGACAGTGTCTAGGTAGACTGAGATTTATGAGATAAACTGACTGTTCAGAGTAGAAAAATAACACCAGCAGTTGTTGACATGATCTTCTCAGCCAGAGCTATAAGGCAAGGAAACAGAACATAAAATTTAAAAAATGAAATATTTACCTTGTGTCCTTGTCACCCTATATGAATGTTGGCTGCAGGTAGCAGAAAAGTGAGGACAAACCCAGTAGCTCACAATCTGCCTCACACCTCAAGGCACACCCCAAATCAGCAGGCTTTGAGCTGAGCTGGCAAGGAAAAGAATTACCTCTGGCTGGCCTCAGAACAGCAAGGTCATAAGAACACTGTAATTACAGCACAATCCAGAGCTAGTTTTCTTCCCATAACCTCTTTAATATATCTCACATTACATTACCTAAATGGTACTACAAAAATGACTACACCAGTGACAATAAGATGCTTCCTATCAGAAGCAATAATATATAAAATATCTTCCATAAAGTCTTATTGCCAGATAAGTAAAAAAAATACACTATTACAGAGGAGATTTACAGTAAATTCTGTTTATTCTCTGCAATATATGAAATTAGTGGAATTAGAATATGTCAGAAGGCTGACATGAGATCAAATTAACCTCAATTTCAATTAGTTGTTTGGGGTTTTTAAAGAAGGAAACTATCAAAATGATTGTTTTGTTTGTTTTGTTGTTTTTTTTTCATAATATTATAATTCAATTTGAAAAGTGTATATAATTAAAAAAAAAGTATTTGCCCATATACCGGAATTTTACCATGCAAACAAGATCCTTTTACTTAACACATTGCCTTTTCATCACAGAGCATTTCAGAGCCATTGGACTGAAAAGTGATCCATATGTTGTAAATCTATATAATCTAGAAACCTCCAGAGGGAAGGGAAGTTTCATCATTTCATACCAAACTGCTAATTATCTGCAAACCTAAGTGTGAAGCTAGCAATTGCTCCATGTCTTCTATTTGGTATCATGAGTATCCTGATTTCACATTTCCCCATCCTAGGCTACCATGCATTTCCTAAAAGACTTGAGCTTGGACAGATGGATTTAGTGTGTGCATATGTGAGAGAGTATAGACTACAAAGAAATATTCTAAATATTTTTAAAAGAAATATTTCCTTTCCCAAGGCATAACAGTTTATTTTTCTTCTCTGAATGTAAAATTTTACAAATTTTTGAAAAGACATAGAAGCATTCTTTTTTCTTTTTTTTTTTTT